>JANAVB010034417.1:76236700-76592193 GCA_029216955.1 Iris pallida
AGAGTTTAACCTAGCAGTACTGTTCATTGAATAGTACTGCATTCTCCCTGACCTCACCAGCAAGAAAGAAAGAAAGAAAAAGGCTTAAGCCCAAACTCTCAAACTCAAGCAATCAAAATCAAATCCTTTTCAGATTTGATTCTCCTTAATCCCTACATGATTCTCCTTAATTAGGACTAAGAATCAGAACCTAAACCTACGAGAAGCCTCAAAAATCCCGAATTTAAAATCGCACCTATAAACCTTCGAAAAACTTCTTTCGAAGAAAACCTAACACAACCCCTCGAGATTGCCTCTTGACCTACCTAGAGGATCTCTGCCACCCTCACGCGTCTCCAGACTGACTGTATGCCACCATCGGCCGCCACACCACCGGGATACGCTCAATCCACGAAAAAAATAGTGTACATTATTTTCAACCCGACACCGAGGTACTCATGTTCAACGCACAATTTCTTCAATCTTATACAAGCATTTTACGATATGTAAATTTATATGCATAGGTTAGTTGAACCTCTTCGATCCCCTTTAATTAGATCAGCCAAATTGGAATTTTATCGCTCGAGGAAATTCCTAAAATTTAGGAAAACTACAGAATCAAAAGTCGATACAGGGCTTTAAACCACTTTAGACAGAGTTTTGGAAGACAGAATTCGAGAAAACTGCTAGAAATCTTGACATCTAATTGAAGAAAGACCTAGACAACCCATAGGGCTACAAAACCCTATTTACGGAAGTCGATTTCGACGATTATGCGCCAAAAAATCGGTTTCCCCCAATTTGACAAAAAACTATTTTTAAATTGTTGAAATTTAGAAAAAAAAAATTCTGATACGCCGTGCGTCCCGACAAACCGGGCGACGTGGTCACAACCCATAAGCATCAAAAGACGCATATGGATGTTTTCGACGTGTGGGATTCGATGGAACGCGATTTCGTTGTGCATGCACGACAAAATCGAGACGTATCAGTCGAGATACCCCGTGTTGGCCCGTTTGCAAACTAGCCTACAAATTCATGCATGTTCGTCATCTCGAGACAAACTTATGCCACTGGACTCGTTTCATTTTTCTGGTCTTGTGTGCCATGTTTGGTCTGATTCTTAGAAGGTCGACCGAAACGCTATTTTGGCGGGCCTGCGACCCGATCCAACGGGCAAAATTATGCACGGCTCACCGAATCCAACTTTGAAGATACGATTGGGTTCGTATCGTCAAATCGACCCGTAGACATATAGTTTGATGACTTTAGAGACAGTAGGTACTTGGCATATTTTTCGGTGTAAAGTGGGTCCAATACCGGATATCGTTTTGACCTAAAATTATGATATTATCCTTGTGTCCAGAATTGGACTTTTGGGTAAGCATGTTTAGACATTTCTTTTATACCAAACACGTTGGTGATATCTTTTTCAGCATCCAGAGACAATGGAAGGAGTTGACTCGTGTGGCTTACTGAGTGGTTGGGTATTGTTAGTTTTGCGTGCTACCCCTAGCCAACTGGACTATTTTGAACACAATGATACTATATATTTTACCAGCAAAGGACCCCAGTTTATTGTTTGTTTTCAATTTTGTTAATTCCTATATTACATTGTTTAGTTATATCATTCTTGATGTCTTGACACGCTCGTTACACACTAGCACTTCATGTCGTTTCTTTCAGTTCATGCCATGTATCTCGTATATTGTGTCGGGGTGGAGAAGTACTAAATAGATATGTAATCAGACCTTAGCCCATGTTTTATTTTATGCACAGTAGACCTTGATAAATAAAGTAGACCTTGATAATTAACTTAGACCTTGTGGTGTAACTACCCAGACCGATCATATATCGAAAGAGTACTTCAAAACACATAGATAGTTATAGTCTCCTGTTACATGCTATCACATACTTTTCCTGCCTGATATTCATCAAGTTTTCTGTTACAATTGTCTTGATATTCTCACCATATATTTTATGACTAACCATTTTCTGATAGTCGTTAACATATATTTGAAACTGCATTCAATGAATTATATTCATTCCATTCCTGACTGGAAACCAATTTTTTAGATAGTCGCCTGCTACGCTACGATGGGATTCTTGGGGGAGATACGACTGCCAAAACCTAGAGAATAGTTAGAAGTTGAGTATTCATTTAGTGGAATTTTATATATTTTGGTGAGGACATTGTATGTTTATAATCAAACGTAAATATTTGAATATTGGAAATTTATTTAGTATTTGTGAATGAGCAATAATTATGAGCATTTTTGTGATTTGAACATTATAGTCTAGACAGCGCTCTACCGTTGATACCACGGCGTAGGCTGGCTTGTGTACGCACTCGCATCCCGAAAAGCGGGTATGGATCATAACAAGTTTTTTTGGTGGCCCATACAGGTCAGTCTTTACAAATTGTACGAACTTGTGGTAGTACCTATATTAGTCATGCTACTGCAAGCCTGCGACTAGGAAGTGCTCATTCATAATTAGGATTGAATTAATTTTTAGGAGAATGACTAGGACTAGGAGTCCCTTATGCAAATTGACTGTTGGGTAGTTAAGGTTACCACATAGGTCATGTGATTTAGGGATAGATTATTGAATCCTAAACTAGGGGTGTAAAATGAACAAAGTAGTCCATTGTCCGTACGTGTCCGGCTCGATAAATGGTTCGACCGCGGAACGTCCGATTCATTAACGAACAAAACTTGGACATTTTTTTTGGTCCGATTAAAAATCGGACCCGAACACGGTCATATCCATGTTCGGTCCGAATTCGTCCGCGAACAGTCCGATAGTGGAGACTCATTTTGGTTTTGTATCAATTATGTCAAAATATTTTGGTTTTGCATCAAGTTTTTGTTGTCCCGTCTCGATTTTTGTTATCATTTTACTATTGTTTGTTGTATTCTATAACCTTCAATTGTATTTCTTTCAACTAGATTTTGAACCAACTATTAAGGTATCTTGATAAAATAATAACTTTTGGTAATATATTTAATTTGTCCGCGGACCGTCTGATTGAATTAACAAACAGTGGTTGTCCGTGTTCGTCCGGCGCAAACTTGAACAATGAACTGTCCGTATCCGTCCGTCCGAACTCATTTTCATTAACGGACCGAACACGGACAGTTGACTGTCCGAGTCCGTCCGGTCCGTTTACACCCCTATCCTAAACCCTATTAGATAACTTAAGGAATTTTCCTAGAAGGATGTACCATCGTGTTATGACACGATGATAGGATCAAAGGTGGGTGGAACATTCGTCTGGTAAATTAGGCCTTCCTATGATTCCATCCTTAACATAGATAATTTGTTCGAGTTATCTTTCCTGCCTAAGACGTATCACTTATTTGTTTCCATAAGAAATTATTCAATATTCTATTTCCATCCGTTGACTTTTGAGCCTAACATGACCCAGTTATCCATCTAGTAATTTCGAGTCAGTTTTGTTTCATGTTTGTCCCTCGATCCTTGAGTATGAGAGAAATAGAAATTTAAAATTTTTACTTTCCGTCTTCGATCATTTTTCTAGTCGACCGTTTATTTTTTAAAATTGATACTGTCACTTCAAGAACATATACTTATACTTTTTCTATCATAATCGACTTGTTTGAAATTAAGCTCCTTTGAATTACTTATGGATATAGTTGGAATAATTTTCGATGACTTATAATGGCAAGGCAGAAGCGTACTGTCGCCATTTGTTTGAGTTATGGAGACTGCAGGGTTCACTGCAGCCAGTAACGCACTGGCGAAGCACGACCCCTGAAGTTGATATTATTTCAAATAAACGTAGGTTATCGAATATTGTGAAAACTATGTCTTAGTTGTCCTCTTTTGATCTTTGTTATCTTTATATCAATATTAGATAGAGCTAATAAAATATTCGATATCATATCATATTTGAGTCACGAAACCAAGGGTTTACTACGGCCAGGTATACACTGGCGAGGCATAAATTCTCGATAAAGTGACTTCAGACATGATTACAGTTTTCGGATACTATAGAGGTTAGGAAAATGACATGTATGTCCCACTGATTCAAAGTCAATACTAGTAGAAATTTTATAAGTTGGGTAGCATGCCTTCCAACCTAGCATCATGTTGTCCTTATGACCTATTAACGAGGTAATTGACTGACACTAATAGGTTTACCTAGACTATAGAGTTTAGAGGTCCCTAACCCAGTGGTCGACCAAGGTATTAGACAAAAAGACAAGTAGGACAACTATAGAGGCACAAACACCGGACGAGTCTTAGATTTTGATGAACTTGAACTACTTGTGCCTTCTTTCAATCATAAATCACGTGTACTTATATTTTTGAAATACCTTGACTAATACTGCTATTATAGTCTAGTTTTGCAAGCTTATTCTTTATAAAGCTTGTTTTGGACATATGTTTATGGGGGACGTCCACTAACATATTGTCTAATTAGAATCGGTATATTATGGTCTGATCAACCTTAGTGCACTTGGTTCGCTCTTCATATGATTAGTACACATGGATTGAGATATAGTTTTCCTCTAGGATCTCATCCGCAACTGCCTTGACCACTATACATGAATTATTTAATCGCCTTTGGAATCCCTTATTCGTATTCGATTCCCTCTCCCTTGAACACTTTTTTGCCTTTACTTATTTCAAAAAAAACAAATACTCATATTTGAGGGGAGATAGACACAGAATGTTCCCCTTAGTTCGCCATACCACCTAGGCCATGAAAGCTATATATACACAGTCGTTTTCCATCTATTCAAAATCAGAGAACTACCTTCAAAATTGATCCATATCTACCGTATTATGTTTTCTATTATGTCGTGTAGTATTCTTCTATAATCAAGATTCGAGATACAATATCATGACTTTGAAATTTTCTAACCTCATTAATCCTAAAATTGTGTCTTAGTTCCTGGGGTGAATAGATTGTAAACTCCTCAAATTTTAGGATTTACTAGGATCACCGATTGATTAGGATAAATTATTTCCCACTAGGAGGATAAATCAGTGCCTCATGAACACCTACTTTCCATTTAGATCATTTGATGTCCTCTACCGTAGCATTGATATTTGGAGCGCAGATTAGTTGTTAACCCCTAAAAAATTTCAGATGCAAGACCTAGACGAGTCCACCTTCATTTAGGCATATCATGTCCCACTCAAACACGTCTTTTTATACTCTACTTTTATGATACGACTTTCAAGTCAAAAATGCTAACCCTTACCATAGTACCGATGTACTTCCCAACTTCAATTAGAGATCCAACCTCGACTCAACTTTCGATCCAGTATATGGTTGTGATCTACTCGAAGCCCACTACGCACATGCCACTAGTGTGCCACTTAATAGAGTTTCTACATGCTACTTAAACACCAAAGTCACAGAAGGCACATTTTTGCTTAAGGAACCTAGTTAACCAATCCGACTGGCAATTATTCCAACCACTTAAGGTAAAACCTATTCTAGGTTACCATAACCTAATAGGAGTGGTTAGATTGATTTTGGGGATCATGTCCAGCCAATATAAATTAAAACCCAAGACTTATTCAATCAAAGATTGTTGTCCAAATTAGGGAACCCATTAAACCCAGTTAAACCTATCCATACATAAAGTCATATTTGGACTATTAAACCAAACCTTATGAAATAGGTCCCTACACCTATTATGTAGCTCCCATCTTTTGGTCCACTAATCCTCCTTCCATAAATCCACCGTATCTATTCGTAGTCTAAGTTATGTGATAAGTGGAATCAAGCTGTACCAAACTTGTTTCTGGTTATGCTTGACCAAGACCTTTCCTAATGCCTTGATGAAACACGAGCAATATATAGGCAATATTAAATAAGTAATACCTAGGCTTCATGTAGAGTCCATGACTACGGTCAGAAGTACCTCATATCCTCATACTCTCCTTGAAATTTGATCTTCATAGAAGTCCTACTACTATGCTTCCCACGATTAACCAATTGTTGTAAGTTAGGTAAAACCTTGAACTTAGTGTACTCTATATTTTAGAATGGAATGCCAAACTTGGATTCCATTCGTAACCATTTTTGTATCTGTTTGGAAGTTGTGGTACGACCTTCGTATTACATTTTATAACCGCGCTAAAAGATCGCAACCTCAATTCATCAAATTTCGTTCTATCTTAGAATTATGTCTTAGTTTCAATTTTGGGAACAAAATTCCTGAAGAGTATAGGCAAGCCTCTCTAAGAATTAGCAAATGATCAGAAAAGATTGGTTCCAATTGAACTAATAAAATAATGGTTCATGACGTCCACCCCTATCCGTATCATTTGATACCCTCGACCGTGACTTTGATATTTGGAGCACAGCACAAACCTTTTCCTTTCCACAAATTTCACACTCATGAACTAGAAAAGCTACTCTTCACTTATGACATATAAGTCCCACACAAACGTACCTTTCTGTGCTCCATTTCAATTACACCACATGCATGACACATTTTTCCTTAGAACAAACCATAGATGCCTATTTTTGTTCTATTTGATTTTAATCATGCGAATATCGACCCATTCCCTTGACTAAACTAAATACCCATGATCCATACAAGGCGTAGCACACCTATGACATAGACATTCTACCAAGCAAGCGCATGCCTCCTACACGATACCAAACACCAACCCGCACACACTAGTCATTATGACCCAAAGATTTCAACCCTTACCCAATCAAAAATCTATAGTAATGTTTTGCACTATTATAGACACTTATCTTGTAGTTACCTAGGTTATGGAAAGACTAAAATTTCTTTGAACTGACATATTTAAGCTATATTTGAACAAGAGATTCCTGCCATCTTGCTGAGAACAAGGCTGATAGGAACGATATTAGATTGTAATAATCCTCCTATAAAAGCTATTGACCAAGAACGCCATGACAATATTTAGGCTCTCTTAGAATCCGTGACTGTGGTCAGGAGTGTCCAATATTCTTATGTCTCTCCCTAGAAATTATCCTTCATAGAAGCCTGGTAACTTCCATTTTCGCGGTTAGCCAACTTCTATAAGTTGGGTAGGGCCTTGCACCAAGAATACCCTATCTTGTGTAATATGGCGCCAATTTGGATTCCTTTTATTAACCACCACCTCCATCGTTCCAAAATTGAGTTACCATTTGACGTACCTTCTCTCCCTTTTAATTAAATTTGTATTCTTGATATTAAGATTATTTTAATTTTAAGGACAAAATTTTTATAAGTTGAGTAGGATGTAAAACCCCATATTTAAATTTTTTATTTTATTTAATATTATTAGTAATTTCTCACTTATTAATAGCATGGTAATAAATTATATGATTTTTATATATATAAAAAAACTAGCTAGTGAATAATATTTTATAGATAAACGTTAAGTAATTTGCACAAGCTATTGGAATTTATTTTCTTGATAATCTATTTTTTGGAGTAATCTATTTTCTTGAGTATTAGAATTTTTATTAAGTATAAAAACTTGCTAGTGAATATTCTACCAAAAATAGCTAGTGAATATTTTCTTGAGTATAAGAACTAGGTAGTGAATATTCTACCAAAAATATTGATAATTTATTTTTCTTGAGTATTGGGTTTTTATAAAAAAATTATTAAAATTTTTTACATTCATATATGTATATCAGCAAGCCTAAGCCTTCCCAGATCCGGATCTTCCTGCCGGAGGGAGTGGAGATACTGCAGGAAGTCGTGTATGAGAGATCCCCTTCCTTTTGCTCACATTACTTTCATTAGGGCCATTCCAAGTCAGAGTGCAAAAGGAGACCCATTTCTGATGTTAGCGAGGAGGTCGTGACGTACCGCGACAAGGCAGAGGCACAGGAGAATGACCCCCCAAGATCAAAGCAAAGAGGAAGAAACAAAATAAAAACAAAATGAGAGCCGAAGCAACGGCATCCACAAACAAAAAAGAAAGAAACGGAAGAAATGCAACAGCATCACTCACAACCCGCCAGTGAGCTTTCCAGCTCCTCTTCCGCGTACCTTCAGCCCTCCAGTATACCATGTTAGTCCCGGGGCTTGATCAAAGATGAAAAACAAATGCAATCGAGATCTGAGATGTCACACAAAAACTTTGCAGTTATCAAACTCAAGATCTACGATGGTACAAAAAATCAAATAGCCAAATTACAATCTGAAGGAGGAAAAAAGAGAAGAGAAGATCTCTCGTTCTTCCTTGCAAATGCGTTACAATTGGAACAGAACGAGTTACAATAAAACTAGAGAGAGATGAGAAGAAGAACAATGCTGGGGTGTCAAAACACCGTTGCTCAAAGCAAGATTCGCCCCACACGATCTGCTTCCAGGAACCAGCAAGTTGAAGAACTTGTGGAACGCTCGAAGTCACCTCTGTTCAGACTCCTCGGAGACTCCTCGGATGGACTTGCAATGGCGGCAGCAACTCTCTCTCTCTTTTTCTCCTTTTCTAACTTGTAATTTTCGTAGTAGTCACAAAGGAGGCCAGAAGAGAGTATTTATAGAGAGAGGGTGGAAACCCTAACCGCCTCTTCAGTTATGGAAAGATTGAATCAAATCCCAAAAGATAGCAACGAAATTTAATTCAAATCCCACGAAATTAATTCAAATCCCACAAAGATAGGATCTGAATTAATTCAAATTCTACAAAGATAGGATCTGATTTAATCGCATTGATTCAGCCTTTCCATAACTGATTTATAATCTGCACAGTCAGCAGATCCCTCCATGCGACAGCAGCAGCAGCCTGGCCGCATGAGCCTAATGGCCGTATGGAGCCTAATGGCCGCATAGACCGCATGAGCCGCATGGACCGCATGAGCCGCATGGACCGCATGTGCCGCATGGACCGCATGGACCGCATGGACCGCATGTGCCGCATAAGCCGCATAAGCCGCATAAGTCGCATGGACCGCATGTGCCTCATGAGCCGCATGGACCGCATGTGCCGCATGAGCCGCATGGACCGCATGTGCCGCATGAGGTCGCATATGAGCCGCATGTCGCATAAGACTGCATGGCCGCATATGAGCCGCATAAAGACCGCATGACTGTTGACGTGCTAAGTGCAAAGTGCGCCAACAAAATGCCACATTACGCCTCATGAGCCCAGGAGCCCGAGTCCGAGTTCGAGTCCGAGTCCGAGTCGCTAAGCCCCGTTGGGGCTTAGCTCCAAGTGGAATTAATCCAAGAGAATGACAAAAGCATTAATGCTTAATCCTTGGAGCCTTATTCTTACCTTCTAGTAAAATCACCCACATGGTTCCCTCCTTAGGGTCACCACCCCATGTGCATCTCTCAACAACACAACCAAGTATATATGTTGAGATAACTCATGGTGCATTTCCGATGTGGGACTATAATTTTACAAGGCATGTTGAGAGCAAGCTCTCTCCATGTAAAGAAAGCACCAACAATCCCCCACATATCACAACACATATATATGTCCAGGGTTGAGCGTTCCCCATAGTAACTGTCCATTTTGTATTAGGATAGATGTCGCTGACGACTTGAATCTTCCCGCATGGGTTAAATAACAATGTGATACAAGAATGGACTACGCCTTGAATTCTGCACCACAATTGTAATTCTTCCCACTCATAAAGTGTAGTTACGTGTTCTTCTGGCTGCACATTAAAGGCCCTGTGCCAGCCTGGTTTCAATGTATAATTTTGGGCGTCTACAAGTTTACCCTCAAGAGACGGCCTGATATCTCTTTCCATACACTATAGGTGAGTTATTTATTAAAGAGATATGGCATGAAGCCTTGCGCTTCCTTGCGGTGCTACGCCGCTATGACATGGCCTGAAGCCGAGGCATTACCCCTACCAGGGAACCTCATCGTAGTGTCATACTACTGTAGCATGAGGTCACAAGCCTCTTTGTAGTGCCAAACTACCCAGCATGAAGCCTAAGGCTTCCTTGCGGTATTACGCCACAACGACATGGCTTGCAATGCCGAGGCTTTACCCCTACCTGGGTACCTCATCGTGGTGTCGTACCACTGTAACATGGGGCCATCCTCCCCTTTGTAGTGCTGTCTACAACTCTTTAATTACGTCATACAGCATTAGGCTACCTGCCTATTTGCGGTGCTACGCCGCTGTGACTTGGCTTGCAAAGCCGAGGCATTACCCCTACCTGGGAACCTCATGGTGGAGTCACCCTACTGTAGCATGGAGATTCACTCCTTGTAGTGCTGCTCTACCGTGCTTCCTGTAAAGCACACCATGCATTCACTCTACCTGAGAACTCATTAAGGCGTTTAAGCCAACCTTCCACAGGATCTGTTTTTCTGCAGAAAAATACATAGTAGACAACAGTGGTTATGGGTCCGTATCCCTTCCATGTTCCAGAGAACAAGTACCCACTGTTACCTGATAGTTTCCCAGTCAGTGATCCTCCTTTGAACCAAAAGTTAGATGCCTAGTAGATTTCTCTTTGAACTAATAGCATAAAACTTTATGGTAGGATTACAAAGACACACTATCAGAATGCCTTCAAGCCTATTTTACAAGCTGTGTCAACGACCAACTGGCGCTTGAGGCCCTTTGTGAACGGATCTGCCAGGTTCTCCTGACTCCGAACATCAACCACTGTAATTACACCTCTTTTGATAAGATCGTGTACTGCCCTGTGCTTCAACCGCACAGTCCTCTTCTTCCCGTTGAAGAGGTCATTTGATGCCACCGCCGCAGTCGCCTGGTTGTCACAGTATATCGGTATTGTCGGTATCTGAGCCCTAACCACTGGAAGATCATACATGAGCTCCCGAAGCCATTCTGCTTCATCTGCTGCAGTTTCAAGTGCATAGAATTCAGATTCCATGGAGGAACGAGAGAGTATAGTCTGCTTCTTTGACTTCCACGATATAGCAGCTCCACCCAAGGAAAAGACATATCCACCTGTGGATCTCTCGCTTTCCACCTCTGAATACCAGCTAGCATCACTGAATCCTTCCACTACTGTCGGATACCCGTTGTAGTGCGGTGCATATGTCTGAGTTTTCTTGAGATATCTCATCACCCGCTTCACAGCTTTCCAGTGCTCAACCCCTGGGTTGCTTGTGAACCGACTCAGCATTCCCACGGCAAAAGCTATGTCAGGCCTTATGGCAGTGGTTGCGTACATCAAACTTCCGATAACGCTAGAATACTCCAGCTGCCTGACGTTTTCCCTTGAATTTGGCTTTAGCTTCTGATCACACCTGTATGGCGTATCGATCCCTGGAAGATCCTTATACCCATAGCGTGTGAGCATCTTCTCAATGTAGTGAGATTGTGACAGCGCCACTCCAGTGTCTGTCCGGATGATCTTTATCCCCAAGATGATATCTGCATCCTCCAAGTCCTTCATACTGAACTTGGTTGAGAGGAACTTCTTTGTCTCTGTGACACAGCCTATATCCGTACCTAGGATTAGCATGTCGTCCACGTACAGACAAACGATGACTCCTCTTCCATCAGCGAACTTTGTGTAAACACATTTGTTCGTCTCGCTGACTCTGTAGCCGTTTAACTTAATAACTTTGTCAAACTTCTCATGCCACATCTTGGGAGCTTGCTTCAAACCATACAATGATTTCACCAACTTGCAGACTTTGTCTTCAAGACCTTTGACGACAAATCCGTCTGGCTGTTGCATGTAAATCTCTTCGGTCAGCTCCCCATTCAGGAATGCGGTCTTTACATCCTTCTGATGTATCACCAACTTATGTATAGCTGCTAGAGCGATTAACATCCTGATGGTGGTCATCTGGGCTACTGGAGCATACGTGTCAAAGTAGTCTATCCCCTGTTTCTAAGAAAATCCCTTGGCTACCAGCCTGGCCTTGAACTTGTCAATAGTTCCATCTGCCTTTATCTTCTTCTTGAAGATCCATTTACATCCGATGGGCTTTTCTCCTTCAGGTAGATCTACCAACACCCATGTGTTATTGGAGGTGATAGAGTCAAACTCGTCATTCACTGCCTCCTTCCAGAAGATAGCATCTCTGGTCTTCATCGCCTCATCATAGGTAAGCGGATCTGCTTCCACATGATAGGTGACAAAGTCATCTCCGAAGTCTTTCGGTCTCCTCGCTCGCTTAGCTGACGGCTCTGCGAGTTCTGGTACAGGAGTTGTTTCCTCAACAACAGCTTCTTCTTGGACTACTGGCTCATATGAGATTTTAGTCTCATTTTTACCTCCATCATTTTCCGGAATGTCCGAAAGAACAATGTTTTTGTCTTTTGCAAACTTGTCTTCAAAGTATTCAGCATCGCGAGATTCGATGATATGATTTGACTCAATATTAAGAAATCTCCGAGCATCACTCTTCTCGGCATACCCCAAGAAGATCGCCTTCGTAGTCCTTGTCCCTAGCTTCTGAATCTTCAGATCTGGGAGTTTCACATACGCCAGACACCCCCACACTCGAATGACATTCAAGTTAGGTCTGACTTTGAACCAGAGTTCATGAGGAGTTACGTCCGAAGTTGCATGTGGCACTCTATTTAGAATAAAAGTGGCCGTCAATGCAGCTTCTCCCCAGTAGCATTTAGGAAGACCCGCGGTTAGCAGCATAGAGTTCATCATTTCTGTCAACGTTCTGTTCTTCCTCTCCGCTACTCCGTTAGATTGAGGAGAATATGGAGCAGTAGTCTCGCATATGATTCCATGTTCTCTGCAGAACGATGCAAATTCATGAGACCTGTACTCCCCACCTCTATAGCACCTTAACCTCTTGAGTTGTTGTCCAGTCTGCCGTTCAGCTTCGGCCCTGAACTCTCTGAACTTCTCGAAGGCTTCGTCTTTAGACTTGAGCAAGTAGACGAACGCGTATTTTGAGAAGTCGTCGATGAAGGTTATGAAATACTTCATCCCGGCCTTCGTGGAGAAATATTTGAAGTCACAGATATCGGAGTGCACCAACTCCAGAAGATCTGTGCTTCGATTGACCCGATAAAAGGGTTTCCTTGTGATCTTCGTCTGAGCACACACCACACACTTCTCCACCTTACCCCCACATTTGGAGATAAGTCCTAGACTAGACATTTTGTTAATTCTTTTACAATGAACATGTCCTAGTCTATTATGCCACAACTCAAGAGAATAATCAAAAAATACAACTGCATTAATGTCTTCAAACTGGTTAACAAGCTAAATTTTAAACATGCCTTCGGTTTGATAAGCCTTCCCGAAGTATGTTCCTTTCTTGGACATCACCATCTGACAAGCATTGATGTCCATCCTCAAGCCTGCGTTGCAGAGCAGGCTCCCAGAGATCAGGTTCTTGGCAATCGCCGGAACATGCTTCACACCTTGAAGCGTCAGAGTGTTCCCAGAAGTGAGTTTCAGTTCCACGATCCCGATCCCTAGAACTTCAGCTTGGGCCTGGTTCGCCATGACAACCTTCTCAGATATCGGCTGGTACGTGACGAACCATTCCTTGCCTGAACAGACATGGCAAGTCGCTCCAGTGTCTATCCACCAGTCAGAGTCAACCCCCACAGTTGTGACCTGTCCGATCATAGCAACAACGTTAGAAACCAATGAAACCTTATTAGGCTCACCTTTCTCTGATTGTTTAGGCTTAGATCTGCATTCACTCTTGTAGTGTCCTTTCTTGCCACAATTGTAACAAGTCACGTGGGACTTAGTCTTCTGTTGCTTGAAAGAAGGACCCTTCACTTTTAGATTAGCGAAGTCCTTCTTCTTGGGATGAGAAGCCGCCTGCTTCCCCTTGGAATCTCTCGTATGCACAAGATTGGCTTTAGCCAACTGTTTGGACAGAGTGTCCACCTTCTATTGAGAACGTATCTCGTCCTCAACATGGATCTCTTGAAGTAGATCTCCCAAGCTAATGTCTAGCTTCTTTCTGTGCATCCTTGCATAGAAGGTACTCCATCCAGCAGGAAGTTTTGAGACGATCCCTCCGACGACAAACTTGTCGGGAAGGGGCATCTCTTCGTCTTCCAGTTTCTGACGCAGTTTCAGAAATTCCTTCACCTGTGGCAGCATGGACTTTTCGTCCTCAAAGAGCAATTTGTGATATTTTTCAACCACAAACATTTTGCTCCTGTTCTTATCTTCTTCATACAGATTTTCCACAGACTCCCATATGACTCTGGCAAGTTCCTTCTTTGAGTAGGATTCTGCCAGGGAGTCCTCCATAGCATTCAGGATGAGAAGCCTGCAGATGCTATTTTTCCTTCTCCACTTGGCCTGGAGTTTGGTAGCCGCGTTGATGGCGGCAGTAGATCCAGTGTCTGGAACAGAGGGTTCTTCCTCCAACAGAACATGATCAACGTCTTTCAGTTGAAGAGTTAGGTACACCTTTCTCTTCCAGACTTGATAGTGCTCTCCATCGAACTTTTCCAACTTGCAGAAGTCTGATTGGAGGAGCGAAGCATTAATGTTTTCCATCTATACGGATCTTGCTTTGAGATTGTTAGTCCCGGGGCTTGATCAAAGATGAAAAACAAATGCAATCGAGATCTGAGATGTCACACAAAAACTTTGCAGTGATCAAACTCAAGATCTACGATGGTACAAAAAATCAAATAGCCAAATTACAATCTGAAGGAGGAAAAAAGAGAAGAGAAGATCTATCGTTCTTTCTTGCAAACGTGTTGCAATTGGGACAGAACGAGTTACAATAAAACTAGAGAAAGATGAGAAGAAGAACAATGCTGGGGTGTCAAAACACCGTTGCTCAAAGCAAGATTCGCCCCACAAGATCTGCTTCCAGGAACCAGCAAGTTGAAGAACTTGTGGAACGCTCGAAGTCACCTCTGTTCAGACTCCTCGGAGACTCCTCGGATGGACTTGTAATGGCGGCAGCAACTCTCTCTCTCTCTCTTTCTCCTTTTCTAACTTGTAATTTTCGTAGTAGTCACAAAGGAGGCCAGAAAAGAGTATTTATAGAGAGAGGGTGGAAACCCTAACCGCCTCTTCAGTTATGGAAAGATTGAATCAAATCCCAAAAGATAGCAATGAAATTTAATTCAAATCCTACGAAATTAATTCAAATCCCACAAAGATAGGATCTGAATTAATTCAAATTCCACAAAGATAGGATCTGATTTAATCACATTGATTCAGCCTTTCCATAACTGATTTGTAATCTGCACAGTCAGCGGATCCCTCCATGCGGCAGCAGCAGCAGCCTGGCCGCATGAGCCTAATGGCCGTATGGAGCCTAATGGCCGCATGGACCGCATGAGCCGCATGGACCGCATGTGCCGCATGGACCGTATGTGCCGCATGGACCGCATGGACCGTATGGACCGCATGTGCCGCATGAGCCGCATGAGCCCCATGGACAGCATGTGCCGCATGAGCCACATGGACCGCATGGACCGCATGAGCCGCATGGACCGCATGGACCGCATGAGCCGCATGAGGCCGCATATGAGCCGCATGCCGTATAAGACCGCATGGCCGCATATGAGCCGCATAAAGACCGCATGACTGCTGACGTGCTAAGTACGCCAACAAAATGCCACATTATGCCTCATGAGCCCATGAGCCCGAGTCCGAGTCCGAGTCCGAGTTCGAGTCCGAGTCGCTAAGCCCCGTTGGGGCTTAGCTCCAAGTGGAATTAATCCAAGAGAATGACAAAAGCATTAATGCTTAATCCTTGGAGCCTTATTCTTACCTCCTAGTAAAATCACCCACATGGTTCCCTCCTTAGGGTCACCACCCCATGTGCATCTCTCAACAACACAACCAAGTATATATGTTGAGATAACTCATGGTGCATTTCCGATGTGGGACTATAATTTTACAAGGCATGTTGAGAGCAAGCTCTCTCCATGTAAAGAAAGCACCAACATACCAGAGGGAGGGGGGAACGACCTGCATCGAAGGAAATCTCCGACGATCGCCGCTTGACCCTCTATGATGCAGGACCCCCAGTGAAGAGAATGGAAGCAGAGCAGGCTCCCGAACCATCTTGTGAACTTCCTTGTGACCCCCCTCCTTTGCAGATCAAGCTCGCCCACAACCTTACAGATCACTCACTCTCGCTCGGCTGTTGGGATTGCTTGGGCGACTCCAGTAAACTGGAGCAAGAGCAGGTCATGGAGCTGCTAGAACAAAGGATTGCCCAGCCTCTAACTCTATCGAAGGTGGTCGCCAACCTCTCATCGCTGACATCTCCAATGGTGCTTCGATCGGCCACAAGGAACGGCCGCAAACACTCCAAACAATGTTTAAGTTCCTAATTTGGAACGCGCGCGGGCTAGCGGGTCTCCGGACCGTCAATCGCATCAAAGCTTTAAAGAAATTACATGGCTTCTCCATTTTAGCGGTGATAAAACCAAGATGACAGAGTCAAAGATCGAGCAATATAGCCTCAAGCTGGGTTTTGTCCACGCCCATGCTAGCAACAAAGACATTTGGCTATTTTGGGACAGCGGAGTGGTAGCCATGGCGATCAGTATCAGATGGTACTCCACGTGGATGCTCATCGACCACCCCAGGATCAAAGACTAGTTCCTCCTCTCCATAGTTCATGGCGGTAACACCCTCCAGCTCCGGTGGCTACTTTGGAAGGAGCTTATGGACCTTCACGAGGAGTTCCCGGACAGGCCATGGGTGTGCGGCGTGTTGGTATTTTTACCTTTGGACTAGAAAAGATAGTCCCACATTGGCTACACCAAATGGTGAGTATCTCAATATAATGCATTGCTTGTGTTGAGGTGTGCACATGAGGAGTAGTGGGGCACAAGTTTGTGCCATGTGGGAGTATTTTCCTAGAAGAAAAAAAGATTAAATCCAACAAGGATGCAAGTTGATTTTTGTTGTGTGGATTCGGACTCGGACACGGACTCCAGGATGTCTCGTGCATGCACGGGAGTGTTCGGGGGGTAGGCGTGGACTGGCACACTTCTAAGCTGATTGTGGGATGATCTAAAATATCAAACTCTATTTTTGAGTATTGGAATTTTAGTCCCACATCGGATAGGAGAAGAGGTGAAGTCTCAACTCCACTCTATAAATAGAGCCCCTTGGCATCCTTTGAAAGATGCACCATGAAGAGAGTTAAGGGAGTCTGTAGAGTCCAGGAAGCCCGTTCAAGTCTCAAATATTGACTTACGAGCGTTCCAGAAGTTCTTTGTGAACTTGCTGGTTCCTGGGAGCAGATCGTGTTGGGGCGAATCTTGCTTTGAGCAACGGTGATCTTAATCACCCCAGCAAGAACCTTTTCTCTTCTTTTCTTTCTTCTTTCTTCTTCTTCATCTGAGTTGTAACTCAGTTCTGTCCGTCTACAACTACGATTGCAAGGAAGAACGTGAGATTTATTTTCTGAACTCAGTTCTGTCCGTCAGCAACTGCGATTGCGAGGAAGAACGTGAGATTTCCTTTCTGATTATTGTTGCTTTTGTAATCAAATTTATATTATAGTGTTCCTCTTGGATCTCGAGAATAATCAGAAGGTGAACGTTTGTTGAACCTCTGATCTCGACATCGAGTCTACCATCTTTGATCAAGCCCCGGGACTAACAATCTCAAAGCAAGATCCTTGTAGATGGAAAACTCTCGTGCTTCTCTCATCGATACCAGCTTTAACAAGTTGGAGAAATTCGACGGAGAACATTTCCAAATCTAGAAGAGGAAGGTCACCCTTAATCTTCAACTCGTGGACGTAGACCATGTGTTGATTGAGGATGAACCGACGATTCCAGAAGGAGGAACTGCCGATGCTACTGCTGCTGCACTCGTCAAGCAGAACAAATGAAAGAGAAAAAACAGCATATATAAACTGTTGATTCTCAATTCTATGGAAGACTCTCTGGCTGAGTCATATTCCAAGAAGGAGAATGCCAAAGAGATCTGGGATTCTTTGGGTAAGCTATATGAAGATGATGAGAACAGTTCCAAAATCTTCATCGTCGAGAAGTACCACAAGTGGCTCTTCGAAGACGAGATGGCAATGCTACATCAAGTAAAAGAATTTCTGAAGTTGCGCCAGAAGTTAGATGACGAGAAGATACCCCTCGTCGACAAATTTGTCGTTGAAGGAATAGTCTCGAAACTTCCTGCTGGTTGGAGCAACTTCGATGCTAGAATGTATCGGAAGAAGATGGACATTAGCTTGGAAGATCTTCTACAAGAGATCCACGTTGAGGATGAAATACGATCTCAACAGAAGATGGACTCTCTGTCCAAACAACTGGCTAAGGCCAACTTGGTGCAGACAAAAGAGTTCAAGGGAAAGCATATGGCTTCTCATCACAAAAAAAAGGACTCCACTAAATCTAAAAGTGAACGGTCCTTCGTTCAAGCAACAAAAGTCCAAGTCCCACGTGACTTGCTTCAACTGTGACAAAAATGGCCACTACATGAGTGAATGCAAATCCAAGTCCAAACCAAAATAGCAGTACATCTGACCATGTGTGCTCTCAAATGAGCTGTTCACCAAGGACGAGCCATGTTATGACGAAGGTCTCGATGGCGAACATATATCTAGCAGAAGTTCTGAAGATCGAGACAGTGGTTATTAACCACCGACAAGGACACTGGAATGCGTGTTGCACGTACCAGAGATTTTTCGGCAATCTGATCTCAGAAAGTCTGTTATCTGATACAGACTTGAAAGATGGACATTCGTACTAGCCAGATGGTAATTTTTTGGCCAGGAACATGCTTCAAAAAGATGTTCGGTGCTGAAGGAATGTTAGAACTTCTGCTGATGGCGATGAAGTTACTTCATTGAGTGGACTAAGAGTTGTTCTGTGACAGAAGTAGACTCAAGCTGTCCTACCGGGACCTTATCTTCGGAATGTGGGGGTAAGGAGGTGGAGGAGTTTAAGGTCTGTGCAGATACAAGGCTGTTGGGAAGCTGCTCAGACGATTGAACTAAAGTACTGATTATCTGGAGTTAGTACACTCAGATATCTGTGACTTTTATCAATTCTCCACAGAGGCCGGTTCGAAGTGTTTCTCGAAGTGCACATTCGTATGATTTCTCAAGTAGAAGGATGCAGCATTCAAGTAGTTCAGAGACTTCAGGGCTGAAGCTGAACGTTAAACCGATCTACAACTACTCAGAAGTGATCGAGATGTAGAGTATAGGTCTCATGAATTCGCATCGTTCTGCAAAGAACATGGAATCATCAATGAGACTATTGCTCCGTATTCTTCTCAATCTAACGGGATAGCGGAGAGGAAGAATAGAACGTTGACAGAAATGATGAACTCAATGCTGCTAACGGTGGGTCTTCCTAAATGCTACTGGAGAGAAGCTGCATTGACGGCCACTTTTATTCTAAATAGAGTGCCGTATGCAACTTCGGACGTAACTTCTCATGAACTCTGGTTCAAAGTCAGGCCTAACTTGAATGTCATTCGAGTGTGGGGGTGTCTGGCTTATGTGAAGCTCCCAGATCTGAAGATTCAGAAGCTGGGGACAAGGACTACGAAGACGATCTTCTTGGGGTATGCCGAGAAGAGTGATGCTCGAAGATTTCTTGATATTGAGTCAAATCATATCATTGAATCTCGCGATACTGAATATTTTGAAGACAAATTTGCAAGGCACAAGAATATTGTTCTTACGGATAAATCGGAGAACAATAAGGGTGTGCAAGAAACTGAAGTTTTCAATAAAGAAGTAGTCCAAGAAGATGTTGTTGTTGAAACAACGGTTGAACAAGAACTCGCTGAGCCGTCGTCGAAGCGAGCGAGGTGGCCGAAGAACTTCGGAGATGACTTCATCACCTATCATGTAGAAGCAGATACGCTTACCTATGATGAGGCAATGAAGACCAGAGATGATGTTTTCTGGAAGGAGGCGATTGACAATAAAATTGATTCCATCACCTCAAATAACATTTGGGTGTTGGTTGATCTTCCTGAAGGAGCGAAATCCATCGGATGCAAATGAATCTTCAAGAAGAAGATGAAAGCAGATGGAACTATTGACAAGTTCAAGGACAGGTTGGTGGCCAAGGGATTTTCTCAGAAGCAGGGGATCGACTACTTTGACACGTATGCTCCAGTAGCCAGGATGACCACCATCAGAATGTTGATTGCTCTCACAGCGATACTTAAGATGGTGATACATCAGATGGATGTGAAAATGGCATTCCTGAATGGCGAGCTGACCGAAGAGATCTACATACAACAACCAGAAGGGTTTGTCATCAAAGGTCTTGAAAACAAAGTCTGTAAGTTGGTAAAATCTCTGTACGGTTTAACGCAAGCTCCCAAAATATGGCATGAGAAGTTTGACAAAGTCATAAGGTCAAATGGCTACAGGGTTAGTAAAACAGACAAGTGTGTCTATACAAAGTTTGCTGATGGAAGAGGAGTCATCGTTTGTCTATACGTAGACGGCATGCTAATCCTAGGTACGGATATAAGCTGTATTACGAAGACAAAGAAGTTTCTCTTGACGAAGTTCAGTATGAAGGACTTGGGGGATGCTGATTTTATCTTGGGACTCAAGATCATCCGGACAGACACTGGACTAACGCTGTCACAGTTTTATTATGTTGAGAAGATGATCACTCGTTACGGATATCAGGATCTTTTAGGGATCGATACGCTGTACAAGTGTGATCTAAAACTGAAGCCTAATTCAAGGAAAAGCGTCAGGCAGGTGGAGTATGCAAGCGCAATCGAGAGTTTGATGTATGCTACTACTGCCACAAGGCCTGACATAGCTTTCACTGTAGGAATGGTGAGTCATTTCACGAGCAACCCAGGCATTGAGCACTGAAAAGCTGTGAAACAGGTTATGAGATATCTCAAGAAGACTCAGACATATGCATGTAGGCCTCAAAAAAATGAAAGTCACGCTGAGTTGATCAGGACAATGTCTAAAAAGTCACGCTGAGTTGATCAGGACAATATTCAAAAGTCACGCTGGGAAACAGCTCATCATTTGTCAGAGTGTAATTATGACTGACAGCACAACAGTCGAAGAATGTCTTCTCATATGCCATGTATGCACAGAACTCGAGAGATCATAGCCGCCTATTGCGTGACTTTTGAAATCTTCTTCAGCAAGACTCAGTCTTCACCAAGTTGGCGTACCAAAAGAGCTTCTTGTCATTTAATGCGACTGACAAAAGCAATCACTGTCAGAGATTTTGTGTCAGTCGAGGCACGTCGAATCAAGACAGCTAGCAGTCCTGCCTCAATCGAGCGTGGATTATGTTCCTTTCCAAAGTCCGCGTATATTTTGAGCTTTCTATCTCAAGTTTGCGTGGATTCTGAAGTTTCTTCTCTCAAGTCTGCGTGGATTTTGAAGCTTTTTGCCCCAAGCCTGCGTGGATTCTGAAGCTTCTTTCCCCAAGTTTGCGTGGATTTTGAAGCCTTCTGCCCCGAGTCTGCATAGATTTTGTCTACAACAAGTCTGCGTGGATTTCATCAAATTGGAGTACGTGGCAGACATGCCACTGATCTCTCGCCTGCGTGTCCTGTAACTTGCACATGACTCATGCATAATTGCCATGTGTCCAACAGTTACAGGCCACGTCCAGTAACTGCTCATAACCTTGCGTATGTTAAATCCTGCGTAATTTTCAACTAGGCACAGGCTGTGAAGACAGTTATCTTTTTCAGTTATTTTTGACTCTATAAATAGAGTTCTTTTTCTCATTCATTGTACAGATACAGAGTTATCTAACTTACTGTCAAAATTTTGAGAGCTTTTCTTCTTCGCATAGTCCAAGGGATAAAGCGATCGTCTTCTAGATCGGATTCCTACAGTTGTAATTTTCCCAGATACACAATAAATAAAGTGAATTTATTTATGGAAAACAAATTGGCGACACTGCTGGGGAAAACCATCTCCTCTTCTGAGATGGCAACAACTCAATGCGATACTTCGTCAATCGGCTCGACGAAGAAGGTGATGACGATCCAATTCGATCAACTCGCCTGTGAAGAAATACAGCGGGCTAAGAGTGGCAAACCCACTTCAGCCTCCATCACCACTGCCAAGCCGAAGGGACACTCTGTCTATGTCCCTAAGAATCAGTTGGCAGCCAATGGTGAAGTCTCTGCCACAGTGTCTACTCCTAACACTGGCAAGGATTCTACTGCAAGTACGCACACTCTTGTGCGCTCGAAGATGACAGCAATCAAAGGTCATGCTGACAGTACTGGCTCCTTAGCCAAATCTGTTCCAGCGTGCAAATTCAATCCCAAAAGTCACGCTGACAGTACTGGCTCCTTAGCCAAATTTGTTCCAGCGTGCAATCTCTCATTCAAAAATCACGCTGACAGTACTGGCTCCTTAGCCAAATATGTTCCAGCGTATATTTCCAAAATCAAAAATCACGCTGACGGTACTGGTTCTTTAACCAAATCTGTTCCAGCGTGTATTTCCAAAATCAAAAATCACGCTGACGGTACTGGTTCTTTAACCAAATCTGTTCCAGTGTGTAATTCTAAAATCAATAATCACGCTAACAGTACTGGTTATTTAACCAAGTCTGTTTCAGCGTGTATTTCATCTAAGAAGAATAGCTCTTTAGCTATCTCTTCTTCTTTGCCAAGTTCTACTAGAACTGGGGGTGGTCTTCCACACAAAGTCCCTTCGAAAAGGAATAACTCTTTAGTTGTTTCTTCTGCTCCTGTAGTTTTTACTTCAGGAACAGCTTTGACTGACACTTTTGTTAGTCAAAGAAAAGGAGATGGTCTTTTGACTACTCTTCCTTCTGGACATTCTATGTCCCAAAACTTGAATGAGTCTAAGAAGAAACATTCCTTAATGTCTTCTTCTATGACTTCTTCAAATTGGGCACAGAATTTGTCCATTAGAGAGGGTTTGTTACCAACTCCTAATCAGGGGGATGGTTCAACTCTTCTTTCTCTGCAAATATCCAGATCAATAGAAGGAAAACTCCATGTGTCAAAAACCAATATGTCACCTCCAATTGATCTAAGAGCAAAACTTAATCAAATCCGTTTGGAAAATTCTTCTGGTGTTAAGAATCAATCAGAAACAAGGTTAAGAGATCCGGATGCAGAATATGCTAGAAATTATGTGGCTCATATTAATCACTCTCTGTATAATCAAGAGCCATCAAGACCCAAGAACAGGAAATATACTCCTAGCAATACACAAAGAGTGTTCTCTGATGCACCTCAATCTTCACAAATAGATTTACGAGAACACCTTCAACAGAAGAGAAGGAGTAATTCTGTGACAATGGACCATGCTGAATGTGACTTCCAGCCAAGAGTCATAATTCAATGCAGATGTCAATCAAATGTTCAGGACTATGTTGATCATGAATGTGATTTCCAGCCGAGAGTCACAATGCAATGCAGATGTCAAACAAAATGACAATCTGTCTTCAATCAGATTCAGTGTGAACCTATGCCTGATGAAGATGAGCCTTTGTTTGCTTCTGTCAACATGACCTCTCGGGATACTCGGAGTAGAGATGATAGTCCAGATGGAGTATACAGAAACACCAGAGCAAGAGTCTTAGCTTCTAGTCAAAGAAATTTGATTTCTGAAGATGATTCTGAATTTCTTGGAGAATCTAACTTCCCGCCTCTTCCTACTGGGGGTAGTTCTCCTATAAATGACTTTGATGCACAAAGCAGTGATTCAGAGCATACAACATCCACTAATTCATCAATAATCCCTCGTACAGTTACGACTTATATGGTTGATGGGAATACTGATGAACCTTCTTCTTCCTTGACTCCTCAAGAACAAAGGATTGCTTCTTTGGAACAGTAAATGAAGTCTATGGCTGATACTATAAAGTCGATGTATGAACTCATGGCAACTCAGATGCAAAATCGATAGACTGTACCAGATGCCATACCAATTGACACTGTTATAAGTCCAGTACAAGTTCCTCCAGCAATACAATCCAATACTCCTGGACCAGCTCAACCAAATCCTAGTCTCTCTGGAGCTGGAGGTAGTGCGTATAACACTGTTCCTCCTTCCAACTATTCTCTACAAGCTACAACTCCATAATCTTCCGGAGTTGTTAATGAAGAATTGAGGAATCTCAAAACTCAATTCGAGGCATTCAAACAAAAAGATGGTTTACAAAGATTAGGCATCAAGCAACCTTATCCGATAGAATGGAAGCAAGTATCGTATCCTCCTAAATACAAGCCTTCTACTATCTCATTCTATGATGGAACCACTTCTCCAAGTCAGTTTATTAATCACTTTGAAGTGATGACTGATCAATTGCAACCAAGCGACGCCCTCCTTATTCGGGAGTTTGTTGGATGTCTCAAGGAAACGGCTTATGAATGGTATAGAAGTCTCCCAGATGGGTGCATTACCTCATTTGTCGGTTTCAAACAGATATTTCTTGAAAGGTTCTATGAAGGGCTCAATGACATGACTATGTCTGCTCTTATTAGAATCAAGCAGAAAAATAATGAAACTACAGAAGATTTCATTGAACGATTTCGAAGAGCATGTGGACAGGATCCACCCAATTTCAAGACTGGCCTTCTTTCATAGTTAGTGCTAAGGCCGCAGAAATTAGTGCTGAAACCTTCAAAGGTTTAGGAGTGCAGATGACTCCCAAAGAAACAGGCCAAGGTGCTAACAATAATGCTAAAAACAATGCTCGCAAGGAAAAAGAAACTCTTGAAGTTAATCTTCAGAGCAAAGATGCATCAAATGTGCAAACTTCTCCTACTTCTACAACCCAACAAACAAGAGCACCTCGTCCCAAGGAAGAATACTCTTTTGACGACGACGATGTCCTTGGTATCTTTGAGTGTCTGCTGAAAGGTAATAAAATACAATTACCTGAAATCAAGAAATCTGATGAAGCTGGTAAGACAGATCATCCCAAATACTGTCCATACCACCGAATGTTGGGTCACACAATTCGTACATGTTATGTACTGAAAGGAAAGATCCAAGAAATGATTAAATCTGGAGCTATCTCTCTTACTCCAAAAGAGAAGACCGTCACCTCCAACGTCGTCTCTATACAATTCGGAGATTTCCCTCCTCAACTTCTTGAAAGTGGAATCGTTCCTATTCCCAAGGCAACTCTTGACATAGTGAATCTTTTTCCTCCACAGTCTGAAGGATTAGTGCCAATCACTTTGGAAACAGGAGAAATCATGTGGATCCATCCTGATCTAGTGACAGATTTTGAATCTCCTTCTCCTCAAAAGACTACTTCTCGAAAGTCCAAGAAGGCTGGAAAGATTAAGTCATGTCATACGACTTCTCTTGGATCTATCTCTGACACAGAGCCAAAAGACAAAGAAGAAGCACTTGCTGGTGCTACTCGAACAGGGAAACCTTATCTAAAAGATTATTCCAAAAATCCTGAGGATACTCCTGATACCCCTCCTGCTGATAAAGACGCTCCTAATGTTCCTCCTGAAGAAGAATCATCCATCGTACCTATTCCTTCAACTACCCCAGTTGAACCTGTTTCTTCCAAGCCTACAGCTCTTGAGAAAGGCAAACAACAGGCTCGGTTTGATAAGCCAATCAAGAAGTCCTCTCCTCTTGGACTTCAGAAGCCTTATAACTTCGACATTTTAGCTTAACTTGCTAATACTCCAGCTAGAATGTCCCTCTTTGAACTTCTACGTCTCTCCAAAGAGACTCGGAAGACGTTAAGTGAAGCACTTCTACAAGCTGACTCTTGTCTTGTACAGTTAAAGAAGCCAGATGCAGAACCTGCCACTTGCTTACATTGCAACAGTGTACTGGAGATTATCCCAAATATCACCTTTACACAAGATGACATGCTACTGGAAGATAATCGACATGATCGGCCTCTCTACTACACCGGTTATATCGATACAATGAAGATAGATCGTATCCTCATTGATCCAGGGTCTGCTATAAGCATAATGCCAAAGAGTCTGTTGGATGAACTAAAAATCCCTCTTCACAAGCTTTCCAAGACGGTTACTACTATCCTGGGATTTAATCAAAGCCGAAGCGAGCCTTTGGGAAAGATTCATCTGAAGCTTCAAATAGGCGATTTCAGATCCAAAGTCACTTTCTATGTGATCGAGATTGTGGGATCCTACAATCTTCTTCTTGGGAGGCCCTTTCTTCATGAAAATAATGTGATGCCTTCTACTCTTCATCAGTGTTTTAAAAACATTGATAGCAATGGAAGAGTACAAAAAGAAGTTGCTGATATAAATTCCTTCCATGGGGTTGAAGCTTATTTCAATGATTCTCGAATGTATAAAGAAGAGTATACAAGGGTAATACAAGCTATGGAGAAAGAAGATTCACAAAGTGAGACTTTAATAATTCCTGTTAAAGGTCGAACTACTCAGCAACAATCTCCCAAACCCTCGGGAGAAGGTTCTTTCATCATTCCGGTGACTGGACGGATCTCTCCGTTACCTCAGTCGTCTGCTCAAGATACACTGATCATTCCTGTCAGTGGGCGTACTGCAATTCCTGCATCTTCACATGTGAAACAGGATACTCTGCTAATTCCAGTTGGAAGGCGGATTACTCTTCCATCTCAAGTTTCAAGGGAGCTCACCTCTTCTGAGCCATTTTTTATCGATCTTAATCGAAACAACGCTTCTTCTCGTTCATCTTCTCTCCCTTTAGTCATTGATTTGGCTAAGATCTCTAAGGCTCAGCCTTCTCCCAATGTAAATACTGTTGCTTTTACAATTAATGAAAAGTCTCCATCTTTTGTAGTATATTGATGTGTGTAATTATGTTCATAGTTATTTACATTTGTTAGATGACTTGAACACAATAACCATAGGAGTTGTACAGAGTGTTCATACAGATGTATCCCTAGAACCAGTACAATCTTCATACTTTCTAGTTCCCAGCAGAAAGCCAGGAGACATCCCAATATTCTTCTATAAAGGGCCCCAAAATCCTTCTGATTTCGAAGATGAAGACAAAAACGATGATACTGGAAGATTACAACTACGTCGTTATAGTCAGCAATCTAAAGACATCATTAAAAATATGGGCTATGACTTCAGAACTGGCCTCAACAGTGGAAAAGGAAGAAAAATGCCTGTCCGGATTCCTCCTCTGAAATATGGGAGAACAAAATACGGATTGGGCTATACTGCTCCTACTCCTTTTACCAATATTGTTCATGAAGATCCCGAATCTGACGAAGATAAGAGATCTGATTCTTCTAGTACTACCTCTTGGAATTCCGATACGAGTATCGGTGATTTCTACTGCAATATTCTGTCTTCCAACATGGTCTCCATTGACCATTCTGAAGAAAGTGATGAAGACGAAGATGAGTTTGAAATCTCACCTGAATCAGAACAATGGGCCCAAAGGTTAGATAATCAATGGGAGTTCCGTTTCGAGCAAAAAGAACCTCCGACTGAAGACAAACTTGTTCAAATAGATGTTGGTGAAGAGGGATCCCCCAAACCAATATTCATCAGTGAGAGTCTTTCAGAAACTGATAAGCAAGACATGATTAAACTCATTCGTGACTATATCGACGTCTTCGTTTGGAGTTATGAAGATATGCCAGGACTCGATCCACAAATTGCAACTCACAAGCTCAATATCTTACCGAATGCTAAACCGGTCAAACAACAACAGCGACGATTTCGTCCAGACATTATGGATGCAATTGAAGTTGAAGTCAATAAACTCATGACCTCCGGGTTTATTAGAGAGGAACAACATCCCGATTGGGTGGCTAACATAGTTCCTGTTCTTAAAAAGACTGGCAAGATCAGAGTATGCATAGACTTCCGCGATCTCAATGCGGCATGTCCTAAAGACGAATTCCCTCTACCAATCACTGATGTCATGATCGATAATACCTGTGGGTTTGAACGGATGTCATTCATGGACGGATATTCTGGGTACAATCAGATTAAAATGTTTCCAGATGACGAGAAGCACACTTCTTTCAGAACGTCGATCGGTACATACTGTTATACAGTTATGCCATTCGGTCTCAAGAATGCAGGAGCAACTTATCAACGAGCCATGAGCACTATATTCCGTGAACATTTGCGGAAAACAGTCGAATGCTACGTTGATGATATTGTAGTCAAAAGTCGACAAAAGGAGGATCACATCCAAGATTTGAAGACTATATTTGATCTAATGCGTAAGCATCAATTAAAGATGAACCCTACTAAGTCCTTCTTAGGCGTCTCTAGTGGTAAATTTCTCGACTTCGTCATTACCTCTAAAGGTATACACGTGGATCCCGAGAAGATCAAAGCCATCCAAGAGATGCGTCCTCCACGCACCTTAAAAGAGCTACGAGGATTTCAAGGAAGGATCGCTTATATCAGGAGATTCATCTCTAATCTTTCAGGACGCTGCAGACCATTCAACAAACTTATAAAGAAAGGTGTCTCTTTTGTCTGGAATGATGAATGTCAGAAAGCATTCGATGATATAAAACAATATCTGATGAGCCCTCCAGTATTGGTACCTCCCGTCTCAGGAATTCCATTCCTCCTATATACCCGAGCAATGAGTCATTCATTGGGTGCATTGCTCGCGCAAAAGAATAAAAATGGTCATGAACAAGCCATCTACTATCTCAGTCGTACTATGACCGGTACTGAACCTCGATATTCACCGGTCGAAAAAGAATGTCTAGCCTTGATGTTCGCTGTTCAAAAGACACGTCATTATATCATTGGCCAGACTATTCATGTCATTTCCAGGATCAATCCTATACGGGTCATGATGAAGAAACCCAGTGTTTTGAATTCTAGATTAGCTAACTGGGTAATCTTACTTGCTCAGTATGATATGCATTATATTCCTCAGAAATCAGTCAAAGGACAAGCTTTAGCTGATTTTCTGGCTGCTCACTCAATTCCAGAAGATTCAAAACTCTATGATGAAATCCCAGATGAAGTCCTAGATTCAAACCAAATTGCTGAAAAAGATCCTACTTGGCGTCTATTCTTTGATGGAGCTTCAAGGATAGGTCCTAATGGTGATATTATCGCTGGAGTTGGAATCGTTCTTGTATCGCCAGAAGGTCTTGCTATCCAAAGAGCTTATTCTCTTGATCAGCCGTGTTCAAACAACGTAGCTGAGTACAATGCGTTACTCATTGGTCTTCAACTCGCTAAACATCTGAATATTCAACATTTGGAGGCGTACGGAGACTCTAAACTCATTGTCAATCAGATAAGGGGTACTTATGAAGTTTGCCATCAAGATCTGGTTCCTTATCATAGATCAGCTATATCAATGGCTTCTTCGTTTGAAGAGTTCTTCATTGAACATGTTGGGCGAGCATGTAACACAGAAGCTGATGCTCTAGCTAATCTTGCGGCGGTGTTGGCTGTTCCGATTAGATGGCAACAAATGATTGTTGTTTGCAATCGAGAATTGTTTCAACTGGAAAATAACCTGATCCTAGGACTTCCAATTGACATTGAAGAATCAACGTCACATGATGTCAACGCAACAAGAGGATTTGGATTTAGTCGTAAATCTTTATCATCTTCATCTGATTCCAGCATGGAATTCATCTTCAGTAACTCAGCCGAGACTCAGAATACAGATAAAGATTGGAGACTTCCTTTCTTAGATTTTGTATTGTATGATATTCTTCCAGATGATCAGAGTGAGGCAGCATCTATCAGACGACGATCACTCAGATTCTATTACAATCATACTACAAAAACCTTATATCGTCGAGCTTATGATGGTTTACTTCTTCGATGTGTTGCCGGTGACGAGGCTCAACAAATTATTCGCGAAGCACATGATGGAATTTATGGAGCACATCAGCCTGGACCAAAACTTCAAGACCGTATTCGACGTATGGGTTATTATTGGCCCACTATGGTATCAGACGCCATCGAATATGCAAAGAAGTGTAAAGCTTGTCAAATCCATGCAGATTTTATTCATCAACCGTCGGAATTTCTACATCCAACGGCAGCATCATGGCCCTTCGAAGCTTGGGGCATGGACATTATCGGTCCGATCAATCCGCCGTCATCAAAAGGTCATCGGTTTATTCTCGCAATAACTGATTACTTTTCCAAATGGGCCGAAGCCATTCCTTTATCTGAAGTCAAGACGTCCAATGTCATTAGCTTTATCAAACACTACGTCATCTACAGATTTGGTGTTCCTCGACGCATTATTCATGATAATGGACCATAATTCGTCAGCCAGAAATTTACTCGATTCTGTGACGATCACCGGATCAATAATGTGGCTTCTACCGCATATAATCCGGCAGCTAACGGATTAGCAGAAGCTTTCAACAAGACCATCATCAAACACCTAAAGAAGTTTGTCTCTACTAACAAACGTAATTGGAGTGAGAAGCTCGGTGAATGTCTGTGGGCTTACCGTACTACAGTTCGTAATGCTACTAAATGTACACCTTTCTCTCTGGTGTATGGTTGCGAAGCTGTTCTTCCATTAGAGATTCAAATTCCTTCTTTAAGGATAGCAATCACTAATGAACTCACCGCCGAGAATAATGATCGTCTTCGACTTCAGGAATTAGAAGCTCTGGATGAGAAGCGATTATTTGCTCAACAGAATATCGAATTCTATCAAGCTAGAATCTCAAGAGCTTTTAATAAGAAAGTCAGAGTTTGATCATATCAAAAAGGAGAACTTGTTCTAACAGTCAGACGTCCTATGACTATGACTCATATGAGCAAAGGCAAATTCGACGCAAAGTGGGAAGGTCCCTATGTCGTAAGCAGAGTTTTCTCAAATGGAGCTTATCAACTCTCAGAACTGGATGGTCGAAAAGTTATGATGCCTATTAATGGCAAATTCCTTAAAAAGTATTATGCATAAATGTAAATGCTTGTAAATCATCAGACAAGTTCATGTTTAGAAATAAAATGTTTATTTTATTTTAAATTATGAATGATAGTACATGATATTAAGGAAGATCACTATCATCTTTCTTTACATTTGGACGCGGGCCACTGCCGTCCTTCTCGAAAATGCGGTCAGCAAAAGAACCGAGATCCTCCTTGCTGGAACCCACGAGGAACTTGCAAGCGGCTATCCTCATGGCTTCTTCTTCTTATGTCCTTCCTGGTTCGAGCAGAAAGTCCAGAATGTCCCTTGGTGGCTTGGGTACAGACGAACCCTCGCCTGCTTCTACTTCTTTCGGCTGAACTGGATCAGCAGGGCGTTCTTCAGTGCCTTTCTGAATCTTCAGGGTGATTCCAGCTTTCTTAGATACTTCTTCAGACGACATTTTTATGTTTGAAAGTAGAAGTGTTCGTTCTTATCAGATTTCTGCTATATTTATAGGCAGAAGTTCCTCAAATAATGAAGCGTCACATTCATCAGACGGTTCACACATTCATTAATGCCCGACGGTTCATTCGTTCATTTATTACATTCATCTGACGATTCGTCCGTTCATAATCTTCTATTATAGGGATTCGTTATTTATCTTGTTTTCATAACCTCTGAATAAATGCCGAATCTACCTGCTCATTTGTTATTTTCTATTCATGACCTCTGCATAGAAATCAATCTATTTTCTTTTCGAGTTCCTACATATTATCACGTCCACATTACCTCTGATAGTATTGAGTACTCTAAATCAGAAAAGAAGATTTCATTATCTATCATGTTCACAATTCATTCAAATACAAATCATTGAGCATAGAAGAATTATCATTTCCACTCTCATTTCATCATAAAAAGTCTATTACATTTTCTTAGACTTTCTTACAAATCATAATGGAAATCTATTACAAATTTTGGATTTTCATTCTACGCCACAACAATAACCTAATAGAGATCTATCTTCTTCCTTGGATCTTCTCCATCGGACCTTCTCCGTCAGGTTCGTTGTTGGTGGCAGTTCCTGACTGTCTGAGTCCCAGTCACGACCAGATCAGCAGGAATCAAACTCTGGTCTTCTCTCTCAGACGAGAGGAGAACCCCAAAGTATGGCAGCCCGAAGGCGTGTTGCTGCCAATACAACTGGTGGATTGGGAGCGACCTTTCAAAGGAGATAGGAATGTATCCCACATTGGAATACAATTCCTAGTTCTGCCCTGAAAGGAACTCTACTACCCGATTTCTCGGGGTAGAGCTGACTCCACCATCCAACTCTCGTGTATAAAGGCTCTTCCTACCATCTAAGGAAGACCCTTCTATCCCACGAAGAGTTCTGAGTTGTCTGATTTACGCGTCAAAAGCGTATGAGCTCCCTGATGTAGGCGTCAGAGGAATATTCTCCACAGCATCCAAATCACCAATGCCAGTTTTGAAGAAAATTTTCAGCCGAGCTTCTGCAGAAAATAGCAAGGAAAAAGAGATTAAATCAACAGGAATATCATTATCATTAAGCGTGCATTTGTCAAACAGAGACAGGCATGTATTGTTCAGTCAGAAACAAAAGCTCATCTTCAACAGTAGAAATGGTACGCGTACTTACCATCAAGTTTGGTGCTAAGGATTGGCAAACCAATGTCTGGTATAGTGCACAGGAATCGAACATTAGAAAGCATTGCTTTCCTGTTTGAGAATCAAATCTCACAAAAATTCATTCTCAGAGAAGAAGCAGAAGAATAAAGTATGTGTGAAACTCAGCTACCTATTTAAAGGACAAAGTACAAGCCTATTCTTGGAAAAGATCCGAGTTAAAAGCGCTCGTAACCACGGAATGAGTGTCACGTGTACTTTGGAAGACAGCACAGCATTAGAAACATTCAAAGAGTGCCACTTAATATTCTTCATTAATGCACGCTGTTCAGCACAAAAGTTGTACTATATTTTTCAAGACAAAAGAGGCACTGATGGCCTTACAAAAAAAAAGAGAAGAAGTACAACATTTTTCAAAAGAAAACAGAAGCATAAAAGACACGCTCTATTTTGCAGAGCGACTGAGCTTAGTGCCCAGTTCTTCTACGCTCTTGACCCCCATACGGTGTAACAGAGCATTCAACATTTCACGCTGTTCTGCAAGGTTGCGTCCATTGGAAGAAGACGAGCCATCCAAACCAAAATAGATCAAAAAATTCTTGGCTAGTTGTGTCGGGTCATCTTTGAACTCGAAGACAAAAGGCTCCGGTTCCTTACCCTCAAAAGTAGGGTCGCCATGGGCACAAAAACCTAACTTTCTTGCTTCTTCTTCAGCTTCTTCCTTCGGAGTCATGTTGACGTAAGATGAACATCAAAGCTGAATTTTCTTCCTGTTTATATAACAGAGCTCGCCGGCGGTTCATATTCTACCATAAATTGGATTCAATCAGTCTCGGAGAATGAAGAGTCATCATGATATTTAATAAGTTCATTTGGATGTTTTCAAAGAACTTCGAAGTCTTTTCGACTTCCAAAAAATTTGAAGTCATCTCAGCGTGACTGATTTCATTTTATCATCTCGTTTTCAAAGTATTTCAAAATAATTTATCATTTTTCGAAAACTTTGAAGGGGGTTTTGTAGGCCACAAAAAAATGAAAGTCACGCTGAGTTGATCAGGACAATGTCTAAAAAGTCACGCTGAGTTGATCAGGACAATATTCAAAAGTCGTGCTGAGAAACAGCTCATCATTTGTCAGAGTGTAATTATGACTGACAGCACAACAGTCGAAGAATGTCTTCTCATATGCCACGTATGCACAGAACTCGAGAGATCATAGCCGCCTATTGCGTGACTTTTGAAATCTTCTTCAGCAAGACTCAGCCTTCACCAAGTTGGCGTACCAAAAGAGCTTCTTGTCATTTAATGCGACTGACAAAAGCAATCACTGTCAGAGATTTTATGTCAGTCGAGGCACGTCGAATCAAGACAGCTGGCAGTCCTACCTCAATCGAGCGTGGATTATGTTCCTTCCCAAAGTCCGCGTATATTTTGAGCTTTCTATCTCAAGTTTGCGTGGATTCTGAAGTTTCTTCTCTCAAGTCTGCGTGGATTTTGAAGCTTTTTGCCCCAAGCCTGCGTGGATTCTGAAGCTTCTTTCCCCAAGTTTGCGTGGATTTTGAAGCCTTCTGCCCCGAGTCTGCGTAGATTTTGTCTACAACAAGTCTGCGTGGATTTCATCAAATTGGAGTACGTGGCAGCCATGCCACTGATCTCTCGCCTGCGTGTCTTGTAACTTGCACACGACTCATGCATGATTGTCATGTGTCCAACAGTTACAGGCCACGTCCAGTAACTGCTCACAACCTTGCGTATGTTAAATCCTGCGTGATTTTCAACTAGGCACAGGCTGTAAAGACAGTTATCTTTTTCAGTTATTTTTGACTCTATAAATAGAGTTCTTTTTCTCATTCATTGTACAGATACAGAGTTATCTAACTTACTGTCAAAATTTTGAGAGCTTTTCTTCTTCGCATAGTCCAAGTGATAAAGCGATCGTCTTCTAGATCGAATTCCTACAGTTGTAATTTTCCTAGATACACAATAAATAAAGTGAATTTATTTATGGAAAACAATGCACTGCACTACAGCGGAGATCCGTCGGTAATGGAAGGCTTTAGTGATGCCAGTTGGTGCTCAGAAGTGGCGAGCGAGAGGTCCACAGGTGGATACATTTTCACAATAGGTGGAGCTGCTATATCGTGGAAATCGAAGAAGCAGACTATGCTCTCGCGGTCATCCATGGAATCTGTGTTCTTTGTACTTGATACCGCAACGGAGGAAACACAATGGCTTTGGGAGCTCATGTATGATCTTTTAGTGGTTGGGGCACAAATACCGGCGATACCGATATACTACGACAATCAGGCGACTGCGGCGGTGGCATCAAATGACCTCTTCAACGGGAAGAAGAGGACTGTGCGGTTGAAGCACAGGGCAGTACACGATCTCATCAAGAGGGGTATTATTGCAGTGATTGATGTTCGGAGTTAGGAGAACCTGGCGGATCCGTTCACCAAGGGCCTCAAGCGCTAGCTGGTCGATGACACATCTTGTAAAATGGGCTTGAAGGTATTCTGATATTGTGTTATTACAATCCTACCATAAAGTTTTATGCTATTAGTTCAAAGAGAAATCTACTAGGCATCTAGCTTTTGGTTCAAGGGAGGACTATTAACCAGAAGAATATCAGGAATGGTGGGTACTTGTCCTCTGTGAAATGGAGAGGTTACGGACCTACAACCAATGTTGTCTACTATTGTTTTCTGCGAAAAACGGATCATTTGGGAAGGTTGGCTTAAATGCCTTAATGAGTTCTCAGGCAGAGTGAATGTCTGGAGTGCTTTACAGGAAGCACGGTAGCTCAGCACTACAAGGAGTGTAACTCCATGCTACAGTGGGGTGACTCCACCATGAGGTTCCCAGGTAGAGGTAATGTCTCGGCTTTGCAAGCCAAGTCACAGCGGAGTAGCACCGCAAATAGGCAGGTAGCCTAATGCTGTATGATAATCGTAATAAATAGAGGTAGACAGCACTACAAAGAGGACGATGTCCTCATGTTACAGTGGCATGACACTACGAAGAGGTACCAGGTATGGTAAAGCCTCGGCTTTGCGAGCCATGTCATAGCGGCGTAACACCGCACGGAAGCGCAAGGCTTCATGCTGGGTAGTTTGGCACTACGAAGAGGCCTGTGACCTCATGCTACAGTAGTATGACACTACGATGAGGTACCCAGGTGGGGTAAAGCCTCGGCTTTAAGCCATGTCATAGCGGCGTAGCACCGCAAAGAAGCGCAATGCTTCATGTCATGACTCTTTATAAAGAACTCACCTATAGTGTATGGACAGAGATATCAGGCCGTCTCTTGAGGGTAAACTTGTAGACGCCCAAAAATTATACACTGAAACCAGGCTGGCACAAGGCCTTCAATGTGCAGCCAGAAGCACAGTTGATGTCATTATATGAGTAGGAAGAATTACAGTTATGGTGCAGAATTCAAGGCTTAGTCCATTCTTGTATCATGCTGTTATTTAACCTATACGGGAAGATTCAAGTCGTAGCGACATCTCTCCTAATGCATGATGGACAGTCACTGTGGGGAACGCTCAACCCATATATTGAGATATGTGGGGGATTGTTGGTGTTTTTGTCTTTGGACTAGAAAAGATAGTCCCACATCGGCTACACCAAATGGTGAGTATCTCAATATAATGCATTACTTGTGTTGAGGTGTGCACATGAGGTGTAGTGGGGCACAAGTTTGTGCCATGTGGGAGTATTTTCCTAGAAGGAAAAAAGATTAAATCCAACAAGGATGCAAGTTGATTTTTATTGTGCGGATTCGGACTCGGACACGGACTCCAGGATGTCTCATGCATGCACGGGAGTGTTCGGGGGATAGGCATGGACTGGCACACTTCTATGCTGATTGTGGGATGATCTAAAATATCAAACTCTATTTTTGAGTATTGGTATTTTAGTCCCACATCGGATAGGAGAAGAGGTGAAGTCTCAACTCCACTCTATAAATAGAGCCCCTTGGCCTCGTTTGAAAGATGCACCAAGAAGAGAGTTAAGGGAGTCTGTAAAGTCCAGGAAGCCCGTTCAAGTCTCAAATATTGACTTACGAGCGTTCCAGAAGTTCTTCGTGAACTTGCTGGTTCCTGGGAGCAGATCGTGTTGGGGCAAATCTTGCTTTGAGCAACGGTGATCTTAATCACCCCAGCAAGAACCTTTCCTCTTCTTCTTTCTTCTTTCTTCTCTTTCATCTGAGTTGTAACTCAGTTCTGTCCGTCTGCAACTATGATTGCAAGGAAGAACGTGAGATTTATTTTCTGAACTCAGTTCTGTCCATCAGCACTGCGATTGCGAGAAAGAACGTGAGATTTCCTTTCTGATTACTGTTGCTTTTGTAATCAAATTTATATTATAGTGTTCCTCTTGGATCTCGAGAATAATCAGAATGTGAACGTTTGTTGAACCTCTGATCTCGACATCGAGTCTACCACCTTTGATCAAGCCCCGGGACTAACACGGCGTAGATCACAACGCAGTCTCCAAGAGTACTGAGAAGTCGGATGGCCTTTTCCCGTCCATGGGGTCCATGTTCGAATTTAACCAATTCGTCTTCGATGCCAACCTAGTTCAGATTCCTTTTTACGGCAACGAGTTCATGTGGTCGAACTCGCAAGAGGGCAGCGACCATCAACTTTTGCACCTAGACCGCATCCTCTGCAATCCTGCATAGAACGACTTGGTCCGATCCTTCTCCATCTTACACCTGAACAGATTTGAGTCAGATCATTCGTCGCTTCTTCTTGAGGTTAGCGTAGACATTCCTACGGCTTCCAGGAGCTTCAAGTACCATAACTTTTGGAGTCGTCACCCCGACTTCATAGAGTTCGTGCAGTCGGCTTGGGTCTCCACTGACCACGCCAACCTGCTAACGAGAGTGGTCGCTCGGCTCCAGGCTGTCAAAGTAGCGCTAACATCGTGGAGCCGCAGGGAATTCGGGAACCTCTTCCAAAATCTTGCTAGTGCCGAGGCCGACGTAACCGGTTGGAGACTCTGTTTGACATGGTCAGCGGGCCATTCTTAGGGAGGAGCTGAACAAAGCCAGAGCTCGCCTGAAGCAGTGTATCAACATTGAGACGGAGTATTGGAGACAAAAAGTGAGGGTAAGGTGGGACAACGACGGCGATAGGAACTCTTGATACTTCCACGCTTGCGTGCGTCAAAGGAGGAAGCAGCTACACATTCACAAAATCCTCAACAAGGAAGGCGATCTCGTGCACACTCACGACGACATATATGCAGCGGCGAAGAGACACTTCGAAAACCTATTCGAGAAAGAGGATATCAGTGTCAGAGAAGAATTTATCACCCCCATTTCCTGTATTTCGTATTTGTACTCGTAATTTGATTTTTGGCACGCATTTTATTTTCTCGACTTGCGGATTTTGGTTTCTCGTAAGTGGGTTTTGACTTGGCTTGGTTTTATTTTGTGGAGAGGGTTTGGTTTGGTTTGGTTTATCATGAGAGAAGCACTTTAACCTACACTCCACCCACAACACAACACAACCCACCTCCATTAAATCCCACCTAACTTTTCTCTCTCCTCTTTATTTTTCATTTACTTCTCCATCTCCTTCTTCTTCCTTCCTCTACACAACTTACCAACACCCATAGGCAAGTGCACCTTGCCATCAAATAAGTACCACTTTTTATTTGTTCATTAACTAGATTAGGCCATGGAGAACAACTTTAGAACTTGACATTTTGTGATTTGGAGCTTTTATTTTTCTACATCTAGGTTTTAACCATTTTCGAAAATCCTTGGTTTTGATCCATTAAACTTCGATTTTTGCATGTTTTGATGCTTCCATGTAGAAGAGAATTCGATTTTACTCAAGTTAGAACTTTGAAAATCTAGATTTGGCTTTGATTTGACAAAGATATGAAAATTTAAAGTTTTTGGTGTTCTTGAGGAGTTCATCTCAGCCTTGGTAAAGGCTCTCGGCCAGTGCTCTTTAGCACTTGACCGTTTGCGTACCCCGGCCTGTGCTCTTTAGCGCATGGCCGATTGTGCATAGGCTCAGCCAGTGCTTTGCGCTGCACTGGATTGCGCTGGCGCAAGCTAGCCATGCGCAAGCCAACCATGCGCAAAGTAACCCCTGCGCAGTTCACTCCTGCGCAGTCTGCTCATGCGCAATCCACCCCCTGCACAATTCACTCCTGCACAGTCTGTTCGTGCGCAATCTGACCCATGCGCCATCTGCCCCTGTGCCCTGTGCCCCTGCGCACTTGGCACCCTGCACAGCTGACACTTGCACAATCCAACCCCCTGACCCCTTGCGCAATCCATTGGCTCTTGGAGTTTTGGTTTTATTTCTCTAAGCTTGGCTCTTCTATAGCCCTGTATATTGATATTTTATTAGATATTTTACGCCTATTTTATATCCTTACGCCTTTTGTCATGAACTTGATTTTAGTTAACATGTTTGGAATGACTATTGTACATGGTATGGTATGGCAAGGAACTAGCATAACACGACAGTGACCCGTAGTGGTGCACTCCTGACATGACCAACCTGACCTGATAGTGGCCCGTCGTGGTGCACTCCTGACAAGTACCCTGACATGATTAATCTTGATACTTGATAACTTGATAGTGGCCGTGGCGGCGCACTCTTGACTTGTACCTGACTTGACTTATAACTTGACTTGTAACTTGTAACTTGTAATCCTGACTTGACTTGATGTTGTTGCGACGGCTAACTTGACTTGTATAATCAACTTGACACCGTAGGTGTTCCTGCTTGCTTGCTTGTGCAATCCACTTGTCTTGTCTTGCATCATGTCTAGGACGTGACTCCCTGGTTCCCACGGTCAGGGATTCACACTGAATATGGATCAGGCTAATGACTAGATCAAAGTGTAGTTCATGGAGAATTTCCAGTCACAGGCAATCTCGTTATCTGGGCGCTTTAATTGGACTTGTAGCTTGCCGACGAGTAGAGCACATTTCCAGCACACCGTCGTGTGTTGCACCCTCTAAGTCACCTAAGGGTACATTTGTCTCCCGGGCGATGTACCCACCTATACTCTCAACCCGCGAAAGGATAACTGGATAGTCTGCAGGGCTTGGGACTGAGAAATTCTCACTTGCATCTTGTTAGTAATTAGGCTTGTGATAACCCTAGTTAGTTAAGTAGTAAGCCATAGTACTTGCTTGGCCGTGATTGATTGGATGGAGTCTAGTCCCGCTTGTCTTGCCCTGATCCTGTACAAGGTTATGACATGACATGACTACTCGTGCTTTACCTTAATCATGATTAATTATAGGTCCTGATTTCTTGTATCTTATCTTGCTGATAAATGGTGGGAGAAACCAAGTTCCGTTCAGACGAAGGGTTACAACCCCGGTCCTTGTTTGGTTTACGGGTTGTAACCTGGTTATCTGAAGAGTCCCATGGTTATCTCATCGTATATCACCTGCCAGGTTTCTCCTTAATAATTGTCTTTATTATGTAATTATTTTCTTATGTTCTGATATGCTGGCTTTTGTTCTTATTTTGTGGCCTCCCTTGTGGCACTTGCTCTTTCTGGGGTTTGACCCAGCTGGTTTTGTGTGGCCAGATTTCGGAGCAGCACCCGAGGATCTATCGAACCTCCAGCCCGATGGTGGCGACTAGAAGGAACCCGGGCTACGAGTGGGTTTTCTATTTTGTTTCGCTCACTCTGTTGTAAAAGTTATTCTTTTGAGGCGTTTAGCCGACGAGCACCTGTTAGCTCGATGCACTTTACTTACTGTCTGCCTACGGGCTGTAAACATGATTAACAAATCCTAGGGTTGATCATGTATGACTTAACTCTTGCTAGTCCTAGCATTTTGTACGACTAGCTTCATGATCAGCTGATATGTAATATTTGGGACGCCTTTTATTGTATATTTGGTGGTCAAACATCTTGTGACTATATTACTTGCTTGAGATTGAGACAATAGGCTTGACCTTAAGAGACTGTTGGCTTGTAGTAAACCCTCATATCTAGACAGTCGTGACCGTATAGCGAGGTGGATGCCATTTCGATATACGTAGCTGGCTATGTGCACCCCCGCTCTTCAGTATTCTGGTTCTGGGGCGTGACAGAATTTCTCCAAGCCATTCCACCTTTGGTCTCGGCGGATGACAACTTCATGCTCAGCCATCCTACATCCATGGAGGAGGTTCGTCTAGCGGTCAAAAGTCTCATCAATGCCAGCGTCCCTGGGTTGGACGATTTCTCGGGCGGTTTCTTCGAGGAGTACTGGGACAGTATCAGATCTGATATTGTGGAGGCTGTGTCGGCTTTCCTGGGCGGGTTGCAGTTTCCCAGGGCCATCACCAGTGCACACATCGTTCTGATCCCCAAGAATCATAACCCGGCTGCGTTCTCAGACTTTAGACCGATTAGCATCTGCAATTTCGTTAACAAGATTTTTGCTAAGATCGTTGCCAATAGAATGGTGTTCATTCTCCCGAAGATCATATCTAGGGAACAGAACGGCTTCGTCAAAGGTCATAGCATTTCTGACAATGTTCTTCTAGTACAGGAGTTCATTCATAATTTTAAGAAGAAGAACCGAGGAAGGAATATAGCCATTAAACTAGACATGGAGAAGGCCTACGACCGACTTGACTGGAAGTTCCTCATTCAGGTCCATCGCAGGTTTGGGTTCGATGAGTCATGGATTAACGTCCTGTGGAGATCCATTAGCAACTCGTGGTCCTCCATTCTCATCAACGGTGCGTCTACCGATTACTTGAAGTCGCATCACGGAGTACGGTAGGGCGACCCTCTCTCGGCTACGCTCTTCATCATAGCGACGGAGGCGTTAAGCAGAAACATCATTAGGCTGGGGTCGTCACCAAGTTTCGGCATATACCATATCTCTAGTGGGTGTTTGATGATCACACGTCTCTTATATGCTGACGACATCACCCGTTTCTCGACGGGCGACAAGCGCACTCTAACGATGATCCGTCGGGTGTTGTACGACTACGAGGTGGCTTCCGAGCAACAGGTCAGCAGCGCCAAAAGCTGCCTTTTTGTCCACGATTCAGTCGGGGCATTGGCGAGAGCTGAGCTTTAGGTGCGCTCTGGATTCCAGGTAGCTTTCCCCTTTCTCTTACCTTGGTTGTCCCATCAGCGATGGGAGGATCAGCTCGGTTCTTTTCGAATCGATCATCGATAAGCTTCATCGTAGGATCAGTGGATGGTTCGACAACCTTCTGTCAATTGGGGGAAGGCTTACCTTGATTCACCACGTGCTTGGGTCTATGACGATTCACCTGATGTCGGCGTGCCCTCCGCCGTTGAAAGTCATTGACGAGATCGAAAGATCTTTCAATAATTTCCTTTGGGGACATCGGACTAGCAAGGAGCGAAGGCGCTGGGCAAGTTGGGCGACGGTGGCACGTCCGACCGCTGGGGGAGGGTTAGGTATCCGTGCTCTCAGGGACGTCGCGGACGCACACTCGGTACGCCAGTGGTGGCGTCTACGTATGGGCATCTCGCTCTGGTCTGAATTCTTTCATGCGAGATACTTTCCTCGGAGTCATCCCACTGTGGTCGAAGCAAACAGCAGTGCGTCTTCCGGGTGGTGGAGACTGCTACACGGTAGATCTATTGAGGAGCACCACATTCTCTTCAAGGTTGGTCGAGGCAATGAAGACGTCTTCCGAGAAAACTAGACTGGGCGGGGTCTGATTGCAGATTCGCAGGCGACGAGCAACAAAGTTTCTCTGATCCGCCACTTATGGGACGCGGACGCTGGCGACTGGGATCATCATCTACTCCAGCTGGTTTACGGGAACGTCTTCGCCAGCAAAATCCGGGAAGATGACATCTGTGTAACCGATTACGATGACAACTACTGGTGGAGGCCGTCCATTGGCGGGGAGTTCTCCTCCTCTTCCGCATGGTCGATCGCACGGAGTGCTTTTGTTGGCCCCCAATCCCCCTTGCCGGTTTGGAGCAGCTCTATCCCGCTCAAGTTTCGTACTTTTATGGAGGATAGTGCGTCGCAAGATCCCGCGGACGATGTGCTTAGGGAGCTCGGGATCGAGATCACTTCGAGGTGTCATTGATGTGTCATCCCGGAAGTTGAATCCATTCAGCATATTTTCTCTTCCGGCATCACCGCTCACTTAGTGTGGAGCAGTTTTCAGGAAGCGTGCGAAGTAGGAAGCTCAGGGGAGACTATCGCCGAGAGGTTTGCACATTGGACCGTCACTCCGGTCGCCACTTGCGTCGCATCGGCGATAGCGTGGGTATTATGGAAGAATAGGGACAAGCACAGGTACGAGAACGCCCCCTTCTCCCCGCCACAACTTGTCGTCGAAGTATCACGACAATTCTCGAAGTTTTGGCACGATGGTTCGGTCGTGCCCCCGGCGTTGTCTAGATTGCTCGACCGAACGTCGTTACCTGAGAATTTGGATTCCTCCAGTTGAAGTTTTTAATTTTCCTTTTCCTTTGTTGCTCGTTTGTTCGGGCAGGAGCCATTTTGTGCATTTTGGGCTCACGGGTTTTCTTTTGTTGTTCTGGTTTGGGACTTGGTTATTTTTTTGACCTTTCCAGTTTTGTAACCTCTTCTCTTTTACCTATAATACACAGCAGATTTCTTTAATATATATATATATATATATATATATATATATATATATATATATATATTTTATATATATATATATATATATATATATATATTAAAGAAATATATATATATATATATATATATATATATATATATATATATATATATATATATATATATATATATATATATATATTTTCTTTAATATATATATATATATATATATATATATAAAATATATATATATATATATATATATATATATATATATATATATAGAGAGAGAGAGAGAGAGAGAGAGAGTAAGGGAGGTAGGGTGCCACCTCACGGGGGGGTGTCTGCTTGTCAGATTTGATTCTCCTTAATCCCTACACGATTCTCCTTAATTAGGTCTAAGAATCAGAACCTAAAACCTATGAGAAGCCTCAAAAATCCTGAATTTAAAATTGCACCTATAAAACCATCGAAAAACTTTTTTCGAAGAAAACCTAACAACAACCCCTCGATATCGCCTCTTGACCTACCTAGAGGATCCCTGCCACCCTCGCGCGTCTTACAGACCGACTATACACCGCCGTCGGCCGCCACACCACCGAGAATACGCTCAAACCGACGAGAGAAATAGGGCACCATGTTTTCAACCTGACACCCAGGTACTCTTGTTCAACGCGTAATTTCTTCAATCCTATGCAAGCATTTTGCGATCTTTAAATTTCTATGGGTAGGTTAGTTGAACCTCTTTGATCCCCTTCAATTAGATCGCCCAAATTGGAATTGTATCGCTCGTGGAAATTCCTAAAAATTTAGGAAAAACCACATAATCAAAAGTCGATACAGGGCTTTAAACAACTTTGGATAGAGTTTTGGAAGACATAATTCGAGAAAACCGCTAGAAATATTTGACATCTAATTGAAGATAGACCTAGGCAACCCATAGGGCAACAAAACCCTTTTTATGGAAGTCAATTTCGACAACTGTGCATCAAGAAATCGGTTTCCCAAATTTGACGAAAAGCTGTTTTTAAGTTGTTGAAATTTAAAAAAATTCTCCATAGGCCATGCGTTCCGACAAACCGGGCGACGTGGTCGCAACCCATAACCATCAAAAGACACGTATGGATGTTGTCGACGTGTGGAATTCGACGGAACTCGATTTTGTTGTCCGTGCGCGACAAAATCAAGGCTTATCGGTCGAGATATCCCGTATCAGCCCCTTTGCAAGATAGCCTACAACTTCGTGCACATTCGTCATCTCTAGATAAAACATATGCCACTGGACTAGTGTCATTTTTTTGGTCATGTTTGCCAAGTTTGGTCCGATTCTGAGAAGGTCGACCGGAACGCTATTTTGGTGGACCCATGACCCGAACTAACAGGCAAAATTGTGCACGGCTCACCGGAATCCAACTTTGGACATACGTTTGGGTTCGTATCATCAAACTGGACTCATAGACATATAGTTTGATGACTCTAGAGACCGTAGGTACTGGCACGCTTTTTGGTGCAAAGTGGGTCCAACGACGGACATCGTTTTGACCTGAAATTATGATTTTGCCCATGTGTCCAGAATTGGACTTTTGGGTAGGCATTTTTAGATATGTCTTTTATACCAAATACGTTGATGATGTCTTTTTCAGCATCCGGAGACAATGGCAGGAGTTGACTTATGTGGCTTACTGAGTGGTTGTGTATTGTTAGTTTTGCGTGCTATCCCTAGCCAACTGGACTATTATAAATGCAATGGTTCTATCTATTTCACCAGCAAAGGACCCTAGACGAGTACATTTATTGTTTTTCTTCAATATTGTTAATTCCTATATTACACTGTTCAGTTATATCATTCTTGATGTCTTGACACGCTAGTTACACAGTAGCACTTCATGTCGTCTCTTTCAGTTTGTGCCATGTATCTCGTATATTGTGTCGGGACGGGAAAGTACTAAATAGATATGTGATTAGACCTTAGCCCATGTTTTATTTTCTGCACAGTAGGCCTTAATAAATAAAGTAGACCTTGATAATTAACTTAGACCTTGTGGTGTAACTGCCCCAGACCGATCATATATTGAAAGCGTGCTTCAAAATACATAGATATTTATAGTCTCTTGTTACATGCTATCACATACTTTTCCTGCCTGATATTCATCAAGTTTCCTATTACAATTGTCTTGATATTCTCACCAAGTATTTTATGACTAACCATTGCCTTATAGTCGTTAACATATACATGGAACTGCATTCAATGAATTATACTTGTTTCATTCCTGACTGGAAGCCTATTTTTCAGATTAGTCGCCTGCTACGCTATGCTGGGATCCTTCGGGAGATACGGCTGCCAAAACCTAGAGATTAGTTAGAAGTTGAGTATTCATTTAGTGGTATTTTCTATATTTTGGTGAGACATTGTCTATTTATAATCAAATATAAATCTTTGAATATTGTAAATTTATTTAGTATTTTGTGAATGAGCAATAATTATGTGTATTTTTGTGATTTGAGCATTATGGCCTAAATACCGTTCTACTGCCGATACTACGGCGTAGTCTGGCTTGCGCACGTACTCGAATCCCAAAAAGCGGGTGCGGGTCGTGACAACCCAACCTAGGTTTCATGTTGATAGCTTAGGTCTCACATCGTGCACGTGGGATTCTAAGTCGTACCATTACATATGTTTATTCATGATCTTTCCCCAGCTGGTCACTTATTCTAGTAGCTATTTCAAATCACATGTCAGGATCTTTTGTTACATGATTCATGTTCAGTTTAAATTATGCATTTACAGTTTCATGTTCATCTTATTTCATTGTTTCTTTACTTGTTCACATGCTGTACTTGTTTTATTATTATAGATTGTACTTTGCTCCGCTCCTGACTGGATATGTTGGAGGTAAACTTGAGGATCTTGTCCAACTTTTATGGGCCAGAGCCCGTGACTATGGCTGAGCAGGATGGAACTATGACTCAGGACTTAGGAGCTGCAGAGATTTAGCTTTAGCTCCTTTCGTAGATTTGTTTAGTGATTTACTTTGGATATTTGTATTATGAGGATTTCTGTTACCGAATTTGTCTCCGATATTATCTCTTTTAATAGTTTTAATAATGACTTGGTAGTGTAGTGATGCTCTGGGACGTAATAGCAAGCTATGATATTTTATTTTAACTTATTATTTAGAGTTTTCTTAGAATTGTACAGCTTACTACGTTGTGTCTTCCAACGTAGGATGGGCATGTCCGACTCGTATCCGATTATTCGAGAGCGGATCGTGACATATTTTTAGTGGTGGTCCATATAGGTATCTTCCTAATGGTACTTAGGCTATAGAGTACTATTAGGAAACCTGCTAACTAAGGAAAGCTCATCACAGCATATGATCGAAAAAATTGGTTATGGTTATTATTACTAATTTTGGTTATACTTATTATTAATAAGTCTAAGTTGGTTATACTTATTATTTACTAAGTTAGCTTATTATATTCTAGGACATAGCAATCAACCATTTATTTTTCTATTACAGGATGGTTCATACACGGAACACCGGGACCACTGAATCCCCTGTACTTAAGATACCAGAGCTTCTACTATCTCCTCCGCTTCCTCAGACGATCACTATTGATAGCATTCAGCTGATGGGGATCTTCCAGAAGTTCATCGACTTCCATAGCGATCAGGTCACTCAGTTCAGAGCCACCGTTGCAGATGCACTTTGATCCACGGAGATTATGCCAGCACCATTAGCGAGGCAGGGGACTGCTAGAGATTTTAAAAATCTCAAGTCCATGGACTTCTACGACACGGAGGGGATTTTCTACGCCGATGAATGGCTAGAGAACGCAGAGAGGCTACTCCAGATCGCCCACATTCCCGAGGACCTATAGGTCGAGGCAGCTAGCATTTAGCTGTATGATGTCACCATAGCGTGGTTTAAAGAGGAGCCACAGCTAGCCGCTCTACGACTTCTCTGGATAGACTTTAAGAGCCTGTTCAAGGAGATGTTCTTTCTGGAGGTCGCCCGAGACGAGCTCGAGAGCCAGTTCGAGTCATTGTAGCAGGGCAGCATGACTGTGGACGAGTACACTTCTGAGTTCAGCAGACTCAGCCACTTTGCCAAAAAACTTGATGAGCACCCCCACAGGAGAGAGCCCGGAGGTTCAAGAAAGGACTTGCTCGAGAGATTCGCCAGGCAGTTACCACCAGCAGAGCGACGACCTATGCAGATATTCTCAAAGTTGTCCAAGGAGTCGAGAAGGACATGAAGCTGCATATCAAGATGGATAGAGATGTTGGCACCAGCAGCAACCAGGGCCCACCGAAGTGACACAACAGGCGAAGACTCTTCTACCCCAGTCACCAAAGCAGACCCAGACGGCGACCACTTGTACTTACTGCCACCACCCAGACATTACTTCGATGAGTGACGCAAGAGATTGGGATTATGCTTGTTTTACGGATCGTCTGCCCACCGGATGAAGGATTGCCAGCAGGCCCCTGATTGCACTGCCCAAAGACGAGCATGAGGAGCACCAGGACCTCAGCAGAGGGATCCACCTCTTCAGACTCAGCAGCCGCATAAAGCACTGATGCAGGGACGGGCCTACCTTATGACAGCTGAAAAAGTCGAGACGATTCCAATTCCGGATGAGTACTGAAGATCGGAGGCATTTCTCGCATGGTTGGAGAAGGTCGTGGATCGTTATTTTCCTTTAGATTTTCTTTTAGCACCTATACTTTCGTAAAACTTGTTCGTTTCCTATTTGATACTTGTTTCTATAGTCTCATTGCCTTACTGTTTGTTTCTTAGTACCTAATAATTCCTTATTTGATCTTTTGTTATTTTTTAGTATATAATAAACTCTTGTTTGATCTTTTGTTGAACCTAATAACTCCTTGCTAGATATTTTGTTCTACCACAACCTCTAAAATTTTGAAGACAAATTTTTTCTAAGAGGGTAGATTTGTAACTCCCTAAATCCATTTTTATATATTTTTAAATTAATTTCTGAATTTTCTATTTTTAGAAAAGTATTAACTTTTATATAAAACTTGGTTTTGGATATTAGGTCTAATTTTTTAAGACAATAAATTTTTGTTTTAATTAATTTTAGTATTATTTACTAAATTTGATTATTAATCCTGATCAGTAATATTAGTAATTAATTCTATTTTAGTTAATTATTTATTATAATCCTTAGGGTTATTAAAAATTCTGATTAATATTATTAATGATTAATCTGGATTTGTTTTAATTATCGTTATTATTAATGATGATTAATTCTAATGATTTATTTTGATTATTATTATGGATTGGATTTATTTTTACTAGTGAGTTTCTATTAAGCCTACCAAAGTCTTGGGCGTTGGATTATGGATTTTAGCCTACCAATTCTATAGAAGGGTTTATTGTAAATTTTTGGTTAGTTATAATTAATAATTAATTACTGTAATTATTTAGTGGGTTAGTTAGTTAGCAGTTAGTTATTATTATTTTTTACTAATGACCCTAGATCTATTACAAATTACATAGGAAAGCCACTAGGACTGACTTGGAGAACATTCTAATATTTTAATATAAATATTGGGGGAGTTCCCCAGTTATTAAACTATTTTTTCTGACACACAGTACACTGTCAACATTGACACCCACTGATACTCCACTGCTCTTCATTGTCGAGCACTGCTGATCGCCACCGCAGCTCCGTCGCGAGTTCGCCTGACTTTGTAGTCATAACGCCAGAGCCGTTGTCCATCGTTATTTTTGCCGGATCTCTGTCTCGTCGACCCCACCAATAGACTGCAGTAGCTATGTCGCTGACCGCCGTCGCTTGAGCTGTTACCACCGCAACAGATCAGCCTTGTCGAGCCTTAGTAAGTCGCTGACCTTTACTTCCTTCTTCTTCTCTGTTCCTCTCACATCTTCTTCTTCCTGACACTATCGCTCACCAGACTCGCCGACCAGTCTTCACCATGCCATGTTGACCGGAGCTACACTACGAGACCGATCATCGTCGCTAATAGCCAACGACCGTTGTTGCAACATTGGAGTTTGCCGCCGCCAGATCTGAAGCAGATCGCCAGATCTCGACTGCGCCAAACCCTGCCAAGCTCAGATCCACCTCGTCAACAGCACCGGACCGCCGTTAGACACCGCTCTCGCTGACCGGAGCTTCCTCTCCACTTCGAAACCTGAGCTGACCTCGATTGTAGCGCCCACCTCATATATCGAGCCACCGCCTCAAGAGTCGTACTGCACCCTCGTTCTCTGCGTTGCCTCTTCGTATCCGGAGCCACCTCTTTGAGCCCTGTACCACCTTTGTAGTTCGAGTCATCACGTGGACCAGCAGCACCTCGACCAACGTAGACGACAGCAGCCAGTTCTGTTCGACAGACCAACAATGCCTCCACTTAGCCGCAGTGTCGACCCAATCAAGGTGAGACCCTTCCTCTTTGTCGTCTTCATCTTGTTCTCCTTCTTAGCCTTCTTCGTCTAGAGTGTCCGGTGTGGGAATGGTACAGTGAAGTAGAAAAGGATAGTATAGGGAAGAGATGGTATGCTAGAGTTTTGTATGGAGCGGATGAAGAGGAAGATGGGAGTATGGATTAGGGCTTGGGAGCTACTGGAGAAGTGAGAGTGAGTGAGAAGAAGGGAACTAGATCTAGGGTTTCCTTTGTGTGTTCGACAGAGGCTACTGAGAAGAGTAAAGGTGGAGAAATAACCTAGGGGTTAGGGTTCGATCGTGTGAGGCGGATGAAGAAGAAAGAGTGTTAGGGTTTGAGAGTGTGGCGAGAGGAAGAAGAAGGTGAGTGGTTAGGTTTCTTTTGCGGCTACAAAAGAATGAGAGGAAGAGAGAGAATGTTGTGTGTGCATGTGTGTTTTTAGGGTTTGTGTTTATAGAGTAGGCCAGGGTTGGGTTACCAGTCCGGGTTAGGCTGATCAGTTGAGTAGTAATTAAAAGAAATAGGGATTATCAGCAGCAATAGGGCATGGACTTTGGGCCAGTCTGCTGGGTTGGAGGGAATAATTAAAAATCAGAATATAGGATTTGGGACAGTGGGCTTTTGGGTTGAGATTTATTGTTGCTATTAACCTATTATATCATTACTATTACTATTATTAGTATTAGTATTATAATTGTTGTTAGTAAATGTTTACTCTAAAAATATTTACTAGTGTTCCTAATTTGTCTAAGCTATTCTATAAAATGTTTGCTAGTATTATTTTGACTAAAACTATTAAATTCTATCATAGCTAATTAATTAGTAAAGGTTTGTTATATATATTTTACTCTTGCTAATATATTCAAATATTATCCTAGCTACCAAGTGTCTCTAAATAAGTAAGTTAAGGTACTTCAATATTTATTATGTATATATAAATGGTACATGATATATATAAAGTTAGTAATATTCTTAGCTAGTCCATACCTATAGTTAGCTTATGGATAATTAGCTAGTTAACAATTAAGCTAATTGCCATTATTTTAGATTCTAATTAATTCTCCCAATATTTATTCCTAGGTGGACATAGAGATTACTGCTTTCCCATTATTGATCTTCCAGAGCAAGGCAAGTACTTCTATGATTCTCACTCATTTACTTCATATCATGTTCTTTTTATATTGGACACAGGTATCTAGGGGGGAAATATTACAGATATGTAACAAAGCCCAACTTAGGATTCATGTTGATAGCTTAGGTCTCACATCGTGCACATGGGATTCTAAGTTGTAACATTACTTGTGCGTATTCATGATCTTTTTCCAGTCGGTCACATATTCTAGTAGCTATTTCAAATCACATGTCAGGATCTTTTGTTACATGATTCATGTTCAGTTTAGATTATGCATTTACAGTTTCATGTTCATCTTATTTCATTGTTCCTTTACTTGTTCACATGTTGTTCTTACTTTATTATTATAGATTGTACTTCGCTCCGCTCCTGACTGGATATGTTACAGGTAAACTTGAGGATCTTGTCCAACTTTTATGAGCCAGAGCCTAGGATCTTAGCTGAGCAGAATGGAGCCATGACTCATGACTTAGGAGCTATAGAGATTTAGCTTTAGCTCCTTTCGTAGATTTGTTTAGTGATTTACTTTGGATATTTGTATTATGAGGATTTCGGTTACCGGATTTGTCTCCGGTATTATCTCTTTTAATAGTTGTAATAATGACTTGGTAGCGTAGTGATGCTCTCGGACGTAATAGCAAGCTGTGATGTTTTATTTTATCTTATTACTTGGAGTTTTTCTTAGAGTTGTACAGCTTACTACGTTGTGTCTTCCAACGTAGGCTGGACGTGTCCGACTCGTATCCAATTATTCGAGAGCGGGTCGTGACACCAAGCCCCTCTGTCTCTCTCTCTCTCTTTCTCTCTCTCTCTCTCTATATATATATATAATATATATATATATATATATATATATATATATATATATATATATATATATATATATATATATACATTAGTCTAATCCATTAAATATATTAGTCTAATCCATATATATATATATCTGTGTGTGTGTGTGTGTGTGTGTATACACATATATATAACTTTATATGGTGCTGTCAAAGCTCTATTATTTGCAGCACTCAGTGTCTGATTAGCGCGTTCACAATATTTTATTGGAATCACGTCCTCTTTGACACAATTCAAATCTGCACCGCTATCAACTAGTGCAATTAAATTTTTAATATGATATGAGTAGATCTATTTGTATATACCATTTTTGGGTAATATAGAGATTAAATGTCTGTAAAGATTCTATAACAATTCCACTACAATTTGTAGTAGATTTTTGCTGTCCATCCTCTGTCTTGGTAACATTTATTATTTCCATTCGTTGCTCATTACTCAAACAATGATCCCACCATCCTCGTAGGATTCCTGTAAATCTACTGGCCACGAATAAAGTAATCTGCTTATCATTATTGCCAACAGCTTTGGCGACATTTGTAGTACATCAATATTCGATGTAATTGATCATGTCTTTGCTTATCAGAAAGACCATCTATGTTCCATTCATAAATTTCTCCAACACAGTAATGATTCTGAATTATAGAATCATTCTCTTCATAGAGAACATTCATGGGAGAAGGTCTTTTGTAGTAATATTTGATCAAATTGGGTTTTATATATATATATATATATATATATATATATATATATATATATATATATATATATATATATATAATTTTAAACCAAGGCCCGTGGACAACGCCACCCAGCCAGCCTTGGCCCGGAGGCCGTGGACAATGCCTCCCAGCGCCCCCTTGGGAGTGGGGGCTCGAACCCGCGCCCTCACCCCCGAGTGCCAGCGGTCTTACCAGTGCGCCACCGCGCCACTGGCATTAATCCATTTATATATATATATATATATATATATATATATATATATATATATATATATATATATATATATATATATATATATATATATATATATATATAAATAATATGGGCTTTAAGTCCTACAGTAAATACATTAGTCTAATTGGGCTTTAAAGCCCTACATTATTATGTAATAGTTATTTTTATTCCCAAAATGGGCCATTCGCCTACATTGTTAAATAGAGTACTAGATTGGGCATCTAGCCAATATTAGTACTTTTATCATCTAAAAGGGACTATTAGTCCAACAGTATGTGTTATTTATTTTAATTGGTCTTTATAGTCCTATATTGTTCAAAGAGAACCAAACCGGACCTTGCGCCCTACGTACCAAGTTATATTTTATAAATTGGACCTTTAGCCTAAATTATGATTTATTAGTAAATGGGCTTGAGCCCTAAAGATGCGTCCTTATTTTATTTGCAAATGGGTCTTGACCCTAAATTTATTAGTCAAATATTAGGCTAATCAAATAGCCTAAAAGATTATGAATAAAGTTATTAGCTTTGGGCCTATATAATATTTGATAAATTTTATAATGAGTAGCTATTTTATCCTTAGCCTTATAATTAGTAAATTCTAAATATTTTCTAGATAATAGTTTCCTTTTAAATATTATTCCAAGACTAATTCCTAAATCATATTATCCTTTTGATCAAATCACAATCATGACTAATCAATTTGTTTTCTTTCCTCGATTATCGTGCCGACTCCCAAAAATGGACTTCTATATATCAAACTGGGCTATTTTGATTATTCTTGACTTCATGGAACTGTTCATTTCATCATCTGGGGATCATTTATTAGGATTTCACTTCTAAACCATTCTGTATTGAGATGTTCGTGTCGTTCACTTCGACCCAAGGCATGTGCTCTACACTATGTATATCCATTTCATAAATATTGCTATAAATGCTTGTGTAGTTAGCATTAAATATTTGTGTGACAATCGTAGCAAACACTTGGTACTCCATGACTATAATTCATGACTAGTGATTTATTATCATGATTAGTGATTTTACGTGCCATGACTTGTGATTGGAGTACTATTGGGTGGAGGAAATACTTTATTACACATGTGGGCTACCTCGAACTATCCACTAGTCTTTACTTGCCTAATAGCGGACGTGCACGACACGTGCGTCGTGCCGGATCTTACCCCTAGCCGCCCACATGTGGAACACAGTATTTCATAGCACTTAGAATTAAACTATTTTTTCACTACATGCCATGTTTAGCCATGATTAGCCTAGTTTATCATCATTAGCCATTCCTTTACATGTTCATTTCTCTTAGCTAGTTGCTTTTCATTTCCTATTACTTACATGATCCTTTACATGTTATTTTCAATTTCATGACTATGACATGTATTGTAGTTTATATTTCTGTTATGGCTAGCATATGTGTATGAGTTACTTGTTTCAATCCTGACTGGATAATTATTTTTAGGCATTGTCAATGACCGTTGTACCTCTCTGGACCTTTGGACCCTCTGATGAAGCAGACCGAAGCTATATTTGGATGGAGCTATTTAGGACTTTCACATGCTTAGTTTTTCGTTCTTAGTTTCATTTCCATTATCTACTACCGGATTTGTTTTCGGAAAACTCTTACCTTTGTTGTATTAATTGTGATCAAACACTTGGAATTTATGTCATTTGATTTTGATAACCTATGTTTGTATCTTCCGTGTTATCCTCCTTTAGCTACTGTGAATGAATTATTTTAGTAAATCATGTTATCTTGAGGTATAGACAGCAAACTACTGTCGATGCTGCGGCGTGCCTCGAGACTCGTGCCCTAACATACGGGTACGGGTTGTGACACGTTCACCTAACTAAGTCATAGAAAACTTTCAATACTGTCATTCAATACACCAATAGTCCATAAAGTAGAATCCATGAAGACAACCTACTTTAACGATTCATCATACAAGACAACCGTTATTCATTTCATCAATATCCCTGAGTCAACGCCTATCGATCGATACACCTCAATATTATCAAGTATATACATAACCAGGAAATCATCCTTTCGCAAAATTCAAATTCATTTCAACCAATGCTATCTTCCGAACTGGATATAAAATTAACTCATCCACGCTCAAGATCAAATTAGCTATAGGCTATATCAGGTCATCGACCAATAACGTTCCTAAAACCTTAGGAGTCATTCACATATCTTCCAAATAAACTTTCAATCACACCACCCAAGTCTTCGCACTCAACTCAAAATCTAATCCAATTGATGCAAGCTACAAATTTAATGCACATTCCACAATTTATATCCCAACCAAGTTATCCATTTCATAAATTCAAACTCATGTCTAATACTATCTTAATTTGCCAAAGATTTATCTCGATTGTCCGAAGCATTCCAACAAGAGACATTCAAAATTGCATCAACCAAGCATATATCTATACTAAGGCCTCATACTATTCCATCCAAAACTGATAACTCATCGATACTAATACCACTTTGCACACGAATACCGTCCATTCTAGACAATCCTTATGACGGTCTCTCCACCAGCCACAGATATAACATCCACTTATCCTACTACTCGACAACACTTGAAATTCAACTACAACCATTCGACTTGAACAACTTAACTCATTTCCATCCATTGAAGTCCAAGCATATCTCATGCAATAATCACACTCACATCTTACTGCAGCACATCTACTAATATCATGTTGCTCATCCAACATCCAAATTATACTCATCCAACTTATCATCATCCCAAACATCCTGCCTCACGGCTTGCTCAAACCATTGCGCTCTTCGAAACCACCGTTGATCAACAAAGCACCCACACAAAAAAATTATAACATATCTAGACTTATTGTATGGAACACTCAATAGAACATCGAAGAGAGTCAAAAGACTTGATCACAAAAGTAACTCAGAGTGGAAGAGAATCAATAAGGTTCCAAGGAATAAAGTCGTGCTCTAATGCCATTATATCACGTCTCATATCCGTTGGACAGAAAGTTGTCACTTGGTATGATGTCATATAAGTCTAAATTGCATTTGCATAAGGCCACACCAAAATATGATCGATAAAATATCTCAAACACAAGTCATTGCAGCGAAAATAAATATGGGGTAATAATTGTGAAAGGTAATAAATATGATTTTTTTTTTCTTCAAGAAACTAAATTAAGTAAAATGGGTTAGCATATTTGTAGAACATAGGGGGTAATATTTTAGATGATTGGTTCATTCTAGATGCAAATAATTCAGCTTAGAGGTACGTATATTGGTAGGAATTGTAATTTGTATATTAAAAGAAATGATATAATTGAAAAAAATTCTTACTGTAGTTTTGTAAGATCTAATTTTTAAACAAAAGAGGTTTACATTACTAACATATATGGTCCAACATATGGTAATCTGGCCAGAATTAAAAATAAATTTTGGCTTATAGGAGATGCTCTAAATTTTGTCTGACTTAGAAATTAATAAAACTTATAGTCATTTTAATAGTAGTGATGTCAATAAGTTTAATGAGAGATTTTGATTAATGGGATTAATGGATCCGCCATTATTTTGGAAAATGCATGTGGATTAATAATATAAAACCCCGATTTTTATTCTCCCACAAATGGATTAATAATAATAATAGAAAATCCCTATTGTAACTAAATTAGATAACTAAAATATGATCCATAAAATATATCAAAGACAAATCATTATAGCAAAAATAAATATGAGGTAATCATAGTGCAAGATAGATGCCAATAAGTTTAATGAGAGATTTTGATTAATGGGATTAATGGATCCTCCATTTTCTGGAAAATACATGTGGATTAATAATATAAAATCCCGATTTTTATTCTCCCACACACGGATTAATAACCCATTATAACTAAATTAGATAACTAAAATATGATCGATAAAATATCTCAAAGACAAATCATTACAGCAAAATTAAATAGGAGGTAATCATAGCGCAAGATAATAAATGTGATTTTTTTTTTCTTCAAGAAACTAAATTAAGTAAAATGGGTTATCATATTTGTAGAACCTATGGGGGTAATATTTTAGATAATTGGTTTATGATTCAGCTTAGACGTGCGTACATTGGTAGGAATTGTAATTTGTATGTTAAAAGAAATGGTACAATGGGAAGTTGTTCTTACTATAGTTTTGTAAGATTTAACTTTTAAAGAAAAAAAAAGGTTTACATTACTAACGTATATGGTCCAACAGATGGTGATATGGCCAGATTTAAAAATAAATTTTGGGTTATAAAAGGTGACCTCAATGTTACTGATTTAGAAATGATAAAACTGAGTCATTTTAATAGTAGTGATGCTTATGAGTTATGAGAGATTTTGAAATGGGATTAATGGATCCTCCATTATCTAGGAAAATTCAAATACACGTGGATTAATAACAGAAAACCCCAATTATGGCTAAATTAGATAGATTTTTTTTTACCTCTAATAGAAAAACTCTATTATAGCTGAATTAGATAAATTTTATTCTCCCACCTTTGATTCTCTCGGATAAATGGAACATAAAAAATCTCTTTCAAACGTCTCAAACTGTTCAAGTCATTTGTAAATCAACCATTTAATTAAGGTTTTTTTCTAAGGGCACCACCAATTTTACTTGGGGGCAGCCCTTACTTGGGGGCAGTCCAAGAAAGTGAAACTTTTGCTGGGGGCACCCAACCCCCCAAACCCTCATTTCCTCCCCATTTCTCATTTTCCTCTCTCTCCCTCTCTCTCTCTCCACCAAAAGAAAAGCTCTCACAAAACCCTATTTTCTTCTCCACCACTCCTTCATCACTCCATTTCAAATTCTTCCACTACTCTCTCTCCTCCACCACTCCATTGCAAGAGATGACACGAAAGTCGAAGCAATCATCGGAGTCTAGGTATGTTCTTCCCTAATTTTCTCTATATTTTTCTAAAAAAAATTTCCAAATCAAAGAATCATTGTTAAATCTCCAAAAAGATTTGATAAATTAGGTTTAGAATTACTTTAGGGTTGATGAATGAATTTTTCGAACACGATAATTCGCACATATTACTTGAATCTCAAACCCTAGAACACTACACGACGTTCGGCTGCTACAATCGAGCAGCATTAGGACTGCTAGGGATGTGGCAGTCCTACTGCAAAGTAGGACTGCCAGACTCCATGCAGTCCTACTTCAGTAGGACTGCCATATCCATGGCAGTCCTAATGTTGTTTAATTGTTTAACAACTGTATGTTTAATTGTTGTCTATTTTCGTTAACATGATGTTTAATTGTTGTCTATTTTCATTTCCTGACATTAGAAATTCTTAACATGATGTTTAATTGTTGTCTATTTTCGTTTCTATTATTTAATAACTGTATGTTGTCCTGCAGCCCTCCGGCCGCTAACAAAAGAATACGTCACACCGTGTCAAAGCGGAAGGAACGCGAGGGACGTACTCTCGAGCGCCCGATTAGAATTTTCGAACCGGCGTCCCATGCTCGGTCTCGGACGCAGCCACCGGTACCCCAAGCTCGATCGAAGTTGTTTGGAAAGGCCCGGCATGATATGTAGTTGGATATTCAAAATCATTTTGTATTTGGATATAATTTTGATGTGGTTGTTGTTGTTTGGAAACTTGACTTGTGGATTTTAGGGTATTTTGTCGTATACTTCATTTTGGATAATTTGTCGGATATTTTTTGAAGGATATGTTGTTATTTGAAAACTTGAGTTGGATATTTTGTCGGATATGTTGTTATTTTTTTATGTAAGTTGGATCTGATTGTCGTAATTTGGATACGTAATAGTAGATATGTTGTTATGTGGACATGTGTGTATAAACTCACTTTGGATACCTAATTGAAACTCTCTGTGAGGAGAGTTTGTATTTCAAACTCTCCTCACAGAGTTAGTATCAGAACTGCCACTCAACAGGCAGTCCTACACTAATGTAGGACTGCCTGAGTGGTGGCAGTGCTATTTGAAACTCTTTGTGAGGAGAGTTTGACAGTGTTTCAAATAGGACTGCCACAACTCTAGCAGTCCTACACTAATGTAGGACTGCCCGGGGTGTGGCAGTCCTAATCGAAACTCTCTGTTAGGAGAGTTTTAAATACAAACTCTTCTCACAGAGAGTTTCAATTAGGACTGCCACACCCCTGGCAGTCCTACACTAGAGTAGGATTGCCAGGGTGCTGACAGTCCTAATTGAAACTCTCTGTTTCAATTAGGACTGCCACACCCCTTTATTAAGACCCAAACTTTCTGTGAGGAGAGTTTGGGTATGAAACTCTCTTCACAGAGAGTTTTATACAGGACTGCCAACACCCTGGCAGTCCTTTATTAAGTAAGGACTGTCAGGGACCTGGCAGTCCTAACTTAATGTAGGACTGCAGAAAGTCTGGCAGTCCTACTTTACATTAGGACTGCCACAACCCTGGCAGTCCTAATGTTGTAAGCCACGACTGTAGCAGCCGAACGGCCACAACGATTTGTCGTGTTGTAGGGTTAGGGTTTCAAGAAATATGTGAGATCATGTTCAAAAATTCATTCATGAACCCTAAAGTGATTCTAAACCTAATATTTATGTTTATGTTTTCTGATTTTAAGTATGAGTGGAAACTTTTTTTGGTAGCTGATCTTAGACAAATTTGGGAGAAAATTTGTGCCAAACATAATTGAGATAGAAGAATTTTTTTGAGATAATTCTCGGAAAGAAAGAAAGAAAAATTTGGAAAAAAAATGGACTAGGGTTTAATTCTATGACCTAGAAATGTTGGTAGAGAAAAAAAAGTAGAGGAAGAGACGAAAAGAGTTGAGTGAGGGAGGAAAAGAGTAGAGGGAGGGAGAGAGAAAAATTGTAATATTTGCAAACATTTTTCGGCTGCCCCCAAGTAAAATTGGTGGTGCCCTTAGAAAAAACCTTAATTAAAAACATACAAATACATAATATTGTAATTTTAAGCTCTCTTTTCATCAGCATAACCAAATACTCTATTTTGTTCACATATATCCATAACAAATTATAATTAAAATATAAATAATTCTTTTAACAAATTTTAGTATATATATATATATATATATATATATATATATATATATATGGAGAAGCGGATCAAAAGTCCCCCTTAAAAAATCCCCTAAAAATTCCTCTCAGTCGTCCATTTAATGTTAATATTAATGTTAAATATTAAAATTAACATTAAACATAACATTAAAATTAATATTAACATTAACATTAATATTAACATTAATATAAAAATAAAAATAAAAATTAATATTAACATTAACATTAAAATTAACATTAATATTAGTATTAACATTAAATGGACGGCTGCGAGTGAGAAGATTTTTAGGAGATTTTCTAAGGGAGGCTTTTGATCCGCTCCCTATATATATATATATATATATATATATATATATATATATATATATATATATATATATATATGCAAATGACCTCTAGCCTAGTGGTTGAGAGAGATGCATGCGGCCCGAGTGGTCTATATGCAAATGACCTTATTTATATATATATATATATATATATATATATATATATATATATATATATATATATATATATATATATATGTTGTAAATATGGATAAATTACCATTATTATTTGGTGGCTATAACTTATGCCTTTTGGTTATCCATAACCTATGGCTTTTAGTATTATTCTATTTAATTGTCATCATGATAGTAAGCTCATTTGTAAGCCTATATAAGAGGCTCTTGTCAAGTTGATCAATACAAGTGAATGAAGAGATAATTTCCTCCATCTCCTTTTCTTTGTTTTACAATACGTTATCAGCACCATTCTCTAAGGTGAGTTTAGTCTTGCATATATAGGTACATATTTTAGTAAACTTAAGGTGAGTTTAGTTTTTGCATGCATAGATACATATTTTAGTAATCTTAAGTACCAACTATTCTTTTAATATTTTATATGAGACAAACAAAGTTCCAATTCATGATGTATGTATCTACATATTCTTTATGCATGTTTCATTAGCTTTATATCTACTTGTTTTCTAGTGTATTATTATTATTATTATGCCTTTTTGGAAAATTATAACCCATGCACGTTCTAAAATTTTCAACTTCCTTTGGTTCACGGGAAGAAAGGAAAGGAATATACTTTGGTCTTTCATTTTTCAAATTGGTAGGGTTTTGATGAAGCCATGATAAATAGTCTATTTAGAAATTGCTCCCTCACTTTCTATTTTTTTTCTTCCTTCCAGAAGCATTATTTGCTTTCATACACAAGTTTAATGGAGGATGTAGCAATACAACTTGTGGGATAAGGATGATGGATCTTTCTTTTATCGTTGCTAAATGCTATTGTCTGTAAACCCATTATTATTTTTGAACATTAAATTAGACTATATGAAATTGATATTTCCATTATATTTTTTTTACAAGGTACCAATTCACATTGTTGTATATGTGAACCGTATTATGAAAAAGTACCCAAAATACAAACCATAAGGACCTAAAGATTATTATATAATGTTCACATTGTTGTATATGTGATAAATATATGACATAATTTTTTTGATAGCTTTTAATCACATTGTGGCATATCTGAAAATTTGTAATATTGAAAGCACTTGTCAATTTTACTATTTAAATTAATTTATCTCTAATATAATTATTTCTGCTATATAGATGTCGAGTCTTGCAAAGATTGAATTCAAGACTCTTGATGTAAGCGGAGACAATTACTTATCATGGCAATTGGATGCGAAGTTGCACTTGCAGTCCAACAAGCTTGATGGTACTATTAAGAAGGAAAATAAAGAATCTTCTGAAGCCAAGGCTAAGGCTTTGATTTTCCTACGACATCATATCCATGATGATCTAAAGGCAGAATATCTATGTGAGGATGATCCATTGAGTTTGTGGACATCTCTAAAGGATAGATTTGACCATCAAAGGATGGTAATCCTTCCGATTGCTCAAAGTGAATGGTTGAACCTGAGATACCAAGACTATAAAACTGTTAAAGCATATAATTCTGCTCTGTTTAATATTGTTTCTCGCCTTAGGTTGTGCGGAGAAAAAGTAACAGAGGCTCAAATGCTTGAGAAAACCCTCTCCACTTTTCATGCAAGTAATGTGCTTTTGCAGGAACAATATCGTGAAAGACATTTCACAAAATATTCTGAACTGGTGACTTGTCTCCTTGTAGCAGAGGCAAATAGCAATGTTCTCATGAAAAACCACAACTCTAGACCAACTGGGTCAATGGCAATTCCTGAAGCAAATGCAAATTTTGGGGTTACCAGAGGTCGTGGTAGAGGACGTGGAAGAGGACGTGGAAGAGGAAAAAATTATGGCTCGAGGTATGGTCATGGTTATCAGCCTTATAACAAAGGCGAAAATAGTGGTTCACAAAAGACCAAATGGAACAAGTGGACAGCACCCTCTAACAAAGGGAATTCAAATCCTCAATATAAACCAAATAATGGTAGTACTGCTTGTCATAAATGTGGCAAAAATGGACATTGGTTTAAGCAATGTCGGACTAATCAACATGAGGTTGACAAATTCAAAGAATCGAAGAAAATGGAAGCAAATATGACAGCATATTGGGACAATGACCAGCCACTTGACATCACTCAATTGAATTGTTCCGATTTTTTTGAGGATCAAAATGGAAATCAGATTACCAATGAACAGTTTGAAGAAATGCTGGCGAATCCACCTTCCATTGAATGAGCACTCGGTCGACATATGTTTTACTTCAAGTATTATGAACTTTTTACATTTGAAGTCATGTTTTTTTGTTTTTAGTTACTATCATGGATTATCTAGGCCATGAGAGTTTGTTGAAGAATATGTCATTACTTTGTTATGTACTTGAAAGTTGCATCTCTATAATATGATGTTATCGTTTGGTATGCTTAATTACTTTTATTATATTTGTGTTAGTTGAGTATATGTTCATAAATTTTTTTTTCTCATATTGAAGGTATGGATATACGAAGGGAGAAAAATGACTTGGATATGTGTTTGGTAGATAGTGCTACAACACATACGATTTTGAAGAATCAAAAGTTTTTCTCAAATTTAGTATTTGACATGCATAAAGTATCAACAATAGCTGGACCAGCCCATATAATTGAGGGTTTTGGAAGAGCACACATTATGTTACCTAATGGCACTCAAATCCATTTGCAAAATGCGTTATATTCAAGCAATTCCAAAAGAAATTTGCTAAGTTTCAAGGATATACGCAAAAATGGATATCATATTGAAACTCGAAATAATAACAATAAAGAGACACTATGTATCACATCTAATGTTGGGAGCAAAAAGCTCACATTAGAAGAATTCTCTTGTCTCTCGGTGGGTTTGTATTACACCACCATTGGTATAATTGAATCACATATGAATGTGGCAAAACATAAAGTCAATGATCCTATCTTATGTACCATTTGGCATGACCGTTTAGGTCACCCGGGACAAACTATGTTCAAGAGGATCATTAATAATTCTTGCGGACACTTATTGAAAAATCACGATCTTGGTTTACCAAAGAATCACCTATGTGTTCCATGTTCACAAGGAAAGTTTATAACTAGACCATCTTTCCTAAAAGTTAAGAATGAGTCTCCGAGTTTCTTGCAAAGAATACAAGGAGACATTTGTGGTCCTATTCATCCTGCTAGTGGTCCTTTTAGATATTTTATGGTACTCATAGATGCATCTACTAGGTGGTCACATGTTTGTTTATTGTCTACTAGAAATCTTGCATTTTCTCGTCTTTTGGCTCAAATTATTAAACTTAGATCTCAGTTTCCTGATAACTCGATTAAGTCAATTAGACTTGATAATGCCGCTGAATTTACCTCACAAGTATTTGATGATTATTGTACATCATTAGGGATTGAGGTAGAACATCCTGTTCCCCATGTGCACACACAAAATGGGTTAGCTGAGTCATTTATTAAACATCTCCAACTTATAGCAAGACCTCTACTAATGCAATCTAATCTGCCAATTGAGGCTTGGGGACATGCTATTTTACATGCTGCATCTCTAGTTAGATTTAGACCGACTGCCTACCATATTTTTTCACCCATACAACTTGTTAGTGGAAGACAACCCAATATTTCACATTTGAGAAAGTTTGGATGTGCAGTATATGTCCCAATTCCACCTCCCAAACGAACTAAAATGGGTCCCCAACGACGTTTGGGAATATACATTGGTTTTGAATCTTCCTCCATAATAAAGTATTTGGAACCAATGACTGGTGATGTCTTTACTGCAAGATTTGAAGATTGTCAATTTGATGAGCGAGTCTTCCCGCCGTTAGGGGGAGGTAAGCAACAAATTGTTCATACAGAACAATCCATTGCTAATGAACGGCGTGAATTGACATGGAATACGCCTACTCTATCTCATCAAGATCCAAGAACTCCACAATGTGATTATGAGACAAGGAGAATGATACATTTGCAAGAAATTGCAAATCAATTACCTGATGCATTTAATGATGCCGCAAAGGTAACTAGATCTCATGTGCCAGCTAGAAATGTGCCAGCCAGAATTAATGTTCATATTGAACAAAATCTAAACAAGGCGGCAAATGAATCTACTACTACACGTCAAAAGCGTGGTAGACCTATAGGTTCCAAGGATAGTGCTCCTAGAAAGAGGAGAGTAAATGAAACATCTTGTCCTGATAAAAGCCCGATAGTGGCTGGAGCTCCGAAAATAGATAATGAAGATGTGCATGTTTCCAAATTCACTGAAATGCCTATGGATGCCTCTATAGAGGCACAGGTACCTGAAAATGAAGAGATCTCGATATTCCATGCATGTTCAGGTGAATTGTGGAATAGAAAAGCACTTGTCATCGATGACATATTTAGCTATGCAGTAGCTACTGAAATATCAAAGGACAACAATGATTGTGAAAATGAACCACGTAGTATAAATGAATGTCGACAAAGAAAAGATTGGCCAATGTGGAAAGATGCTATTCAAGCAGAATTAAAATCTTTAGAAAAACGTGGTGTATTTGGACCTATAGTGGAAACACCAAAGGACATAAATCCTGTTGGTTTTAAATGGGTGTTCGTGAGAAAACGAAATGAGAGAAACAAAGTTGAAAGATACAAAGCCCGACTTGTAGCACAAGGTTTCTCTCAAAGACCTGGAATTGATTATGTTGAGACATACTCTCCAGTTATGGATGTTATTACTTTTAGATATCTAATTAGTCTCGCAGTTTCTGAAAATCTTGATATGAGACTTATGGATGTTGTAACTGCATATTTGTATGGAGACTTAGATACTGACATCTATATGAAAATTCCAGAAGGATTTACAATGCCAGAGACTAAGTCAAAGGGCATGTGCTCAATTAAACTTAGACGAGCATTATATGGATTGAAACAATCCGGAAGAATGTGGTATAATCGTCTTAGTATATATTTGACTAAGGAAGGATATAAAAATAGTCAAATTTGCCCATGTGTCTTCATTAAGAAATCCGAGAATGGATTTTCGATAGTGGCAGTATACGTGGATGATATAAACCTGATCGGATCTCCTGCAGAATTAGAGAAAACTGCAAACTATTTGAAAAAAGAATTTGAAATGAAAGACTTGGGAAAGACAAAGCTTTGTCTCGGTTTGCAAATAGAACGAAGTTCTAGTGGAATATTAGTGCATCAATCCCGATATATCGAAAGAATTTTGAAACGATTCAGAATGGACAAAGCACATCCACTTAGTACACCTATGGTTGTACGGAGTCTGGATTTAGATAAAGATCCATTTCGACCAAAGGAAGAAGATGAAAAAGTTCTTGGTCCTGAAGTGCCGTATTTAAGTGCTATTGGAGCACTGCTATATCTAGCACAATGCACAAGACCAGACATTGCTTTCTCTGTTAATTTATTATCTAGATATAGTTCTGCACCTACACTTAGACACTGGAATGGAGTTAAACACATAATGAGATATCTTCGTGGAACAACTGATATGGGATTATTTTATTCCTGTAATTCCACTAATAACTCCCATCTAGTTGGTTATGCAGATTCTGGTTATCTTTCTAACCCTCATAAGGGTTGTTCCCAAACAGGTTATGTGTTTATTAATAATCATGCAGCTATATCTTGGCGATCAACAAAGCAAGGTTCAGTAGCAACTTCCTCTAACCATGCAGAATTAATTGCATTGCATGAAGCAACAAGAGAAAGTGTGTGGTTGCGATCGATCATTCATCATATAAGGGTAAATTGTCAACTACCCACAGTTACAGATAAGCCTACAACAATATTCGAAGACAATGCAGCTTGCATAGCGCAAGTCCGAGAGGGATTCATCAAAGGAGATCGAACGAAGCACCTTCCACCAAAATTGTTTTATGCACATGAGCTCCAAAGGACGAAAGTGATCGAAGTTAAGCAAGTTAGATCAAGTGAAAACTTAGCCGATTTGTTCACCAAGGCACTTCCAAAGTCCACATTTCAGAAGTTGGTACACGGAATAGGCATGCGACGACTTAATCATCAGACAAATTAGCTGTTTCAGATCCATTGTATCGAGGGGGAGTATAACTTGTACATAATACTTTTGTTTTGCGTGTTGTACTCTTTTTCCTTAACTAAGATTTTTTCCACTGGGTTTTTTTTTCTTAGTAAGGTTTTAATGAGGCAACAAAAGCGCATATAACACCAACTAATTAATGGTGTATATCCAAGGGGGAGTGTTGTAAATATGGATAAATTACCATTATTATTTGGTGGCTATAACTTATGCCTTTTGGTTATCCATAACCTATGGCTTTTAGTATTATTCTATTTAATTGTCATCATGATAGTAAGCTCATTTGTAAGCCTATATAAGAGGCTCTTGTCAAGTTGATCAATACAAGTGAATGAAGAGATAATTTCCTCCATCTCCTTTTCTTTGTTTTACGATAATATATATATATATATATATATATATATATATATATATATATATATATATATATATATATGCAAATGACCTCTAGCCTAGTGGTTGAGAGAGATGCATGCGGCCCGAGTGGTCAGGAGATCGATTCCCGGTGGGAGCGTTCGCCACAATTAACCTTCTTTCAAAAAAAAAAAAAATATATATATATATATATATATATATATATATATATATATATATATATATATATATATATATATATAATAAGAAAACTTGGATGGTGAAAATTTTGAATTCCGAAAATACCCTTGCATATCTATACTAATTAAAAACTGTTCATTAATTTTAATAAAGATAACTTAATAATTAAGAAGACTACCCTTTGGTCTTCCTAATTTAATTAAAATAATATTAAAATATGTGCAAGGCACGTGCACATATACTAGTATATATAATACTCAATTTGTCACATTAGACCAACTCAACTATTAGGACATTTTCTTATGAGAAATCGCCAACTAAATTGCAAATTATCTCCCACCAATCCCCAATTACCCCAAATTTCTCTCCCCCTCCATTCTCTCAAACTGTAAAATTTTCTGTTAAAACAAATACATGAGGCAAATATAGTAAAATTAATTAAAGTTGACCTGCAAATAGTTTCTCCCCTCCTATACCTATCACTGGACCACAAAAGACTTCAGACAAAAGCCATATTTCTTTAGGAAAAGACTCCTTTAGAAGGGTCAGCTTCGGGGAGCAAAATGATGTTACAAGTGTGACACAAAATTTGCACAATGGTTCATATATCGGTCCTAAAGAAGAAAAGAGTCACGGCCAGCCATACAGATCATTATGTGGGCGAAGAATTAACGAGGCCACTGCCTTCTTAGATAAATAGGTTCCTGGTCAAATTTAATTAGTTTGTCACAGAAACTACAACTGATGTTCAGCAAATCTATCATTATGGATGCTTGTGGCTTCACTATATAGTATCAATGCATATTTATTCCCACTCAACTGTAGCTGGCGGCTTTGATGTAATATCTTGGCAGACTCGGTTTACACCTCGTACGTTATTGCATATCTTCCCAACCACCTCTACGAGGAATTTGTGGTCGAAATAATACCTGAAGGAGAATCAATAATTAGACGAGATGTAATATTCGGTATGTTTCATGTTTGCTGTAATAAATCCATGAAATGAAAGGTTGCTGTGGACTATCTTCATTTATCATCATTCTCCCACTACATTGTCCATAAAAAATTAACAAACTAATTCCAATAGTTTTGGATGGTAGCACATAACTATATGTTGTCTGTGCTTTTTGTGAGATGTGTGTTGCACAGATTCGTCCATGAGCTGTTTGTGCTCAAATAGTACAGTTTCAGGTTGGTTTCGGGTCGGAAGCACCTGGACACGAATCGTGGTGGAATCCAGTGCCAGATTCAAACAGGAATCCTACTGACACTTGGCCATAACTCGGGGTGCGCAAAAGAGGGGGCAAAAAAGATGACGAAAATAGATGAAAGAAAATTAACCAGCTAATTCTCGACACCATGTCGATGACTACTGCCACTATAGGATGTTGTGGCCCTTTTGCTGCAACATGTCATCTGGAGCAGCAACACAATGAAAGAGGGGCGGAAGTGGATAAAACCTAACCCTCTCAACACCTCTTATGACTTAAAGCTGGTCAGGTTAGAGAAGGTCCCAGCCTATCATGCTTAACATTGTTGGTATGAATCTGTTTGGTGGATTTTATTGGCCTGGATTGTTGTACTAAAAAGCTTTTTGACCACCCTCACTTGAGTTGGATTCATCGATGTAAGCTGAGTTGGTTCTGGTTAGGTTTAGCCGACATGTAGATTATAGAAACATATCCAGAGCAACGAAAACATTAATTATATAGGTCATATTGTGCTACTCTGATCAGACTGATTTCGTAACCATCAAAAAATCATCTGTCCTACAAAACATCTTCTAGGAATAAACGAAGAGAAAACTATTTAACAGATGCGATCTACGAGTTCATCCTTGCATTCCAAAAATTACATGCAAAAGAGGAAAGGACTAGTATTTCTGAAGTAAGATGTAACTCACCAATCTGCAGTCATTCCATCTTCACTGGTTATTGCTCGAAGAACAACAACATGAGAATGGGTCCTTTGATCACCTTGGACGCCAACTGATTGAACAGGCAAAAATACAGCGAAGGCTTGCCAAATTTTATCGTAGAGGCCAGCATCTTTAATTGACTGTACAAATATCTCGTCAACCTGAAGACACATTGAACCAAATAAGTTCACTGACATCCAAATGGTAAATGGTTGCAAGGAAAACAAAGATGGAACTAGTAAAAAGGTTAAACCTGGCGTAAAATATCTAAGGCATTTCCTTCAGTGACATCACCCAGGACTCGGACAGCAAGGCCAGGCCCAGGGAATGGGTGTCTCTTCAGAAACGATTCAGGAACATTCAAAATACCCCCCAACTTCCGCACCTTCAACACCAAATAGCAAATAGGCAAGGATAAACTTAAATTAGTTACAAACCATCTTCCAGAAGACAATGATATTAACAAACACATCATGTTGGCAGCTAAAGAACCAATACATGGATGAAGTGCATGCAGATAGCTGAAAGCATTAATATGTGCAAAAGAAACCTTTATAACCAAACCTCATCCTTGAAAAGGAGCTTAAGTGGTTCGATAAGCTTTAGTTTCATGTCTTTTGGAAGCCCTCCAACATTATGGTGACTTTTGATTGTGTGTGAGTGAGTCCTTCCACTACCAGGAGGTGGGCAGGACTCTATCACATCAGGATACAAAGTACCCTGAACCAAGAATGTTGGTCTCTTTCCCAGTTTCTTCTCCAACTCTAGTGCAAAGTCATCAAAAATATATATGAATTCTTTCCCTATAATTTTCCTTTTGTCCTCTGGATCTTTGACACCCTTTAGCTTACTAATGAATCTGTCTGATGCATCAACACAAGTAACTGGAAGATGCAGATCACTTTGAAAGGTTGCCATAACCCGTTCTCTTTCTTTATATCTGCAACCAAAAAAATTCTCAGTGGCACAAGAACAGACATTAGGAGAAAGGTATATATCACTGATTACTAGAATAGTTATGTGAATCGCACCTCAGTAAACCATTGTCAACAAATACACAGTGAAGCCTGTCTCCAATAGCCTTGTGAACAAGTGTAGCTGCAACTGTAGAATCGACTCCTCCGGATAAAGCACAGATGACATGCTCATCAGGTGCAACCATCCTGTTGATTACTTTAATTTCTTCTTCTAGGACATCTTGCATTTTCCAATCAGCAGCAACTCCACAAACATCAAACAGAAAATGCCGCAATGTTTCCATTCCTTGGGTTGAATGTGTGACCTATGTACAGATCAAGAAGAAGCATTAACAGTGAAATCAACACAAAGAACAAAATTAAACAAACCATGAAAGAAACAAAAATCAGACAACAAGACAGATCCAATAAGTAATATAACCTGCTCAAGAAGAATGATACATTATGTACAAACAATCAAAAAAAAAAAAATACTATATCAGAGGGTTCAACTGGAGTCCTATGCGCCTAAACGTCTGCTGTTAGAACACTATATATATATATATATATATATATATATATATATATATATATATATATAATGGATTTTCTATAATCTTATGTAATCACATCAATGGGATTAACATCATAAGAGTACATAAAATTCACTTCAAAAAAGCATCAGGAAGCCGTTTGAGTCTCCCAGCAAACTGCCTCACAGACCCCTGCTTCCAAGTGAAACCCGTTTCCAGCAGATTGTCCAACCAGATTCATAGACCTGTCTAGATCCAAAAACAAGTGGATCCAGGCATGTTACTTTTCAGATTTGAGGTCGTACTTGATCCTATTACTTCTATAGAGAAGATAGAGTATCTGAAGAATCACGACCCATTTCTTTGCTGCCTTTTCAAATTAGTTTGTCTTGTATTTCATCTTCGACAACCCGTCATCCTATAGCCTTCCTAACGACATCATCCTTAACTGAGATTTTCGTCCCTCGAAAGAAAATTTGTTGTTGAGGGATCATCATCCTTAACTTGAGATTCGGGCCATCCTGGTTTCTTGGTGTGGGTTCGTGTCATCCTGGTTGCTTGGTGTGGATACGTGATCCTTCAGTAAAACCGTTGGATTAGTCTGAATCATAATTGTTAATTCTGAATATATACTAGCGTTCTTAAATTAGGCTTCCACAAATCATGTATCATTAGACATGATTAAACCTGTATAGATCGCCTTCTCTGTCTTGTCCTGCTGCCTGCATCACCTTCTCCATATTATTATTAAGTACAAATTCAAGTTCAGGATTACATCAATATGATCATTTTTTTATTATCTAAGTGCAATTATCATAACAACCATCAAATACAGAATATAGCAATAACCATCAACCTCCTATTGCAATGTCTAAATTTTAATAGCCAATTTGCAGCTAAATATCCTGAATTATTTAATAGGTCACACCCTAAATTATTTTTATATGCACGCTACTTCCCAAACTTTTAGGATCTTACAAGTTACAATTTAATAGCCTCCGTCAGATTGCCATACACCTTACCATCATGTGCAAAGCACATGACCATTATGAATATTTCTGCCCTTAAAACAAAAAAGCTAGTTTTTTCCTTGTTCCAACATACATAACCCTAATCTTAACCTAATTGGGTTGGGGAAGGGGTCAGCAGGAAAGGGGCAGCCAATAAGTGGGGGAAGGTTCGTCAAGGAAATGGGGGCAACATGGAGGGGGTCGTGCAAAGAGTGGGAACGGCCATGCAGGGGGAACAGTTGGTCGGGAGGGGCGACCAAGAGGTTGTCGTCCAGTTAGTTTAGGATTAGATTTAGCAACTATGAGGAAGAAGACATCAGTGTAATGGTAATATCGACGTTGTAGGCTAGCAAGATGCAAATCCATTGAAGTTGAGGATTTAGGTTCATATTAGAAAGTTTAGGGTAGCAAGTTGTCATTTATTTCTAATACTTTTATGGTTGCTGGTTAGTCGATTTAATGAAAAACTTGTGCAAGTTCATAAATTTACAGAAAATAAATGTTTTTCTACCCATCTCTTCAACCTGAAACAAGTCCAATAAAAAAGAGAACATCACAAAAATCAGCTAATTTATATTACATAGTTACAGGGTGACCCTAAACACCCATCGAACCACGTTCCAATATGAGCATTCCGATCAGGGTACATTTCTTCATGGTATACCTATGGATCACTAAATTTACCGATCTGAATCAATCGTTTTTAAATCTCAATATAAACTCATTTTTGTATTCTTTCAATTTAAAAAAAATGAAAAAGAAATTTTGAGGTTTCTTGACAAATTGGGATTTCAATCTTCTCCTGTTTAAATGCAAGTTTAGTGCGCTCGAATGTATCTCAGCTAAACAGTTACCGGTCCACCAGCCCTGCAAGGCTCTCAACGGTGAACTCCTTGGTTCATCAACGTTTTGATCTTTGTTCTCGCGTGTGAGAAATCAGCATGCAATGGGCTTACCGATCCGTGGGTGACGAATTACATGAACAGAACTGCTTTTATAACATCCTACTCCTATTGGCACTGATCTGTTAACTTATCCGATCAACCAAAGATTATTGTAGTAGCCATCAAGTACCAATTAACATGGCATGATCTCATTGTAAAACGTTAAGTATACCACCAGTTGACAATTTTACAAAAAGGATAGAATTTAAACAACCTTATACACAAAGCACTTAACCAGTCAACCTAAAACAACTACAGAGTAGAAGATATAGCTATCAAGTGCCTATTAATAAAAGATTACCATATTCTTATTGTGAAGTGCAAAAATAATGCTAGGTCCCATATAAACAATGTTACTACCTATGTTGTTAGTATAAGCTTCTTTAAGTATCGGTCAATGTTATAGATTTCACTAGGCAGAATCGGTGCGCCAAGCACCCGCCTAGCGCCTAGGGCGCCTAGGCGCCGATTTGTTTGTTTTTTGTTTTTTGGCTCATATATATATATATATATATATATATAGCATACATTCACAAAGTCTTATGGGCTCTTATGGCTAGCATAGACGTATAATTGTGCACAGGGAATGGTTAAGCCGTTATGGGTTCAAATCCTAGGGATGTAAAAAAAAATTCAGTTTCTTTTTTTACCTAGAAAAAAATAACAAAAGGGGGAGGAGAGGAGAGAGACTGCAACAGCAGCTCACTTCTTCTCTCCTCTCCGATCCCCTCCCCTCTCCTCTCCTCCATCCCTTCCCTCCCCTCCGCCAACAACAGCAGCAGCATCAGCCAACACCCGCAGTCGGCAGCGGCGACGACGACGGAGGCGACGACGACGGCGGCTACGGTGGCGGCAGGTTTGTATTTTTTATTTTTATTTTTTTTGAAAATTTTCAAAAACTTTCTCGGACTAGGGCCGCCTAGGGCCGAAACCCGCCTAGGACCGCCGCCTAGGGGGTTTTCGGTGCGGCCGACGGCCGCCTAGGCCGAAATTTAGAACATTGGTATCGGTTGATCCGACACAATACGTATGACTGATAGGTACAATTAATTTTTTACTCGCGTAATGTATACTTAAGCATCTGCAGTCCGGAACTAGATAGACTTGTAAAGATTAGACAAATAAAAGAACTATGAGAAAAGTATATTAGATCATGTTCCTATATGGATTAGAAATATAGACCTAAACTCCTAGTGTTACTATATCATACGATACACAATACATGACATGTAGGCAAATCAATACACGACATGATATGTGAGTTGAAAACCTATCTCACTACTAAAAAAACCAAACCAAAGGATCCAATCAACCACAGGGTACAAACAAAGCCATCAAGTACCTACTAACATCTTAGATGAAAATTTACATGTTCATAACTCTATGAAAATAACTTATTTCATACCATCTCACACCCAAAAAGAAGAAACCCCAAACTGATCCAACTAGCCACACAATACAATAAATCCATTGAACACTTGCTAGGCAATAGCATGGGTAAATTCTTATCTTTAATGCAAAGCTAATTAAAGTTCGAATTTTACCCAAAAACGGAAGCTACTGATGTACGACACCAATATCTTATTAGAAGAAAATGTACCTTAGGATGATGTTGCAACTCACAAAACCTCTGACTAATAATTGTTTTTTCACCTCTGTAGAGGGCCATTTCTTGGTGAATCTATGCTTTCCTTGGTGAATTTATTTTCACACAATATGATCATCAATCATCATAGAAGAATTAACCAATGAAGAATACCAAAAACACTACCCAAGTCCTCATCTCATCGAAAAAATAAAATTACAGTACACCGAAATTTAGTAATCCAACAAAGATCCGACATTTATCTTCAAGAAATTCATCATTTCCTAAACAGAAATCTGAATCATCTGAATATAATACCCGCAGGAATATACAATCAAAACAACTATCAACCACCTATTACATTTCCTCTTTTTTCTAATTGTACCAGAATGCAGGTTCAGAAGCTTACATAAAATTATGCAACTTTAACATTTCACTACAAAAATCTCTAAAGGAACAGATATGAACATCATAATCCATATAACTATTGATGATACTGAAGAACAACAAACCGAGCCACCCAATTCTTCATCTAACTACTAAATAATTGATCACAGCAATACGATATGAACCAATGAATCCAATCAGAAGCATATAGATTCATCAAAAATATTGCAACTTTGTCATCTTTCTATAAAAATTATACCTCAGGATGATACTGCAGGCCGTAGACCCTCCTCCGACGGTCCTCGATCGCCGCCACGCCCCCCTGCACGCTCCTCGCCACCACCTCGAACCCCTCCGGTAGGGTGACCACCTCGTCCCCGTGGCTCATCCACACGACCTGCCCCTTGTCCTCCCCGACCATATCCTCCCTAAAGATCCCCCCTTCCCCGTCGCCTTTGGAAACCCTAATCTCCATCTTCCCGTACTCCTGCATCTCCCCGATCCCGACGGCTCCCCCGAGCTTCTGGACTAGAAGCTGCATGCCGTAGCATATCCCGAGGACGAAGACCCCCCGGTCGCGGACGAAGTCGAGGAAGCCCTCGGGGAAGGAGGGGGCGCCGTCGGCGTGGACGGAATGGGGGCCGCCGGAGAGGATGACGACGGCGGGGTTGAGGTCGGTGATGGATTTGAGAGGGGAGGTGCCGGAGACGCAGAGGGAGAGGACGGAGAGCTGGCGGATGCGGCGGGTGATGAGGTGGGTGTACTGGGAGCCGAAGTCGAGGATCAGGACCAGGTTGCTTCGGCCGGAGGAGGAGATGACGCCGTTCTCCTTGACGGCGGGGGAGGTGTGGTGGGAGAGGATGGCGACGGCGTCCATTGGGGTTTAGGGTTGGGGGGAGAGAGAGCGGCTAGGGTTTCTGCGTTGGCGGGAAGTAGGGAGGGGATATGGGCACATAAAGTAGTGCACAGATTGGTGTGGAAATCGAATAGTGGGGACCGGCTTTGAGTTCTACGGGAAGTGGGCCCACATTGAAACCGTAGCTTTTAGAGAACGTCTGGTTCAAGTTTTGAAATGTAGGAACCTTGTTAGCAATTCGATAAACTGAAAAAAATTCGGGACGACAAAAATAGGAGTATAAATCGTTCAGTATAACTAAAATAATTTTTAAAAAAAATCGGTTAAATATTCGAAAAATCGAATATCGAGGTTAGAAACTTTACAGTCTTAAATATGTTATTAAATTTGGTTAATTAAATAGGTTTCCACCATATATTTTTGCCAACTTTTTAAATAATTTACACGAAACATGTCAGGTCCTGATTCGCCGAATCGTTCGTTATCGCATCAATTTTAGACGAATCGATCGTCCTTGTTGGGGCGTGATGCAGTACAACTCTAAATTGGACTTATACAATACAAAAATGTGCATTTGATAATTCTTTTGAGACAAGAAGTTGAAATTAGACAATGCAGAGAGTTGAAGACACGGTAAAGGAAGAAAATAAACTTTTTATCGATAAAAATTGCAAACGATGTGCAATATCATTTTACATTACATACAACATTGCAGCTACATTCTTTGAAACACAAAAGAAAAACATTCAAAAAGTTGTCCTGAAATAATCTTTGTCATTCCATACATTCATGCCCCTTTATACATTGAAACTAAAAGCCTTCGAGGTGAATTGGCTTCAAAATATTTCAAATAGGAGAGCTTCGAGCCACCTTCTTTTCTCCAGTCTTCAGTTTAGTCTTGTGCTCCTGCAGCACGCTTGTCACCTGGGGAGTTGCGGATTAGTACACTTGAAAATGCGCTAGTGAGTGGGAGTGTCACGACCCGCACCCTCTATGAGGGTATGAGTACGTAACAGCGTTCAGCCTACGCCGCAGTGTCGGCGGTAGAACGCTGTTCTAAGTCTCTAACTAACCATCAACTCATGCAGTATATAATGTACTCATCATGATCAACTCCGAACGGAGGACAAGTATAAGATATGGTGTATCTCAATCACAGTCTAAGCACGATAAGATAACACAGAATTGTAACTAAGAATTTGAAGACAAAAATAAATACTGAAATAATAACAACATCTGAATAATCTCAAATACATCTCAAGTCTCAATTCTATACAACAAGCTCTAAATGAAAATAAATGCAAGTCTACTAGACTAAATCCCGATCACTCCTGAGTGTCGGGACCATAGGTAGCTAAGCCATCTCCTCAGTAAAATGTAGGGCATGTGTCCTCAGGATAATCATCTGTAAAATTTTCAATAGGTCCAGTCAGGACAGGAACGAGCATATCTCATCTAGTAAACCCAAGTAAATGACAGAGAACTATAAAGCAGTTATAGACAGTTGTATTGATAAAAAAATGGCAGTTTATATTCAGGTGATGGTAAGAAAGACAGATAAAGTGCAAGAAAAGTAAATACTAAACAAGAGAAGAATCATAGCAATGAAGACTGTAAAAATAGAACTAGCTGAACCAGGGTAATATGATATAAAGTCCAGGCAACAATGTAGACCAGTGTAACTCCAATGTAAGTCCAGTACATGATGAATCTCATACAAGATGAATCCAGCAAGGGACGATTCCAGTCATAGTGATCAATGATTCCAGGGTGAGTCCAGCCTATACTCTAGCAGTGTGTTTTAAAATACCGAGATCGACATGTAAACGGCTATGGGTAATCCGGCACATCACACACCTGGCCGGGTGTGAGATGGCTATCATTCCAGTATGATTCCAGCAAAGGGTAATTCCAGAAATAGGGTATGTCTACATGTCTTACTCTAGTATTTCCCCTCCCAGCAAGTGAATCCAGAATTCCGACACAATGATTCAAGATGAGTCCAGCCAAGTACGATGATACCAGTAAATGATTCCGGGGTGATTCCAGTAAATGATTCCAGTAATAGAAGCCAGGAATGATGATACCAGTAATAGAGGCCAGAAATAAATGTGTGTCGTATACATGAATCCAGAAATAACAGTACGTATTTGTAACAGAGAATCACATATAGCTAACTAGAACTGAAATACAGTAATTGACAAATAAATGAGAGAACTATCGGAGAATGTACTCGCCTGATACTCTGAAAAGAGTAGTGTAATATCATATGCCTGCACCAGAGTCACAATGTCCTAGATAAAGCAGTACAGGTTATAATATGTTTAAAATAAGACAAATGAAGTCAATGATATAATCTACATGATTTTTAGGCCAATCTAGGTCAAAGTCAACTCTAAGTCAACTGTCTAGGTCAAACTAGGTCCAAGTCAAACTTGGTCAACTCTGGGTCAACCCAAGTCAATACTCTAGTCAAACTAGGTCAATTGGTCACATCTAGACTAATGTTGACTTTTGGTCAACTCTTGTAAACCTGGACTAGTCAAACTAAGTCAACTAGGTAAAACTTAGTCTAGTCAAGTCTCACTAGGCCTAACCAAACCTAGACTAGCAAGCACACACCACATCTAGGTTATACAAGTCAACTATACTCTATACTGGCATTCAAGCCACACTCATAGGTAATGAGCCCTAGGCTATAGGCCCATAGGCTATATTACCTATAGCAAACACATATCTGCATATACACATTTTAACATATATGTATCTAATATAAAATAGTACACACAATATAATATATAGGACACACAATATAATATATAGGATACATGATAATATATATATATATAATATATATATATATATATATATATATATATATATATATATATATATATATATATATATATATATGTATATACACATATACATTGAAGGGTAGGAAAGGGCCACAAGTGCATTTGTGTTCATGTGTGTGTGTGTGTGTGTGTGTGAGTACAAGAGGGTTATGTGTAACAAGTGTCATGAGAGTGTTATATGACATATAAATACATGTGTGTGTGGGGATGAACATGAGGGAAGGTAGAATATTAGGAATCATGGCAGTGTGATATGAACCTGTGCACATACACATCAGTCGAAGACACATACATATCATTCTACATACTCTTTTCAGCCTTACATAGATATACATGGATACATACATTAGCATTCATTCTAAATAGGAAGGGGAAGGAAAAGAAGGAAGATAAGGACTGGTTTTAGACAGCTGCTAGGCTAGCAATGGGGCTGAATTATCAAGGAATGGACTGAATATACTGAACCTTAAAGGTCCCTCACTTGATACCAGTAAATGGAAAAACTGAACATTAAATCTTCAAGGATTGATCTATGATTTAAACAAAGCAAATTAACATGTAAATGAGTGAAATGACAGGAAAATAACGGTGTAACAGTTAACATAGGTTCCAACTCCAAACTAGAAATCCCAAATGACCCAATTCAGTTCACTGTGTGCGTGAATTTGAGGAATGTGTCATGTGATTCTCAGGTTTACATATATAACTAAAAATTAGATGTTACATACATTTATTCCTACACATAACATACATGCTAACACAAATGTTATACACTAACCTCCACATTAGGATACTAGGAAGTCCTATATCTAACCAAGGCAAATGGCCAAATGGCCAAGTGCCACACTGAAATGCCCTGCTACTGCCTCTGCTACATACTGCCAAGGCATGGCAAGGCCAAGCAAGGCTCTTGCCTGCCCAAGGGCAGCTGCGACTGCCACTGCTCTGTCCTGCAGTGCAAGCCAAGTCAGCCTGCTGTTGCAAAGCCAAGCCTAACCTTCAATATTTCATAACCTCTCTCAACCCACTACTATATCTATTACTTGACTAGCCCCCAATCAACTGATATTCCAAAACACTCATTCTCTAGAGGCTAATCCCTCTCAAAATCTCTGATACATACAAGTATCAGACACCCAAAACCCAATCTCATCTCAGGTATGCAGGCCAAGTGCCACTGCTCCCATTCCTATTACAAATTTGAAATCAAAATCAAACACACACACATACATACATAACCCAATCTATAATTGTATAACTCAAGTCAACTATTAATCTGGAATAGGATTAATATAAACCTGTCTAATATAGGACAGTACCCAAATGTGTTTTCAGTTCACATGTGAAAACAAAGCTCTTATCCTGAATTCTCAGTGCGTGTGTGTGAGAGAGTGCAATATGTCGAGTGAATCAGTGAATTGAGAGTGTCATCAGGAATTAATGTGTGTGAGAGTTTCTCATTCAAATAAGTAGCACAATCTCAGGAAAATAATTTCAGATGACAGTTCAACATTCAAAACCTACTCCAAATCCAAAAAGCCTAACACCAGCCAACAATCCACATTGCAATGGTCTAATACACAAGTGTAGGATTTCAAACATGGAATTTAAACAAGGAAAAATCAGTTTAAAACATCACAAATCGATTTAAACAATGAATCAATTCAGGATTTAACCTTTCAGTTCAATATCAGAAAAAGAATGGAAAATGACAAATTCGAAATAAAAAAACATGTTAAAACACCCATTAATTGGTTGGTACACATCAGACACATGTGCACGTGTCCCCACAAGCCTACACGTGTCCACAAAGTGGACACAATCGTGTCAAAACTAATAAAATAACTGCGTCAGGAAAAACAGTGTAACATGGCCTCGTGCAGCCGTGTCGAGCCCTCGTGCTCTCGACACAAGGCGACACGTGCCTCGTGCTCGTGCACGTGGGTTCGCCCATAGTAGGGCTAGGTGTGTTAGTGTCTGCATTGTGTCCAAACAAACCGTGTCTAAGGAAATTAATGCGTATCAGACGCACTTTCTGCGCGCGTGCATGACAGGCACCGACCCGTGCGAGTGAGATTTCTCACAAACTACTCGACGAAGTCGCCTCAAAATTGGTGAGCGTGCTGTCAGTCATAGCCCGCAGGTGTCCACCAATTTTGGGGTCCAACCGAGTCGTATCGTGTCAGATATAAACGTGTGGCAGTAGGACACCGTACGGGGCCTGTGCGCAGTGTCGTGCACGAGGTGCGTGTCCGATTTGGACACAAAAAAACTACAGAATCGTGCTCAGTCATACAAATATTAAATCTACACATGAAGAGCTACTCAAATATATAATTTGTTTCGAAAAATATCAATATTCAACCCATAGAGGCATTTCAACAAACACCTACACCACACTACGACACGTGTCCGATACGGACACCAAACGGACACGAAATCCACCCAAATTTCAGGGACACCTAGGGGACTCCTAGATCTAGCCCTATATGCAAAGAAAACTGAAGTTTAAATCAATTTAAGGGGTTTTACCTATGTGTGCAAAAAGCTTGGAAAAGCCTCAAATGGGAGATTCTTTCTCTTGGTGTCAAAAGCTCCAAATTGACCCAAAGCTGTGATTAAACTCCAAAATCAAGAAATAGGAGAGTGTTAGGTTCTAATGCAAGAAACTAGGATTAAAAAGGACTTAAAATGGATTTATGGAGATTTTTGCAAGAGGGACACATACCTTTCTTTTTCCAATGTTGAAATGAATAAAGAAAGAGGCAAGCCCTAGAAAATAGGTGTTTATATAGGGTAGGGATCCCTATGGCTGGTCATAAAGGAAGGAATTAAGGTTAGGGTTTCCTAAATTGGCCCATAGGCTTAAGTTATGGTTAATCAAGTCATGAAGTCACAAGCCATTTCATGAAACCATAAACCATGACTTAAATGCACTAAACCAAATCCCCTCATTCTAAAATTAGTTTCTAATGACTAAATGTAGGTTAACCTAAGTTACACTAGGGTCACCATGGCTAGGGTTAGCTTCTAAGCTAGTTCACTAGGTCTCAACAAGTCAAGTCAACCTAAAATTCACCAATTCAACAAATTACCAAATAATTCAAATAAGTCAAAATGACCAAAATACCCCTAGGCTAAAAATGATAATTAAATCATCCTAATGACATGGTTAGGCTCTAGGTCATGCAGTCTCTGCGGTTTCACTAGCAGCACACCAAAATCACAAGTCATGACTTAAAACAGTTTTAAATAGTTTAAAAATTATTAAAGATTACCAAAAATTATAATGTGAAATAAATATCAATGGCTAATAATTATAATTACAAAATTCCAAAAATACCCTCATCTAAAAAACTGGGTGTTACAATCCTACCCACCTTATAAAAATTTCGTCCTCGAAATTAAGATGATCGCACCTTGCCTAGGTCAAACCCCCAAGCAATCAAAGTCGAAGCAATACAATCCTACTGGTCGTGATTCCATAGTCTCGAACAGGGTAGCTATACTATCTAGCAATCACAAGCAATATCCTGGCAGGTACTAAGGGAAATCACACATGGAAGTGGGGAGGAAGAACAAGAAGGTCAAACCTGCTAATCCATCACCTGCGATGTCAGTCTCCTCGGCTGCCACCGCAAAAGCTCCACCCCTCTGGTGCTGAGCTACAGGTGGCCTAGCCCCCTCAAAAGGAGGTACAATGGGACAATCTATCTTCTGGTGGGTAGCTGACCCACAGAAATAGCAAACCCTCAACCTCTTCCTGTACTGCTCCCAAATGTGTCCCGGCTTCTTGCAGTAGGAACAACTGATCGCCTTCGGGTCCTGACCCCGATATTGATGTTGCACCTGCTGAACTCCCACTGGTGCCTGCGTCTGCTGAGTCTGCACATGAGGCCTCTTGGCCTGGCCTCCACTGCTGCTGGTACCGTGAGCGTCCCGTCCCCTCTTGAGCCTCAGCTCAAGATCATCCTCAGCCAGTAAAGCTCCCGTCAGAATCTCCTCGAAAGTGGCATCCCTGTTGCCCTTGGTCAGGGACTTGACTTCCTTGACCAGACCCTTCCGGAACCTCTGGGCCTTCGCCGCCTCGTTCAAGCCCTCTACGAATCTGCTGAGGCGGCCAAACTCCCCGGCGTACTCCTCCACTGACAGGCTCCCCTGTACTAGGCTCTCGAACTGCGACTCCAAGGCTCTGAGCGCTGAATCTGGAAAGAACTTCTTCTTGAAGAAGCCCCTGAACTCCTCCCAAGTATGTCCAGGTACCCCCACCCTGGGGTCTGACTGATACCAGGTACGAGCAAGATCTCGCATCCGGCTAGCTGCTGTCTCTATCTGGAGATCTGCCGGTATCCGGGCCAGGCGGAAGATCTCCTCTATATGCTCGATCCACTCATCGGCATATAGGATCCCCTCTGTCCCCAGAAAGTCTCTGGGGCTCATCTTCTGAAACTGCTCGATCCCCGGCATCCTCGGCTGCTTGATCACTGGTCGAGCTGCGACCGTCGTAAGGGCCAACTCCATGCTCCTGTCCTATCGGGCCTGCTGCCGGTCCATAAACTGCTAGAAGTAAGCGACCATCTGTGTCACGACCCGCACCCACTGTGAGGGTACGAGAACGTAACAACGCCCAGCCTACGCCGCAGTGTCGGCGGTAGAACGCTGTCCTAGGTCAACATACATCTAACAATATCTATCTAAACAGTTTATACTCCCCGAAATGGGGTGACATAGCAGTAAAACTCAATCACAACTAAGGAAGAGATAGCACGATATGAAATAGAACTCAAGGAAAATAAATAGATGAAAAGTAGTCTAAGATAATCCCAGCAATATCCAGAAGTACATGGTCTCAGATGAAAGAATATATACAAGCTGATCTCCAAATAAAGAGTCTAACTAGAACATGATCCAACTACATAAAGATAATAGCCTAACTATCTAGTCTAGACAGTCGGGGGAAGGTCCTCAGCTACTGCTGGATCCTCCTGAGGGTCCAGCTCACAGGTGTCATCAAGGGCTGCCCCGTAGTAGGTGTCCAGGCAGGCCTCCTCCTCGTCCTCTGTAATATTTTCAACAGGTCCAGTCAGGACAGGAGCGAGCACAATACATCTCATGCAGTTCATATCATGTCAGGAAATATAAAGCAGGCAATAGAATAAAATACATGAAACGCTGTAAGAAGATGTACATGAAAACAGGAGAGATATTTGATAACTGGAAATATATATACATGATAAGTAAGAACTGTAAGTGACTAGTGATTTAGAGTATGAGATGGCATGTAATTGGCTTAGGTTGTACATGATGAACATGAAAAGTAACAGAGTGTACATGATGGGTAAATCACATAACCATTTATACTCACCCCTACCCACAATCAATACACAAGGATCTATTCAAGTTACGTTACGGACATGATGTTTTGGTTATACAAGAGACACATGGGCAAACATGAGTACATGAAAGAACATGAGAGTACATGAACGTACATGTAAGAACATGAAAGAACATGAGTGTACATGAATAACGCAGATGCAAGGAATACATGATGTACATGAAACACATGTCATAAAGTATCCGATGCGCCCGCTAAGGGGGTAACATCCCAAGAAGAGATCCGTATAGTACCAATCCGTGATGATAACGTGACAGCATCAAGTAAAAGTAATCTAGAGCGAGAATATAAATCGTGACAAGTATGAAACAATCAGAGAATGTACTCGCCTGTATCTGAGTGTCCAATATAAAAAGTACCGTCCGAGGAGTGGTGTCTGGCTCCTAATCAGAACAGCACAAGTCACAACAAGTCCAGAATAGTAAAATGGAGTCCTACTATGCATTCTACATGATTCTAGGTCAATCTAGGCCAAAGTCAACTCTTGGTCAACTCTGGTCAACCCTAGAAGTCAAACTAGGTCAACCAAGTCTAATTGAGTCTAAACTAAGTCTAATACTAATCTACACTAGCTAGCACCATTCCTAACAAGGCTAGGCAAACCTATACTAGCCATAACACATTATAGCTTAGCTAAATCTCTAGATCCTTAGCAAGTTACAATCTTACTATACTCATACATTAACACCACACAATAATATAGTACATAAACTAGGCTAAAAGTAAACCTACAACATTAGCCAACAAGGAAAGCATAGATATCTATATATGTGCACTCACACAAATTCATACAAGTTCACATATACCTATTGTGTATCCTAACAACATAGCCTACAACAATACCTAAAATAGAGAAGAGAGAGAGAGAGCTAGTGTGTAAAATGATATAATGTGTGTGAATACTACCAAGTAGAATATTATGTGTGAGCCAAAGCGTTCAGCCACTCAATCTAGAAAACAGTGCAGTGTGTGTAATGGCTAATAAGTGTGCAGGAAAATATACTAGCCTACAGTATATGGTATGCAGGAATTTACAGTGCAAGAGTGTGTGAACTGCACAGCAGGAAAATAGATGTGGCAGTGAAAGCAATATAGAACAGTGTGTGCAGGAATTAAGGGAATCAAAAGTGTATAGATGTACAGGAATTAGTAGCAGTGAAAGAAGATACTGTGTGTGTGTATTCAGTGTTCACAGGAAAACAGTAAGGGAAAAGGAAAAGGCAAGGAAATCAATTCAGAATTTAAGGACAGTTTTCTAATGTGAATGAATTCTCAGGTTGAATATCAAAGCTAACCCAAGGTTCAGTCATGCATGAATTCAAGTGTGTGAAATGCTTGGACTTGTGTGTGATGTGTATACATGTAACTGTCATGAGGAGAGACATTGTGTGTGTGGGCAGGTAGCATTCAAAACAGTGAAAGAAAACAGGAATGCAGTACAACCTCAAGTAAAACTGGATTGGTTTACACCTAAAACTCAGGTTGTATAGAACTGAACTAACTCAGTTTTACATTAAGGTTACACATTTAATACATTAGTTCATTCCCAGGTTATAGGAGACTGAACAAAACTCAGTTAATACTTTAAACAATTGAACTTAAACTATCACATAAAGTATCATTCAAACCCTTCAAGAATCACAACTGGGACCTTAACTCTCAAGTATACATCTAACAGGAATTGCAGCAAGGAAAGGAAATTTAAAACTGAAAATAACATCACAGTGATGCACTTGAACTTAAAAATCGAAGTATCATTCAAAACCCTATCCATACTCATACAATAACTCCCAATTTAATACAAAATATAACTATAGCTAGGTAACATGTAGGAGGACATGTTTGAACTTTAAAAACATGAATTTAACACTAATTTGCAGGTTAAATAATCCATCAAAATTCATATTTAAAATCTGGAATTTAAATAGCTGATACCACATTTCAGGGAAATGGGGAAAATGGCAATTAAGTAATGAACTTGATTTAAAAACTAAATACAGAGGTTGGTAACTAATATTTACAATTAGTGCATGCTACACAACTTGTTTGTGTCCATGAAATTGGACACAAACGTGTCCACACAACAGTGCACCAAAACAGTGCCTAATGTGCTGTGTCCTCGTGCACGAGTCTCGTGTACACAACAGGGGTCAAACCAAAGCTCGTGCTCAGTAGCACAGGTTCACTACCCATAGGGCTATCCATAGGACACCCTGAAACGTGTCCAAGTCGAGCGTGTACAACAGGACACGCGCGTATCAGTGCATAAATACACAGGCGCACTGGATAGGCAACAACCAGTGCGTCGAGGATTTCTCCCTCGATACGCCATGTGGGCCCACGAAACTTGACACATGGAGTGTCAGTGGGTGCCCCGTGGCTCCCATAAAGTTTCGTGTCCAGAGGGTTTGTGTCGTGTCCGCTACAGGGCCCGATAGGCAGGGGATCCCTGTAGCAGCGCGCGGCCGTGTGCGCGCGCGTGTCCACAGCAGAAAAATGACACACCACGACACGAAATCTATGACACAAGGACAGGAACCTATAAACAAGATCAAGATCAAACTTCCTATTCAAAAATATTGAATAAAAACGATCGAAATGCCCTTTGAGGCATTTCATCGAGCACCTAGTCTTAACTGCTGATATGTGTCCAGAACGGACACAAAACCACAGAAACTCGACACAAAAACTATCCAGACCTTAGGGGGACCCTTAGGGCTTCCTATTGGTGAAGACAAAATGGAAATCCATGGAGGAATGGAGAAGTTACCTCTTGAAGAACAATGGGTGGAAAAGTCCTCAAATGCAATGAACTCCTCAAGCCTCCAAGTCTCACAAATTGTTTCTTCCTGCAACCAATTAATTTCAGCAGCAAGAGGATGAATTTTAGGTCCTAATGAAATTGGTTTGAAGGAAAAAGGATTTAAAATGGATTTCTAATAATTTTTGGAAAATGGGACTCACCTCTTTCCTTAGAACTTTTGAAAGAACCTTAAAAGAGGCTAGCCCTAAAAACTAGGAGGGATTAAATAGGGGGAATCCCTAGGTTAAACCTAGCTGGTCAGCCATGTTGGGTTTGGGTGGCGTTGAGCTAGGTTTAGCTAGTCCTATCTAGTTTAGTCACAAAATGACTTGTGTAACCACAAGCCATTTATCAAATAACTTGATTCCTAAATTCCTAATTCAAGTTCTATGAATCACTAACCACTAACTTGAGTCACACTAGGTTAGACTAGGGTCACTTGACCTAACCAAGCCCAACTAACTAGGGTTAGCTCCTAGGTTGGTCTACATGGGTCCAAACTAGCCAAAATCAATCTAGTCCAAACAATTCCAAAATAATTCCTAAAAATTCCCAAAATTCAAATAAATTCTATTAAATCTAAATAATAATTAATAATCCCAAATAATTATTAAAATTACAAAAATGACTAAAATACCCCTCAGTCTGGAAATGAACACTAGCAAGACACCAAATCATAAGTCATGAATTTAAATAGTTTAAAAATAATTAAAAAAAATCACTAAAAATCATAACATGAAATAAATACCCTTAAATAATAATTATAATTACAAAATTTCAAAATTACCCTCTTCTGAAAAAACTGGGTGTTACAATCCTACCCACCTTACAAAAATTTCGTCCTCGAAATTAAAATGGTAGTAGTCCTTCTAGGTCATACACCCCACAATCAAAGTCTCAAACATACCGTCAGATAATCATATGCGTCTGTCCAAAATCATAATGCTCGGAATCTTCGTCGTGCTAGTGAGCATGGCTACGATAATCACAGAGTCCTTGACTAAGGTACGTATCCTTAGGTTCATGGTATTTAAAATTTTTGCATTGCCGCATGCGACGGCAAAAATCTTAAATTCCCATACCCGAAAAATACATCCAAAATCTGACTATATGTCCTCACTATGCCAACTAACACGACCATCAAAGATTTTAGATCCCATAACTGAGGTGACCTAGCCCATATAATTTTCTCAGAAGAAAAACAAACATAACGAAACACCAGATCAAACTTATCAACAATGAGGAAACAGATAGAAATAGATGGAATAGAATTTCAGGATAGGTATAATGAGACAAGGTAGAATGGAATCGAGAAGATCAGAACCTGCTAGCACCTCTCCTACTGCCTGAGCATCCTCAAGTGTCATGGCGTAAGCTCGTCCTTGCTGGCCTCCCCTGGCCTGCTGCTGATGCTGTACGAACCTCTGTTGCTGAGTCTGCAATGCTGGTCCTCTCTGTTGTCCTGCTGGAACCCTAGCTCCTGCTCCCTGAGCTGTCCGTCCCGCAGACTTGGGACACTCTCTCAACTGATGATCTGATGATCCGCAGAGTAGGCACTTGCCTAGCCTCAGCCGGCATTCACCCCAATCGTGCCCTGGTTTCTTACAGAAGGGGCAAAAGATAACATGCTGCTGCCTCTGCTGCTGCTGCTGTCTCTGCTGGAACGGCTGCGGCTGGAACTGCCTCGGCTGCTGGTGCTGAAGGTGAGGCTTCTTGGCCTGGCCTCCGCTGCTGCTGCCCCCGACTGGGTCTCGTCCCCTCTTGAGCCTAAGCTCAAGATCATCCTCTGCCAACAAGGCTCCCGTCAAGATCTCCTCGAATGTAGCATCCCGGTTGCCCTTGGTCAAGGACTTGACCTCCTTGACTAGACCCTTCCGGAACCTCTGGGCCTTCGTCGTCTCGCTCAAGCCCTCCACAAACCTGCCGAGGCGGCCAAACTCCCCCGCATACTCCTCCACTGAAAGACTCCCCTGGACTAGGCTCTCGAACTACGTCTCCAAGGCTCTGAGTGCTGAATCTGGGAAGAACTTCTTCTTGAAGAAGTCCTTGAACTGCTCCCAAGTCTGCCCAGCTACCCCCACCCTGGGGTCTGACTGATACCAAGTGCGAGCAAGATCTCGCATCCGGCTAGCTGCGGCCTCGATCTGAAGATCTGCTGGTATCCTGGCCAGGCGGAAGATCTCCTCTATATGCTCGATCCACTCATCGGTATATAGGATCCCCTCTGTCCCCAGAAAGTCTCTGGGGCTCATCTTCTGAAACTGCTCGATCCCCGGTGTCTTCGGCTGCTGCACCACTGGTCGAGCTGCGGCTGTCGTGACGGCCAACTCCATGCCTCTGTCCTGTCGAGCCTGCTGTCGGTCCATGAACTGCTGGAAATATACGAACATCTGAGCTGCGTCCACATGTCCTGGAGGCGGTGGCGGCTGGAAAGGATCCTCTGGAAAGATCGGGTCCTGCCTCCCAGTCGGTGGATGCATACCCCCTGCTGTGGCTGCCGAGGTCTCAACACGAGCTGAGGTGACAAGAGCTGTAGTCCCCTGGCCTCGCCGTGCTGGCTGAGAGGTAGCAGTCCCCTCTATAGCATCCTCATGGACGGCACGCTGCGATCGAGTCTCTACCATCCTGAAGATAGACAAACAAGAGTATCAATTTCTGAGAAAGAAGCGAAATAGCAAATACGGACAATTATAATTCAAAGGATCAGCTGACAAAAGGATTTAGATGGCGATAAAAGGAATTTTCCTAAAGTGATTGAGTATCTTATAATTAATGTCCTATATCCTATAGCAGGCTGCAGTGATACTCTAGTTCGAGTATCACTACACTTCTAGTCGAGACCTGCATGGGCCACCACTAAAAACGTGTCACGACCCGCACCCACTGTGAGGGTACGAGAACGTAACAACGCCCAGCCTACGCCGCAGTGTCGGCGGTAGAACGCTGTCCTAGGTCAACATACATCTAACAATATCTATCTAAACAGTTTATACTCCCCGAAATGGGGTGACATAGCAGTAAAACTCAATCACAACTAAGGAAGAGATAGCACGATATGAAATAGAACTCAAGGAAAATAAATAGATGAAAAGTAGTCTAAGATAATCCCAGCAATATCCAGAAGTACATGGTCTCAGATGAAAGAATATATACAAGCTGATCTCCAAATAAATAGTCTAACTAGAACATGATCCAACTACATAAAGATAATAGCCTAACTATCTAGTCTAGACAGTCGGGGAAAGGTCCTCAGCTACTGCTGGATCCTCCTGAGGGTCCAGCTCACAGGTGTCATCAAGGGCTGCCCCGTAGTAGGTGTCTAGGCAGGCCTTCTCCTCGTCCTCTGTAATATTTTCAACAGGTCCAGTCAGGACAGGAGCGAGCACAATACATCTCATGCAGTTCATATCATGTCAGGAAATATAAAGCAGGCAATAGAATAAAATACATAAAACGCTGTAAGAAGATGTACATGAAAACAGGAGAGATATTTGATAACTGGAAATATATATACATGATAAGTAAGAACTGTAAGTGACTAGTGATTTAGAGTATGAGATGGCATGTAATTGGCTTAGGTTGTACATGATGAACATGAAAAGTAACAGAGTGTACATGATGGGTAAATCACATGACCATTTATACTCACCCCTACCCACAATCAATACACAAGGATCTATTCAAGTTACGTTACGGACATGATATTTTGGTTATACAAGGGACACATGGGCAAACATGAGCGTATATGAAAGAACATGAGAGTACATGAACGTACATGTAAGAACATGAGAGAACATGAGTGTACATGAATAACGCAGATGCAAGGAATACATGATGTACATGAAACACATGTCATAAAGTATCCGATGCGCCCGCTAAGGGGGTAACATCCCAAGAAGAGATCCGTATAGTACCAATCCGTGATGATAACGTGACAGCATCAAGTAAAAGTAATCTAGAGCGAGAATATAAATCGTGACAAGTATGAAACGATCAGAGAATGTACTCGCCTGTATCTGAGTGTCCAATATGAAAAGTACCATCCGAGGAGTGGTGTCTGGCTCCTAATCAGAACAGCACAAGTCACAACAAGTCCAGAATAGTAAAATGGAGTCCTACTATGCATTCTACATGATTCTAGGTCAATCTAGGCCAAAGTCAACTCTTGGTCAACTCTGGTCAACCCTAGAAGTCAAACTAGGTCAACCAAGTCTAATTGAGTCTAAACTAAGTCTAATACTAATCTACACTAGCTAGCACCATTCCTAACAAGGCTAGGCAAACCTATACTAGCCATAACACATTATAGCTTAGCTAAATCTCTAGATCCTTAGCAAGTTACAATCTTACTATACTCATACATTAACACCACACAATAATATAGTACATAAACTAGGCTAAAAGTAAACCTACAACATTAGCCAACAAGGAAAGCATAGATATCTATATATGTGCACTCACACAAATTCATACAAGTTCACATATACCTATTGTGTATCCTAACAACATAGCCTACAACAATACCTAAAATAGAGAAGAGAGAGAGAGCTAGTGTGTAAAATGATATAATGTGTGTGAATATTACCAAGTAGAATATTATGTGTGAGCCAAAGTGTTCAGCCACTCAATCTAGAAAAGAGTGCAGTGTGTGTAATGGCTAATAAGTGTGCAGGAAAATATACTAGCCTACAGTATATGGTGTGCAGGAATTTACAGTGCAAGAGTGTGTGAACTGCACAGCAGGAAAATAGATGTGGCAGTGAAAGCAATATAGAACAGTGTGTGCAGGAATTAAGGGAATCAAAAGTGTATAGATGTGCAGGAATTAGTAGCAGTGAAAGAAGATACTGTGTGTGTGTATTCAGTGTTCACAGGAAAACAGTAAGGGAAAAGGAAAAGGCAAGGAAATCAATTCAGAATTTAAGGACAGTTTTCTAATGTGAATGAATTCTCAGGTTGAATATCAAAGCTAACCCAAGGTTCAGTCATGCATGAATTCAAGTGTGTGAAATGCTTGGACTTGTGTGTGATGTGTATACATGTAACTGTCATAAGGAGAGACATTGTGTGTGTGGGCAGGTAGCATTCAAACAGTGAAAGAAAACAGGAATGCAGTACAACCTCAAGTAAAACTGGATTGGTTTACACCTAAAACTCAGGTTGTATAGAACTGAACTAACTCAGTTTTACATTAAGGTTACACATTTAATACATTAGTTCATTCCCAAGTTATAGAAGACTGAAAAAAACTCAGTTAATACTTTAAACAATTGAACTTAAACTATCACATAAAGTATCATTCAAACCCTTCAAGAATCACAACTGGGACCTTAACTCTCAAGTATACATCTAACAGGAATTGCAGCAAGGAAAGGAAATCATTTAAACTGAAAATAACATCACAGTGATGCACTTGAACTTAAAAATCGAAGTATCATTCAATACCCTATCCATACTCATACAATAACTCCCAATTTAATACAAAATGGAACTATAGCTAGGTAACATGTAGGAGGACATGTTTGAACTTTAAAAACATGAATTTAACACTAATTTGCAGGTTAAATAATCCATCAAAATTCATATTTAAAATCTAGAATTTAAATAGCTGATACCACATTTCAGGGAAATGGGGAAAATGGCAATTAAGTAATGAACTTGATTTAAAAACTAAATACAGAGGTTGGTAACTAATATTTACAATTAGTGCATGCTACACAACTTGTTTGTGTCCATGAAATTGGACACAAATGTGTCCACACAACAGTGCACCAAAACAGTGCCTAATGTGCTGTGTCCTCGTGCACGTGTGCACGAGTCTCGTGTACACAACAGGGGTCAAACCAAAGCTCGTGCTCAGTAGCACAGGTTCACTACCCATAGGGCTATCCATAGGACACCCTGAAATGTGTCCAAGTCGAGCGTGTACAACAGGACACGCGCGTATCAGTGCATAAATACATAGGCGCACTGGATAGGCAACAACCAGTACGTCGAGGATTTCTCCCTCGATACGCCACATGGGCCCACGAAACTTGACACATGGAGTGTCAGTGGGTGCCCCATGGCTCCCACAAAGTTTCGTATCCAGAGGGTTTGTGTCGTGTCCGCTACAGGGCCCGATAGGCAGGGGATCCCTGTAGCAGCACGCGGCCGTGTGCGCGCGCGTGTCCACAGCAGAAAAATGACACACCACGACACGAAATCTATGACACAAGGACAGGAACCTATAAACAAGATCAAGATCAAACTTTCTATTCAAAAATATTGAATAAAAATGATCGAAATGCCCTTTGAGGCATTTCGTCGAGCACCTAGTCTTAACTGCTGATATGTGTCCAGAACGGACACGAAACCACAGAAACTCGACACAAAAACTATCCAGACCTTAGGGGGACCCTTAGGGCTTCCTATTGGTGAAGATAAAATGGAAATCCATGGAGGAATGGAGAAGTTACCTCTTGAAGAACAATGGGTGGAAAAGTCCTCAAATGCAATGAACTCCTCAAGCCTCCAAGTCTCACAAATTGTTTCTTCCTGCAACCAATTAATTTCAGCAGCAAGATGATGAATTTTAGGTCCTAATGAAATTGGTTTGAAGGAAAAAGGATTTAAAATGGATTTCTAATAATTTTTGGAAGATGGGACTCACCTCTTTCCTTAGAACTTTTGAAAGAACCTTAAAAGAGGCTAGCCCTAAAAACTAGGAGGGATTAAATAGGGGGGAATCCCTAGGTTAAACCTAGCTGGTCAGCCATGTTGGGTTTGGGTGGGGTTGAGCTAGGTTTAGCTAGTCCTATCTAGTTTAGTCACAAAATGACTTGTGTAACCACAAGCCATTTATCAAATAACTTGATTCCTAAATTCCTAATTCAAGTTCTATGAATCACTAACCACTAACTTGAGTCACACTAGGTTAGACTAGGGTCACTTGACCTAACCAAGCCCAACTAACTAGGGTTAGCTCCTAGGTTGGTCTACATGGGTCCAAACTAGCCAAAATCAATCTAGTCCAAACAATTCCAAAATAATTCCTAAAAATTCCCAAAATTCAAATAAATTCTATTAAATCTAAATAATAATTAATAATCCCAAATAATTCTTAAAATTATAAAAATGACTAAAATACCCCTCAGTCTGGAAATGAACACTAGCAAGACACCAAATCATAAGTCATGAATTTAAATAGTTTAAAAATAATTAAAAAAAATCACTAAAAATCATAGCATGAAATAAATACCTTTAAATAATAATTATAATTACAAAATTACCCTCTTCTGAAAAAACTGGGTGTTACAATCTGTGCCGCATCCACGTGTCCTGTAGGCGGCGGCTGCTGGAACTCCATCTCTGGGATGACTGGGTCCTGCCCCCGAGCTGGTGAAGGTATACCCCTTGCTGCTGCTGCTGAAGTCTAAATATGGACAGAGGTGGCAGGAGCTGCAGCCTCCTGACCTTGCTGATCTGGCTGAGAGGTGGCAATCCCCTCTACAACAACTGCTACACCAGAGCGATGTGATCGTGTCTCCACCATCCTGAAGACAGATCGAACAAGGAAGTCAATACTGAGCAGGAATCGATATATCAAAGGAGGACAATTATTTCAAAGAAGGCAAATCAGTACGATATGTAGATGGCATGATTTAAAGCAGAATTTTTCCTAACTGTGATTGAGTGCCTATCCGGTAAAGCCTATCTCTCAGTCCTATCGCAGGCTCGCAGTAGTACAACTAAGTCGCCGTACTACCACGATATCGCACTAATACGACTCTCGACCTGCATGGGCTACCACTAAAAATGTGTCACGACCCGCACCCTCTGTGAGGGTACGAGTACGTAACAGCGCCCAGCCTATGCCGCAGTGTCGGCGGTAGAACGATGTTCTAAGTCTCTAACTAACCATCAACTCATGCAATATATAATGTACTCATCATGATCAACTCCGAACGGAGGACAAGTATAAGATATGGTGTATCTCAATCACAGTCTAAGCACGATAAGATAACATAGAATTGTAACTAAGAATTTGAAGACAAAAATAAATACTGAAATAATAACAACATCTGAATAATCTCAAATACATCTTGTCACGACCCGCACCCACTGTTAGGGTACGAAAACGTAACAACGCCCAGCCTACGCCGCAGTGTCGGCGGTAGAACGCTGTCCTAGGTCAATCATCTATCAATATCAAGTACCTGTACAGTTTATACTCTCCGAACGGAGGTGACATAACAATATACATCTCAATCACATCTAGGGTAGAAGAACGAAAGACAGACAGATAGATAGATAGATAGTAACTCAAGAGAACAGTATCATAGATGAATAAGTCTAAGTGTCTAGTACAACACAATATCCAGAACTGACAACTCATAATACAAAAAGTCTAAGAGTCTATACATCTCCACATCTCAAAATACAACACAGAAAGTGAGACAAAATGTAAATATAGAAAGACTGCCTAGACTAAACTGGTCTAGACTACTGGAACAACTTCCTCAGCTGCAGGTGGAACCTGCTGAGGGTCCACAACATAAGTATCATCTAGTCCTGCTCCATAATAGGTAGACACCAGGGCCTCATCCTCATCCTCTGTAATATTTTCAACAGGTCCAATCAGGACGGGAACGAGCACAAAACATCTCACACAGTGCATATCATGTTAGGAAATACGATACAGGCAATAGAGTAAGATACATGAACTGCTGAAAGGAAATATACGCTGTAAAAGAGATAGCTGTAATGAAATATCTACTATAAATAGAGAACTAACAGTGGCTAGTGAGTCAGAGTACGAGATAGCACATGTGAACGGACGGATTTGTACATGATCGAGTTTGCACATGAATACACTACTTTGGAATTGTTCACACGACTACTAGCACTCCCCCGTATCCCCAATCAATACACAAGGATCTGTACAGGTTACGTTATTGTACATGATATCACATGGGGCCCATGAAAGGGTGCACATGATAGTATACATGAGAGCTCTGTGAGCATGAGAGTACATGATCACATGAGTGCACATGAATGATGAAAGCATAGGTGTACATGATGATAGTGAAACACACATAACATGAAGTACCCGATGCTCCCGAGGGGGATAACATCTCATGTAAAGATCCATATAGTACCAATCCGTGTTACAAATGTGACAGCAACAAGTAAAGTAATCTAGAGCAAGAAGTAAAGCCTGAACAAGTATGAAACGGTCAGAGAATGTACTCGCCTGCTGTATGAATGTCTGTAGAGAATATGCAGTCTGAGGAGAGGTGTCTGGCTCCTAGTCAGAGCAATACAAGTCACAAAGTATCCACAATGATAAAAATAAAGTATACAATGCATACTACATGATTCTAGGTCAAACTGGTCAAAAGTCAACTCTTGGTCAACTCTAATAGTCAAACTAAGTCACATGAAGTCATACTAAGTCAAATAAGGTCAAACAAGATCAAACAAGGTCAAACAAGTTTAATCTAGGTTGAAGTCAACTCTTGGTCAACACTCTAATCAAACTAGTCAAATACTAGTCAATATGGTCAAGCTAGGTCAATCTAGACTATCTAAGGTACTACACCACAAGGTTAAGGTATAACCAATACCTATACAAGTATACCACATATAAATACATATATATATAATACCAACCTTAATCCTATATTCAAGCTAATCCCATATTCCAATCTCAAGTCATGACTCAACTCTAAGTATCTAACTTAACCCCATACATATCTTATCTACATAGGTCTTCCACAAAACCCAAGTCACAATAATATACTTATATATAGGTCAAACCTAAACCAACTAGTTAATAGCCTAGGGTTTAGTCAAATCTTAGTCAATAAGTCCTTCTATGTTCATCCAAGCCATTTCTAGGTAAATTTGGTCATGGTTGACCCATAGTTGACTTTGGTCAACAATGGTCAATTATCTAGTCAAGGCTAGGTCAAACTAGTTAAACTAGTTAGGGTTTTAGTCAAACTAGTCAAACTAGTTATTTTAGGTCATTCCTAGTCATTTCTAGGTTAACTAGGTCACTTTTGACCAAATGTTGACTTTGGTCAACCCTTAGTCAACAAGGGTTTTCTAGCAGGGTTTTGGGTCATTAGGGCTAGTCCAATCCATAGGCTAGTGATCCTGGCCATAGGCCAATAGTCTAGGTTTTCTCATAAACCTATAACTAGAGGTTATACATATGTATATCTATATACCCAAAATCCATATATGCATAACATATATAATACAACCCTTATACTTATATTTATAATACACTGTCTATACATAATAAACCTAATACCACTATACATATATATATCATGTATATATATATACAATACATATATATATATAACTACATATATATTACATATAATATATAGAGAGAGAGACAAGGGGATGAGAGAGAGAGTGAGACAGTGAGTGTGAGAGAGAGAGACTGTGAGTGAGAGTGAGAGAGACAGTGAGACAGTGAGAGAGAGAGGGACAGTGAGAGAGGGCTGGACAGTAGGGGAATGGGGGGTTCCTGATTTCTGGAACCAAAGTCCAGCCCCCAATTACACACACACACAATTCATATATACATATATGTATATATATACATAACTATACGTACACACAACCAATTAGCCCCAAATTTCACCCACACTCACATATACATATATACTACGTATTTACATACTAAAATACATTAATACAATGGATTAAAACAGATCAAAATAGGTTTGAAATTCGATTTCTGCAAAACTGGAAAATCCTAAACCTGGAACTAAAGGCTGTGCATAGGTAACTAGGGAAATCCCGATTTCACACGAAAAACGAGCTAAGGCTCGAATATCTAGGTTGGTAACTGACACCCCATAGATACCCTAGTGTCCTAGGTGCCTGACACGACACTATGACACAGTTTCACGTGTCCAATCTCACAAAAACCACACTCGGGTAAATTCCTGATACACCCACGCGTGCACAGCGTCGTGCACGCGTGCAGTTCACTCTAGGACACGACACACGTGTCCATGTGTCTCGTGCTCGTAGGGGAAAGTTCGCATAGGGGTCTACTAGGTGTCCACTAACCTGATTCGTGTCCAAGTGTGTCCGTGTCCGAGATACGAGCACGTATCAGTAGCTCTGATACGTGTGTGCGCAGTATAGTGTAGGGTCATTGCGAGTGTGATTTCTCACTCGACACGACACCAACGTGTCTGAAACTTTGGGAGGGGTGTGTCAGACACTGCCCCAACCCTCAGGCCAAGTTTCGTGTGTCCACGTCGCGTGTCGTGTTCGCACGAGAAGTCTGGTAGCAGGGGAGGCTGCACAGTCTCGTGCGCGCGTGTCGAGGGGTCGTGTGCTCCACACGGGGCACGTGGGGCCACGTGCTCGTGTCAGGGGGTCGGCCTAGGGTCTAGGTTTGTGTCCTCGTGTCTGTATTGTGTCCACGACACGTGTGGACACAATACAAAGTGTCAAACACCCACGTGTTTACAGTGTGCATAGTGTTTCCAGTGTGTTAGTGTAGTGTTTTGACAGTGGGTTCGTGTCCAGTTTTGGACACGAACAGTGTCCAAAGTGTGCTCAGTCAGTGGGGGATGTGACCTAGGGATCTAGGGCTACCCAAAAGTCAAATTTGTTTTACAAAAACACAACATTAAACCCTAAGTGACATTTCACCAAACACAGTTTTAAACACACAGATACGTATCCGATACGGACACCAAACCACATAAAAATCCTACCAAACTTGACCTACATGACCATGGTATCCTAATGCATGCAACCATGAAGAAAAATCACTATTTTGATAGGGTTTAGAACACTTTACCTATATGTGCAAAATCATGAAAATCAACCTTCTAGGGGGGGTTTCCTCTTCACTTTGGGGTGTCCAAATCCTTGTGCAACCTTGCTACTAAGCCTCCTTTAGCATCCTCAAGTGTAGGGGGTTCCAACGCAACAAACGGGGCTCAATTTGGTGAAGGAATGAAGAAGTTATGGCTTTGTGAAGTTGAGGGAAAAATAGGTTTTCAATACATTGAAAATGAGGCTCTTTGTGAAGATGGGGGTGTTCATATAGGGGGGGGGGCATGCTTGGCCGGCCATGGGGGTTGGTTTAGGGTTAGGATCTATGGTTGTGGGCTCTCCAACAAGTTTCAAAGCTATCCTATGGCTAGGATTCATTCTACATAACTTTATGTAAAATATCTAAATAAAATATCTAATGTAAATATCTAACATGAAATATCTAGATATTTAGCTCTAACATTACTTTAGTTAAACCCATCTAACTTAGTCTCTAGGTCATGACTAACATCTAGATTAGGGCTAAACTAGGTTAGTAACTAACATGACACTAATCAATTAATTAAATAATAATAATTCACATAAATCCAAATAATTCCAAATAAATCCTAGAAAATTACCAAAATATCCTTTAGGCTAAAAATCACTAATTTGGTGTTCTAAGCCTATGGCTAAGCTCTCATGGGCATGGCAACTTCTAGGTTAGAGAAAACTAGGGTTTACACTAAGGTTTACTAACAAAGTCACAAAGTCATAAGTCATGACTTAGCATGACTTTAGAAATGGTTTAACTTAATTAAAATCACTAGAAAATCATACCATGACTAAAATACCATTAATAAATAATAGAAAATAATAAATTTTCAAAAATTCCCAATTTCAGAAAACAGGGTGTTACAAGTCTACCCACCTTAAAATAATTTCGTCCTCGAAATTTAGATGGTCGTACTCCTTCTAGGTCAACCTCCAACAATCAAGGACGAAGCCACTACCTGGGCAACATACAAGGTCAACAAGCAAAATAGGGGTAGTAGACCTATACTGGGTCATGTCCAAGAATTGGCTGGCAGTTTCAGGTCATAAGGTGTCCTGAATTCAAATCGAAACCAAAAGTAACTCTATGGGATAAATCAGGATGGAGTCTCGGGTCAGGAAAATCGTACTAAGCAAATAAAGCACATAATGGTATGCCTGAGTGGGACACTAAGGTCATGGGTGTAGTATGTCATGTCTAGGTCTGGTATGTGAAGTCAGTTTTGAGAAAACAACTAGTCTTGTGCTCCAAATTTAAAAGTCACGGTAATGTGTCTACGGTGATCATAATTTAGAGTGGGAAGGTCTACGGCCTAAATAGAGCCAGAAATCATGATGAAATAGTGGTACCAGGGGCAGGTTAAATGGAACAGTCTGTGGTCTCATCTAGGTGCACTAGTCATTCTAGATCAATACTGTCCTATGGTATCAAAATGTACAAGCAATCTAAGGTAATTGGGAAGGTAAGGAAAACAACAATCATCAAGGCTGTAGGGCCGTCTACCATCCTATATGAAAATTGGTTATTTAACAAGTAACTAAGAAATCATTAAAGTTATCCTTCCATAAAAAAGAAAATTGAAAATTTAGGTACAAACAATCATAATAGATTTTAGTCTTGACGCGATCTAAGTTGATCAATTTCAGGAAAAATAGAGATTTGGGCAAGATGGGAAACCAATGAAATTAAGTATGAGCACGAGCATCCAATGATGAAGATCCAGGTCATGATTAAATTTAATTCAACTGGATACGAATACGAGGTTCATAGGCGATAAATAATTCCAAGGAGAATTGTCAAGGCTGTTGTGGATAAGATTCTAGGGTAAGTTTAACTGTGTCCATCCACGTAGATTGATACATGAAAAAGCGAACCAAAGTGCAATAGGTTGATCAGACCATCATGCGCCGGTTCTGATTAGATAATATGTTAGTGGGTGTATACCCAATAAATATATCATGATCAAGCTTGAAAAGGATAAGCTTGTAAAACTTAAGGATAAATTTATAGCATAAGATATAAGTAAGGGTGGTAATGATGAAGAAAAATATATAGTCCAAGATCCTTAACCAATCGGGTCAAGCATTCAAGGTAAGGTACAAGATTAAGTATTTAAGGATTCAAGCAGAACACCATCACATGCCAGATCGAAAGAATTGAGCCAAGGTGGATCTCTAATTGAAATAAGAATTAATTTAGTATCATGGCAGAGGTTATAGTTTAGCCATTTGACCAAAAAATCATATCAAGCAAAAATAGAGTACAGGGAGACGGATTTTAGTGGGACATGGAATACTTACATGAAGATAGGCTAGTCTAGGTCTTACATGTAAAGTTTGTTGGGAGGTAACAGCTAGTATTATACTCTGAATATCTAAGTCGCGGTAAAGGACATCCAATGGTCTAGAATAGAAAGTGGTAGTTCGAGACGTGACAAATTGATGCAAAAATTGAAGAGGATCAAATTAACCCATGAAATAAAATTAATCAGGAATTCAGTAAATAATTTAGGAACACAGTCCTAGGGATAGATAGGCTACTAGATGAATATAGTTAGGGTTCGACCAATCAAGGTCAAGGTTAGAAGGTCTTAATGAGTCTTTATTTGAGGAAAAGTCGAGTAAGTCAGGTTTGGGATACAGTCACATAGATTGGTAGAAAGAGTTTAAGCAAGATGCAAAATAGAGAGGACAGTTCATTTTAATGAAAGGCAATTAGCAAGAGGATTAGATGGCAAGAAACAAATAAAAGTTTTCTCATAATTGTGATTGAGTACCCTAAAAATAAAAGATATTAATCTAACACTAAGAAATTAAAATCAACAACTACAAAAATTTCAAAATTATCAACTAATACCAGGATTCAAAGTTCTACGGTGAATCCTCCAAAACCAAATTCAATCAAGGGAAAAGGAGTTTAAATCGTAATTTCAAATGAGATTCTCAAGGGTCATCCCAGGAATCTCTCAAAGTATCCTAGCAGTGATTGAGTATCCACTCTCTCTAAGCCTATTCCTCTAATCCTATCGCAGGCTGTAGTGATACTCTAGTTCGAATATCACTACATAAACTCGACCTGCATGGGCCACCACTAAAAACGTGTCACGACCCGCACCCACTGTTAGGGTACGAGAACGTAACAACGCCCAGCCTACGCCGCAGTGTCGGCGGTAGAACGCTGTCCTAGGTCAATCATCTATCAATATCAAGTACCTGTACAGTTTATACTCTCCGAACGGAGGTGACATAACAATATACATCTCAATCACATCTAGGGTAGAAGAACGAAAGACAGACAGATAGATAGATAGATAGTAACTCAAGAGAACAGTATCATAGATGAATAAGTCTAAGTGTCTAGTACAACACAATATCCAGAACTGACAACTCATAATACAAAAAGTCTAAGAGTCTATACATCTCCACATCTCAAAATACAACACAGAAAGTGAGACAAAATGTAAATATAGAAAGACTGCCTAGACTAAACTGGTCTAGACTACTGGAACAACTTCCTCAGCTGCAGGTGGAACCTGCTGAGGGTCCACAACATAAGTATCATCTAGTCCTGCTCCATAATAGGTAGACACCAGGGCCTCATCCTCATCCTCTGTAATATTTTCAACAGGTCCAATCAGGACGGGAACGAGCACAAAACATCTCACACAGTGCATATCATGTTAGGAAATACGATACAGGCAATAGAGTAAGATACATGAACTGCTGAAAGGAAATATACGCTGTAAAAGAGATAGCTGTAATGAAATATCTACTATAAATAGAGAACTAACAGTGGCTAGTGAGTCAGAGTACGAGATAGCACATGTGAACGGACGGATTTGTACATGATCGAGTTTGCACATGAATACACTACTTTGGAATTGTTCACACGACTACTAGCACTCCCCCGTATCCCCAATCAATACACAAGGATCTGTACAGGTTACGTTATTGTACATGATATCACATGGGGCCCATGAAAGGGTGCACATGATAGTATACATGAGAGCTCTGTGAGCATGAGAGTACATGATCACATGAGTGCACATGAATGATGAAAGCATAGGTGTACATGATGATAGTGAAACACACATAACATGAAGTACCCGATGCTCCCGAGGGGGATAACATCTCATGTAAAGATCCATATAGTACCAATCCGTGTTACAAATGTGACAACAACAAGTAAAGTAATCTAGAGCAAGAAGTAAAGCCTGAACAAGTATGAAACGGTCAGAGAATGTACTCGCCTGCTGTATGAATGTCTGTAGAGAATATGCAGTCTGAGGAGAGGTGTCTGGCTCCTAGTCAGAGCAATACAAGTCACAAAGTATCTACAATGATAAAAATAAAGTATACAATGCATACTACATAATTCTAGGTCAAACTGGTCAAAAGTCAACTCTTGGTCAACTCTAATAGTCAAACTAAGTCACATGAAGTCATACTAAGTCAAATAAGGTCAAACAAGATCAAACAAGGTCAAACAAGTTTAATCTAGGTTGAAGTCAACTCTTGGTCAACACTCTAATCAAACTAGTCAAATACTAGTCAATATGGTCAAGCTAGGTCAATCTAGACTATCTAAGGTACTACACCACAAGGTTAAGGTATAACCAATACCTATACAAGTATACCACATATAAATACATATATATATAATACCAACCTTAATCCTATATTCAAGCTAATCCCATATTCCAATCTCAAGTCATGACTCAACTCTAAGTATCTAACTTAACCCCATACATATCTTATCTACATAGGTCTTCCACAAAACCCAAGTCACAATAATATACTTATATATAGGTCAAACCTAAACCAACTAGTTAATAGCCTAGGGTTTAGTCAAATCTTAGTCAATAAGTCCTTCTATGTTCATCCAAGCCATTTCTAGGTAAATTTGGTCATGGTTGACCCATAGTTGACTTTGGTCAACAATGGTCAATTATCTAGTCAAGGCTAGGTCAAACTAGTTAAACTAGTTAGGGTTTTAGTCAAACTAGTCAAACTAGTTATTTTAGGTCATTCCTAGTCATTTCTAGGTTAACTAGGTCACTTTTGACCAAATGTTGACTTTGGTCAACCCTTAGTCAACAAGGGTTTTCTAGCAGGGTTTTGGGTCATTAGGGCTAGTCCAAACCATAGGCTAGTGATCCTGGCCATAGGCCAATAGTCTAGGTTTTCTCATAAACCTATAACTAGAGGTTATACATATGTATATCTATATACCCAAAATCCATATATGCATAACATATATAATACAACCCTTATACTTATATTTATAATACACTGTCTATACATAATAAACCTAATACCACTATACATATATATATCATGTATATATATATACAATACATATATATATATAACTACATATATATTACATATAATATATAGAGAGAGAGACAAGGGGATGAGAGAGAGAGTGAGACAGTGAGTGTGAGAGAGAGAGACTGTGAGTGAGAGTGAGAGAGACAGTGAGACAGTGAGAGAGAGAGGGACAGTGAGAGAGGGCTGGACAGTAGGGGAATGGGGGGTTCCTGATTTCTAGAACCAAAGTCCAGCCCCCAATTACACACACACACAATTCATATATACATATATGTATATATATACATAACTATACGTACACACAACCAATTAGCCCCAAATTTCACCCACACTCACATATACATATATACTACGTATTTACATACTAAAATACATTAATACAATGGATTAAAACAGATCAAAATAGGTTTGAAATTCGATTTCTGCAAAACTGGAAAATCCTAAACCTGGAACTAAAGGCTGTGCATAGGTAACTAGGGAAATCCCGATTTCACACGAAAAACGAGCTAAGGCTCGAATATCTAGGTTGGTAACTGACACCCCATAGATACCCAAGTGTCCTAGGTGCCTGACACGACACTATGACACAGTTTCACGTGTCCAATCTCACAAAAACCACACTCGGGTAAATTCCTGATACACCCACGCGTGCACAGCGTCGTGCACGCGTGCAGTTCACTCTAGGACACGACACACGTGTCCATGTGTCTCGTGCTCGTGGGGGAAAGTTCGCATAGGGGTCTACTAGGTGTCCACTAACCTGATTCGTGTCCAAGTGTGTCCGTGTCCGAGATACGAGCACGTATCAGTAGCTCTGATACGTGTGTGCGCAGTATAGTGTAGGGTCATTGCGAGTGTGATTTCTCACTCGACACGACACCAACGTGTCTGAAACTTTGGGAGGGGTGTGTCAGACACTGCCCCAACCCTCAGGCCAAGTTTTGTGTGTCCACGTCGCGTGTCGTGTCCGCACGAGAAGTCTGGTAGCAGGGGAGGCTGCACAGTCTCGTGCGCGCGTGTCGAGGGGTCGTGTGCTCCACACGGGGCACGTGGGGCCACGTGCTCGTGTCAGGGGGTCGGCCTAGGGTCTAGGTTTGTGTCCTCGTGTCTGTATTGTGTCCACGACACGTGTGGACACAATACAAAGTGTCAAACACCCACGTGTTTACAGTGTGCACAGTGTTTCCAGTGTGTTAGTGTAGTGTTTTGACAGTGGGTTCGTGTCCAGTTTTGGACACGAACAGTGTCCAAAGTGTGCTCAGTCAGTGGGGGATGTGACCTAGGGATCTAGGGCTACCCAAAAGTCAAATTTGTTTTACAAAAACACAACATTAAACCCTAAGTGACATTTCACCAAACACAGTTTTAAACACACAGATACGTGTCCGATACGGACACCAAACCACATAAAAATCCTACCAAACTTGACCTACATGACCATGGTATCCTAATGCATGCAACCATGAAGAAAAATCACTATTTTGATAGGGTTTAGAACACTTTACCTATATGTGCAAAATCATGAAAATCAACCTTCTAGGGGGGGTTTCCTCTTCACTTTGGGGTGTCCAAATCCTTGTGCAACCTTGCTACTAAGCCTCCTTTAGCATCCTCAAGTGTAGGGGGTTCCAACGCAACAAACGGGGCTCAATTTGGTGAAGGAATGAAGAAGTTATGGCTTTGTGAAGTTGAGGGAAAAATAGGTTTTCAATACATTGAAAATGAGGCTCTTTGTGAAGATGGGGGTGTTCATATAGGGGGGGGGGGCATGCTTGGCCGGCCATGGGGGTTGGTTTAGGGTTAGGATCTATGGTTGTGGGCTCTCCAACAAGTTTCAAAGCTATCCTATGGCTAGGATTCATTCTACATAACTTTATGTAAAATATCTAAATAAAATATCTAATGTAAATATCTAACATGAAATATCTAGATATTTAGCTCTAACATTACTTTAGTTAAACCCATCTAACTTAGTCTCTAGGTCATGACTAACATCTAGATTAGGGCTAAACTAGGTTAGTAACTAACATGACACTAATCAATTAATTAAATAATAATAATTCACATAAATCCAAATAATTCCAAATAAATCCTAGAAAATTACCAAAATACCCTTTAGGCTAAAAATCACTAATTTGGTGTTCTAAGCCTATGGCTAAGCTCTCATGGGCATGGCAACTTCTAGGTTAGAGAAAACTAGGGTTTACACTAAGGTTTACTAACAAAGTCACAAAGTCATAAGTCATGACTTAGCATGACTTTAGAAATGGTTTAACTTAATTAAAATCACCAGAAAATCATACCATGACTAAAATACCATTAATAAATAATAGAAAATAATAAATTTTCAAAAATTCCCAATTTCAGAAAACAGGGTGTTACACATCTCAAGTCTCAATTCTATACAACAAGCTCTAAATGAAAATAAATGCAAGTCTACTAGACTAAATCTCGATCACTCCTGAGTGTCGGGGCCATAGGTAGTAAGCCATCTCCTCAGTAAAATGTAGGGCATGTGTCCTCAGGGCAATCATCTGTAAAATTTTTAATAGGTCCAGTCAGGACAGGAACGAGCACATCTCATCTAGTAAACCCAAGTAAATGACAGAGAACTATAAAGCAGTTATAGACAGTTGTATTGATGAAAAAATGGTAGTTTATATTCAGGTGATGGTAAGAAAGACAGATAAAGTGCAAGAAAAGTAAATACTAAACAAGAGAAGAATCATAGCAATGAAGACTGTAAAAATAGAACTAGCTGAACCAGGGTAATATGATATAAAGTCCAGACAACAATGTAGACCAGTGTAACTCCAATGTAAGTCCAGTACAGGATGAATCTCATACAAGATGAATCCAGCAAGGGACGATTCCAGTCATAGTGATCAATGATTCCAGGGTGAGTCCAGCCTATACTCTAGCAATGTGTTTTAAAATACCGAGATCGACATGTAAACGGCTATGGATAATCCGGCACATCACACACCTGGCCTGGTGTGAGATGGCTATCATTCCAGTATGATTCCAGCAAAGGGTGATTCCAGAAATGGGGTATGTCTACATGTCTTACTCTAGTATTTCCCCTCCCAGCAAGTGAATCCAGAATTCCGACACAATGATTCAAGATGAGTCCAGCCAAGTACGATGATACCAGTAAATGATTCCGGGGTGATTCTAGTAAATGATTCCAGTAATAGAAGCCAGGAATGATGATACCAGTAATAGAGGCCAGAAATAAATGTGTGTCGTATACATGAATCCGGAAATAACAGTACGTGTTTGTAACAGAGAATCACATACAGCTAACTAGAACTGAAATACAGTAATTGACAAATAAATGAGAGAACTATCAGAGAATGTACTCGCCTGATACTCTGAAAAAGAGTAGTGTAATGTCAGATGCCTGCACCAGAGTCACAATGTCCTAGATAAAGCAGTACAGGTTATAATATGTTTAAAATAAGACAAATGAAGTCTATGATGCAATCTACATGATTTCTAGGCCAATCTAGGTCAAAGTCAACTCTAAGTCAAATGTCTAGGTCAAACTAGGTCCAAGTCAAACTTGGTCAACTCCGGGTCAACCCAAGTCAATAATCTAGTCAAACTAGGTCAATTGGTCACATCTAGACTAATGTTGACTTTTGGTCAACTCTAGTCGACCTGGACTAGTCAAACTAAGTCAACTAGGTAAAACTTAGTCTAGTCAAGTCTCACTAGGCCTAACCAAACCTAGACTAGCAAGCACACACCACATCTAGGTTATACAAGTCAACTATACTCTATACTGGCATTCAAGCCACACTCATAGGTAATGAGCCCTAGGCTATAGGCCCATAGGCTATATTACCTATAGCAAACACATATCTGCATATACACATTTTAACATATATGTATCTAATATAAAATAGTACACACAATATAATATATAGGATACATGATAATATATGTGTCACATATATATATATATATATATATATATATATATATATATATATACACACATATACATTGAAGGGTAGGAAAGGGCCACAAGTGCATTTGTGTTCATGTGTGTGTGTATGTGAGTACAAGAGGGTTATGTGTAACAAGTGTCATGATAGTGTTATATGACATATAAATACATGTGTGTGTGGGGATGAGCATGAGGGAAGGTAGAGTATTAGGAATCATGGCAGTGTGATATGAACCTGTGCACATACACATCAGTCGAAGACACATACATATCATTCTACATACTCTTTTCAGCCTTACATAGATATACATGGATACATACATTAGCATTCATTCTAAATAGGAAGGGGAAGGAAAAGAAGGAAGATAAGGACTGGTTTTGGACAGCTACTAGGCTAGCAATGGAGCTGAATTATCAAGGAATGGACTGAATATACTGAACCTTAAAGGTCCCTCACTTGATACCAGTAAATGGAAAAACTGAACATTAAATCTTCAAGGACTGATCTATGATTTAAATAATGCAAATTAACATGTAAATGAATGAAATGACAGGAAAATAATAGTGTAACAGTTAACATAGGTTCCAACTCCAAACTAGAAATCCCAAACGACCCAATTCAGTTCACTGTGTGCGTGAATTTGAGGAATGTGTCATGTGATTCTCAGGTTTACATATATAACTAAAAATCAGATGTTGCATACATTTATTCCTACACATAACATACATGCTAACACAAATGTTATACACTAACCTCCACATTTGGATACTAGGAAGTCCTATATCTAACCAAGGCAAATGGCCAAATGGCCAAGTGCCACACTGAAATGCCCTGCTACTGCCTCTGCTGCATACTGCCAAGGCATGGCAAGGCCAAGCAAGGCTCTTGCCTGCCCAAGGGCAGCTGCAACTGCCACTGCTCTGTCCTGCAGTGCAAGCCAAGTCAGCCTGCTGTTGCAAAGCCAAGCCTAACCTTCAATATTTCATAACCTCTCTCTACCCACTACTATATCTATTACTTGACTAGCCCCCAATCAACTGATATTCCAAAACACTCATTCTCTAGAGGCTAATCCCTCTCAAAATCTCTGATACATACATGTATCAGACACCCAAAACCCAATCTCATCTCAGGTATGCAGGCCAAGTGCCACTGCTCCCATTCCTATTACAAATTCGAAATCAAAATCAAACACACACACATACATACATAACCCAATCTATAATTGTGTAACTCAAGTCAACTATTAATCTGGAATAGGATTAACATAAACCTGTCTAATATAGGACAGTACCCAAATGTGTTTTCAGTTCACATGTGAAAACAAAGCTCTTATCCTGAATTCTCAGTGCGTGTGTGTGAGAGAGTGCAATATGTCGAGTGAATCAGTGAATTGAGAGTGTCATCAGGAATTAATGTGTGTGAGAGTTTCTCATTCAAATAAGTAGCACAATCTCAGGAAAACAATTTCAGATGACAGTTCAACATTCAAAACCTACTCCAAATCCAAAAAGCCTAACACCAGCCAATAATCCACATTGCAATGGTCTAATACACAAGTGTAGGATTTCAAACATGGAATTTAAACAAGGAAAAATCAGTTTAAAACATCACAAATCGATTTAAACAATGAATCAATTCAGGATTTAACCTTTCAGTTCAATATCAGAAAAAGAATGGGAAATGACAAATTCGAAATAAAAAAACATGTTTAAACACCCATTAATTGGTTGGTACACATCAGACACATGTGCACGTGTCCCCACAAGCCTACACGTGTCCACGAAGTGGACACAATCGTGTCAAAACTAATGAAATAACTGCGTCAGGAAAAACAGTGTAACATAGCCTCGTACAGCCGTGTCGAGCCCTCGTGCTCTCGACACAAGGCGACACGTGCCTCGTGCTCGTGCACGTGGGTTCGCCCATAGTAGGGCTAGGTGTGTTAGTGTCTGCATTGTGTCCAAACAAACCGTGTCCAAGGAAATCAATGCGTATCAGACGCACTTCCTGCGCGCGTGCACGACAGGCACCGACCCGTGCGAGTGAGATTTCTCACAAACTACTCGACGAAGTTGCCTCAAAATTGGTGAGCGTGCTGTCAGTCATAGCCCGCAGGTGTCCACCAATTTTAGGGTCCAACCGAGTCGTGTCGTGTCAGATATAAACGTGTGGCAGCAGGACACCGTATGGGGCCTGTGCGCAGTGTCGTGCACGAGGTGCGTGTCCGATTTGGACACAAAAAACTACAAAATCGTGCTCAGTCATACAAATATTAAATCTACACATGAAGAGCTACTCAAATATATAATTTGTTTCGAAAAATATCAATATTCAACCCATAGAGGCATTTCAACAAAGACCTACACCACACTACGACACGTGTCCGATACGGACACCAAACGGACACGAAATCCACCCAAATTTCAGGGACACCTAGGGGACTCCTAGATCTAGCCCTATATGCAAAGAAAACTGAAGTTTAAATCAATTTAAGGGGTTTTACCTATGTGTGCAAAAAGCTTGGAAAAGCCTCAAATGGGGGATTCTTCCTCTTGGTGTCAAAAGCTCCAAATTGACCCAAAGCTGTGATTAAACTCCAAAATCAGGAAATAGGAGAGTGTTGGGTTCTAATGCAAGAAACTAGGATTAAAAAGGACTTAAAATGGATTTATGGAGATTTTTGCAAGAGGGACACATACCTTTCTTTTTCCAATGTTGAAATGAATAAAGAAAGAGGCAAGCCCTAGAAAATAGGTGTTTATATAGGGTGGGGATCCCTATGGCTGGTCATAAAGGGAGGAATTAAGGTTAGGGTTTCCTAAATTGGCCCATGGGCTTGAGTTATGGTTAATCAAGTCATGAAGTCACAAGCCATTTCATGAAACCATAAACCATGACTTAAATGCACTAAACCAAATCCCCTCATTCTAAAATTAGTTTCTAATGACTAAATGTAGGTTAACCTAAGTTAGACTAGGGTCACCATGGCTAGGGTTAGCTTCTAAGCTAGTTTACTAGGTCTCAACAAGTCAAGTCAACCTAAAATTCACCAATTTAACAAATTACCAAATAATTCAAATAAGTCAAAATGACCAAAATACCCCTAGGCTAAAAATGATAATTAAATCATCCTAATGACATGGTTAGGCTCTAGGTCATGCAGTCTCTACGGTTTTACTAGCTGCACACCAAAATCATAAGTCATGACTTAAAACAGTTTTAAATAGTTTAAAAATTATTAAAAATTACCAAAAATTATAATGTGAAATAAATATCAATGACTAATAATTATAATTACAAAATTCCAAAAATACCCTCATCTGGAAAACTGGGTGTTACAGGGAGGAACCCACTTGCCTAAACCGATATTGCTTATTAAGGATTTGCATGCATCGAAGTTGTCTTTCTATTTAGAATTAGATGATTTGCAGTTCATATCAATAACATAATTTAAAGCAGTAAACAATATAGTAATTCTTAATATTTCTTACCACAGCCGTGTCCGTTCCTGCATAAAATAAATATAATACTTACCACATGCACAAGACAATAGGTGAGCATACAATCTATCTTATATGCGGTCATTGGTGATATCAATATCATGAAGGACGATTACGTAGCATTGTGACACATTCTATCAGCCCGGGTTGCAAGTCCGACTGGACATCTCGCAATGCCTTGTGCCGAAGCACGATTTCTAGGTTGATTCGGTTCTAGTGTTCCGGATACCGTTTTGAGAAAAGCTAACAATGTGCACAAGTTGTCCATGAACATGCGAATGCGTGAACAGTTTTATCTAGGTGACATATGCATGACATAAACAAAATTAAGAAGTATAACCCATAACTCACGCAACAGTTCATCTTTTGCCTTCAAATTCGTATGTTCGAATTTGACTACCCGCAAGCACCAAATTTCTCGAGGCACCATGCGACGAATCGATGTTTTAATGTCCTTTTCTTTCAACGGTTTTTCTGTCACGACCCGCACCCAGAGTAGGGGCACGATAAGTGGGTACGTCCAGCCTACGCCGTAGTGTCGACGGTAGAACGTTGTCCTAGATCACAACATCTAACACAGTATAAATGTAACTGCACAAGATATACTCTTCGAACAGAGGAAAATATAGAAGGTACATCTTAATCACAATCTAAGGTAGAAACAGTACGATATGATAGATATGAAATCCAAAAGAAGTACAAACAGAAGAGAAATAAGTTTAAGTGTCTATACGACACAACAACAACAACATCCAAAAATAATACATCTCAGAATGGCAAAATAAGACAAGACAATAAGAAAAAAGATAATAGTCTAGCTAACTAGTCTAGACTAAAGGGATGGTGTCTTCAATTGCTATAGGGTCCTCATATGGAATCAGCTCACAGGTATCATCTATGTGGGCTCCGTAGTATGTGGTACAGAAGTCCTCATCGTCCTCTGTAATATTTTTAACAGGTCAAGTCAGGACAGGAACGAGCACAATACATCTCACGCAGTTCATATCAAGACAAAAAATATAAAGCATGCAAAAGAGTAAGATACATGAACTGTAAGAATGCACATGAAAGATAAGAGAAATATGGTAAACTGAAAATATCTGTATGACAAGTAAGAACTGTAAGTGACTAGTGATTCAGAGTACAAAATGGTTATGTAAACGGCACGATGTTATACACGAGTAATCTATACAGAGGTTATACATGAGTAAACTACAAGAATGATCACATAACCACTTCTACTCCCCCGTCTCCAATCAATACACTAGGATCCAGTCAAGTTATGTTATTGTACACGAAGTTTAGTTTGTACACGAAGATCATGTGAGCACATAAAAGTTCATAATTTCACACGATTTGTACACGAATAACACGAATACAAGGAGTACATGATGTCCATGATAAAGTACACGAATACGAAATACCAGATGTATCCGATGAGGGAATAACATCGCATGAAAGATCCATATAGTACTAATTCGTGATAACATGTGTCAGCATCAAGTAAAGTAATCTAGAGCATAAATATAAGTCCTAGCAAGTATGAAACAATCAGAGAATGTACTCGCCTGAAATCTGAATGTCTGTAAGAATATAAAGTCTGAAGTGAGGTATCTGAGTCCTATTTAGAGAAACACAAGTCATGATGTATACAAAGGGATTATAAATGAAGTGTACAATATATCTACATGATTCTAGGTCACTCTGGGCGAAAGTTAACTCTTTGACAACTCTGGTCAACTCTAAACGTTAAACTAGGTCAACTCTAGTCAAACTAGTTCAAACTAGTTAGGGTTAGGTCAAACATGGTCAAACTAGTCTAGGTTAGTCTATTCTAAGTCTAACAAGTCAAGTCTAAGTCTAAAACCAAACAACAACACGTAAAGTACATTCACTATATATATATACCAATTAAACCAAAGTCTAAACTACCAGACACACACACACACACACACACACACACACACACACACATATATATATATATATATATATATATATATATATATATATATATATATAAATACATATAACATGTAATCATATAGAGAGAGTTAGAATGAGAGAGAGATAGTGTCAAGTGTATGTGAGTGTGACAGTGTACAGTTCACATATTATATTATCTCAAGTTTCAGGTTCTACATTTAACTCAGGTAAATATGTACATAATCCATATTGTATCTTAATTTCAGATTCAAGTAACCAACATCACAGGTAAATCATGCATCAACTCTCAGGTAATTCTCAGTTAAAAATATCAAATCCAAACACTTATATCGAAACCCAGGACCAATTTTAGTTACCATTTGAAGTCTCAGTTCAACAAAGCAAAATCAGGTATCATATTGTACCAATCTCAGGTTAATATCACATTAGGTTCAGTTTCACATTAAAAGCAAATAAACTCAAGTTTAACATTATGTGAATTTCAGGTTAATACAAATTCGAACTTCAGGTTATATGAAACATTTTCAGGTTTCAGTTTGGAACCAAACTCTCAGTTTTAACTCAAGAAAACTCAGGTTAACATATATGGTTCTCAGTCTACAGGTTTAACCTATAAGTTTCAGTGAACTCAGGTTTTTTTCCATTTTGTTCACAGGTTCAAGTATTAGGGACCCCATTAATCAAATGAAAACCCAAACACTTAATCAAATAAAAAAATCAAGGTTAAACTAAGATTTTAAGTGTAAAACCCAACTTTGAATATCAGGGAACACACAGTTTCATTTAGAAATTCTAATTCACAATCAACCAACAGTGAACAAAGCTTAGAACATACAAAACCCATATATCATCCTAGCATCTAGCACACAAAATCATATTTCTAATTAGCATTTAAACTCAGATAATAACATTAAAAAACTCAACAGTGTTAACATCCACTGTGTATCAGTAATGTGAAATCGAGCAATGCAAAACCCAAATTGACTCAAAACTTAAACCAAAGTTCAAACAGAGGTTAGACGCAAGTCATGTGTGTCAGGGGAAGGGTTCTCGTGTCCACAAAGCAGGACACTAGTGTCAAAACTCAATTCGAGCTCAGTGTCAGAGAACTATTAGAATATTGTGTCGTACAGTAGGGTCGGTTCGAATTGGATACGACACAATGTGCCATTGGTCACGTGCTCGTGTCCACATGGAGAGTAGGGATAGGGCTTCGTGTCTATCACCGTGAATTGGGTCTACGAAGTTGTGCGTCCAAGATACCAAGGCGTATCAGAGACGAATTCGAACAGTATATAGAACAGTGAAGAATCAGTGCACGCATGAGAACTCTCTCGACACGACATGAAATATCGTAAAACTTGAGGGGGGTCCTGATAGTGTCTGCCCCCACCTCTGTGCCAAGTGGCATGTGTCGTGGCCTACACAGGAAGAAATCGGGCTCGGGTAGCAGGGCACAACACGGGGGTCTCGTGCTGCGTGTACATATCCAATTTGGACACGAACACGAACCCAAATCATGCTTAGAGTTAGTAATTCATGATAAGCATGCTAAGGGCTACGCAAACATGTAATTTATTTCAGAAAACATGAACAAAAATCCCACAGTAATATTTTATCAAACACTAAGTAAAGGACACTGATACGTGTCCGATACGCACATCAAATCAACACCAATTCCTACCAAACTTGCTCTACAGCTAAGGGAAACCTAAATGAATGCATCTATGGAAAGAAAATGGAAATTTGAAACAATTTGAGGGGTTTTACCTATTGAGAGTAAATCTCAATGAATAGGCCTAGAATGAGAATCCTTCTTCAATCTTCTAATGCCCAAAACTCCTCAAATCCTTGCTAGCAAGCCTCCACTAGCCTTCACTATAGTAGAGGGTGATGATGCAATTGATTTGACTCAATTTGGGATCAATTTGGATTAAGTGGGGAAATTAGGAAAGAACTAAATTAGGGTTTCTTGTAGGTATTAAAAGAGGCAAGATGAATTCACATGTTGCTACTTATAGGGTCATGTGGCTGGCCATCTATAGGAAATTAGGGTTAGGCAAAAGTTTAGATGTGTAGCTAAGCTTCTCTCTATGTAAATCAAGTCCAATCAAAGGCTCAAATTAAAACTAGGGTTTTTCCTTTACTAATATCTACACAAAATATCCTACTTACATAATGTTGACCCAAACTGGATCACAGTCAACCAAATATTGACAAATTGACAATATGATACTTGTCATAATTTAATATGACACATCAAGACATAACTCAGTGCAAGACGGACGTCATCTTTTTCCTACAGCGTACTCATTTTCAGAGTTTGTACTATTTTACATTTATTGAGTCTAGCAAAAAGTAAACTGAGTAGCACTGGGTATTCTTGGCTTAAACCTTGTTCCCAAAATAAACCCAAATTTTCACTAAGCCAAACTTAGCCCACGAAGCCCATCTGAACTCTCTGTCAGCAAGGAGACAGAGTTCGGGCCGAACTCTGCCTCATATAGAGTTCAGGCTGAACTCTGCCCTTTTTTGTCCAACGGCCAAAAATTTTGAATTCATGACACAGAATTCTGGCCGAATTTTGCCTATCCCAACTAGTATAAATAGGCCTTGAATTCTCTCATTCTAATTCATCCAATTTCTTCTCTTCTCTATAAGCCTCATACAAGCCTTAACCTTCTCATCTACTAGCCACAAGCTTCCTAAGCCTAAAAGTGCTCAGTGCTATTCAGTTAGAAGTTTGTGCAAGAGTCAAGAAAGTCGCTTGAAAAATTCTAAGCTTCGCCACAATGATCTTTGTAAGAAGTTGACGTGCTCTTCTGAAGAAAAGGCACAGGGTGTAACTACTACTTCACAAATAGTGGATTTAATCCTGAGCTAGAGTTCTCAGGCCTGGACTAGTCCTCCACAAGAAAAATCAATTAAAAATCTGTTGTGTTTGCGTATGCTCTCTTGATCTTTTTATTTCCGCATTTACTACTCTAATTATTTACTGTTGGTGAAAAGAGTTAATTTTATTTGGCCATTATTGTTATAAACTCTATTCACCCCCTATAGAGTTGCCTATATGTTCTTCAATTGGTATCAGAGCTCTGTTCTCTTAACAAGGACTAACATCCTAGATCTGATCCATGACAACCACACAACCTATGTTTTCTAACCATGGTGAGGGACAGTCCACTCATAGGCCACCCCGATTTGATGGAACCAACTACACCTATTAGAAAACTAGGATGAGTTTTGTAACTCCACTTCCCAGTTTTCTTAAATAAATAAGTTCGATTTCTAAAAATTTTATAATTGCTATTATTAGTTTAAATGATAAATTAGTTTTAATTTGAAATTTGGTAACTTGAATTTTGGAGGGAATTAATTTTTGGACTACTTTTCAAATTTGAAAAGTTGTTACAAATTTGGGCCCACCATGTGAGTTTAAAACTGTTTTTAAAATAATTTCCTGCAATTATGAAAAAGCAGAGGGTTTTATGGCAATTAATTCGTGGCGGGTGGGGGTCATTTGTAAAACTTTATAGCGGGAGGGTTTTTCTGAAAGATTCCATTTCCTTCTTTTAATATCGGTTGGTTCAGGAGAGAGAGAAGCTGAGCCATTCATTTATTCTCTCTGTCTCTCGAACTCTCCACCGCTCTCGAGTGCTCTCGAGTTCAAATATTTTCTCGAGTCCTCCGCTCCTTTCGACTTACGGCGATGACGACTCGGCGACGACGACTCAACGACGACTCGAAGACGACGACGATCCTGATGAAGGCGGTGGCGACCCTGACGGCTTGACGACGACCAAGTTGAGTTCGTAGATGACGACGAGGCCTCTTCTCTCCAGCCATGGCGGTGGCCGACTGTTCCTCCGGCGAACAACCATGGCGAGGCGGCGATTTCTTTCCCGAACGTCGGCTGATCTCTTCTCCGACGGTGAGCCTCGGCGACGGGTTCGGCAGCATACTCTCCGACATCGGGTTCTCAGCAGCGGCGGCGCTCGGCCGTGATTTTATCCGGCATCGAGTCTTCCAGTGGCGGCGGGGTCGTCCTCACTTCACGAGCGTGCGACGATTCCCTCTCCAGCAGCAGTAACGACGATCATCCCATCGTCGACTGCGACGGTTACTTGTCTTCCTCGACGAATTCTTGACGGATCCAACTGACGGCGACTTCTTGATCCGTTTCTCCGGTGACCGATCAAACCCAGTAAGTGGTAAGCACCTGATCAACTTCTTAATCCTTAGAGTTCTTCACGAATTTTTGGTAGAATGTTTTGAACTGTTTATAATTGTGTTCTGTTCTTACTCGGTACTCATTCGATGCAATGCCCGATGAGCTATCATGGGCAATAAGAAGGCTGTGTCCGACCTCTGGGTGATCGAGTCTTCACGACAAATTCCAGGCTATGGAATGACATCTGTACGTGGAGAGTTCGTGTCCGACTTCTTGGACCGATGGCCTTTCTAACATTCTCAGGTACAAATTCTGTTTTTAGATTTGATTAATCTTGTAATTCCTGATCGAAGCAATAATGGACAGGACTGGGTCGTAGGAATTATGTGTAGATGTGTCCGTGTGGCTGGTGGGGGCTATAACAGTGTAAGGGGGTACGTGTCCTGGATCCTGCAAAGGTGGTGTTGAGTCCGAATCGTATCCAGGGCTCTACTTATGTTCGGGAGCGTGTGTGTGTTCGTGTCCGTATGAATGAAGTAGCGTGAGCAGGATTCTCAGTTGGCTTCTCAGTTTGGCTTCGTCGATTCATTGTTGTAGAAATTCTTATTTGAAACTATATTATTTTGTATATTCTTTCATATATGTTTTCAATTGATTTGTATGTATTCTTTGTAAATTTTGATTTTATGGTTGGAAATGTATATGTTCTGGAAGGTGAAGGTTAGGCTATATTTGCCATATCAGTTGTGCAGAGAGTATTTCAGTGTTGTGTTGATCACTGATGTGTAGGGGCTTGGTTTATATAGGCAGCAGTGTAATGGAGAGTTTGTCCAGGTCTTGGTTGGCTTGTGTTGAGTTGATTCAGGGACACCATATAGCAGAGTAACCTTTATTGTGAGATGCCATGTTGATGAATACCATGACAGTTAGGAAGAGAATAAGGGATGAAACATTTCAGTCCAGTTTTGTTTCAGGAATCTGGGACATTTCAGTCCAGTTTTGTTTCAGGAACTTGGGACATTTCAATCCAGTTTGATTTCAGAACACCTCATGGTTCAATCCTTGTTTAGCAATTTAGGTAAGTTAGATTAATGTTTTCCTAATAGGAATCTCACCTAAAACCTGGTTGGTCTATGGAATGTCCTGATAATAAGGATGCCTGAATGTAATATATCTCAGAAGTACTCAGGTTCCTGAGTGATCTGAGAGGACTTGTTTCAGCCTATTAAGACTTAATGTCATATGAGATTGACAGTCACCTGTAGGAAAATTGAGGCAATTAGACTAAGATGTACCAGTTGTCTTTAAACAGGCATTAATTAAGAATGGAAAAGGATATTTAGACTAGTACTCAAGGGTTAGCAATTCTGAAAATAGGTATAGGCTTGACTGGAAAAGGATATCAGTTAGTAATATGCATTGACCTTAATTGAAACCCTTTCTATTGATTAATTTTGATGATAGGACTCTAGTAATTAAATTGTATATTATTTTAGTGTTTAGATTCTTAGCTAGATAGAATATATATTAAAGTCATGTGATACTCTTAGTTAATTGTGCTATTAAGGGAATCCTCAAAGTAGTATAGTTTTTTAATCAATTTGTAAATCATTATTACATACAGGAGGACATCCAGCCCCGTTCATTACTTGTACTTTCCTGGAGCAAGGTAAGTACTTTTCTACGATTTTGTGCATTTACATTCATGTACCCTTTCTTGTGACACGTCATGGCACGATATTCATGTACTCCTGTATTCCTGTACCCTTGTTCTTGTACTTATTAGTGTCGGGTGGGGAAATACACTAGCCATGTGACCAATCCCGGTTACTATATATTCCTATACCTAGCTTAGGCCTCGCACTGTACACGCGGGTCCTAAGTCGTACCATATTCATGTACTCCTGTGCATGCTCCTGTACTCACCCCAGCCGGTCACATGGACTAGATGTATTTCGATATTGTGCACTTGTCATGTCTGGTACTTCAGGATTATAGTTTCATTCCTGTACTTTACATGTTCCTGTACTTTATATTCATGTACTATAGTTCCTGTACTTATTCTATGTACTACTTTCCTGTACTTTCATGTTCATTCCTGTACTCCTGTAGCCTGTTCATACCATGTTCATGTTTCATTACCTAGAACTGTACTTTGTTCCGCTCCTGAATAGGATATGTTGCAGGTATGCTTGTAGGACATTGATCTACTCTATGGGCCAGAGCCCAGGATTTAGCTGAGCAGGATGAGGCTTAGCTTGAGGCTTCAGGTTTAGATTACTTAGCTTTACTCTTAGATATTGACTTTAGAGTTCATAGCACTTTTCATTTCTTTTGATTCTGGTACATTATGATATCTGGATTTGTGGATTATGGTGATCATTTTGGGATACGTTTTTAGATGCTGTGATTCTATACTTTCATGTTTATCTGGTTAGTTTTCCTTAGCTTGGTACAGCTTACTTCATTGTGTCTAACAATGAAGGCTGGGCGTGTCCGACTCGTGTCCGATTATTCGGGAGCAGGTCGTGACATGTTTTTAGTGGTGGCCCATGCAAGTCTATCCTAATAGTACCTAGGTATTAGCGTACTATTGGGGGACTTGATTTAAACTAGGGAAACTTGATCACAGCATAGGAAAAATCGGAAAATAAGGGTATATCAGGTATATCAGGTGTATCAGGTATTTTAATATTCTATAAACACTTGTTGTATGTAAGTCTAGGTTATTTTAACAGTTTTCTGTTTTTCAGATAATTCAAAAGCATGCGACACCAGAACTGTTGATCCACCTACAATTGAAGGTTTCGAGCTTCCACTACCTTCTATCACTCTACTATCCCCATGGGTAGTACGTAGTTGACGGAGACGCTTGAAGAGTCCCTTGACAACCAGAGGGAGCATGCCATCCTTTTCAAGCCAGACTTGTGGATATACTCTCCGAGCCAAAAAAGACTTCTGATTTCCAGACTCTCAGACACTTGGACTTTTCTGACACCGAGCGCATATCTTGCACCGAGGAGCAGATCGAGAACCTGGAGTCACCACTGAAGATCATCCAAGTTTCTAAGGACCCGACTCATCTGAAGATTGGAGCCACCAGCCAGAAGATCCAGAATGTAGCACAGACAATAGGACACAACGGAAAACTGAAGCTCGGGAGGAATATGAAGACTTATGATGAAGATAGCAACTACTGTGGATCCGTAAAGCGTCGCCACACTCAGACAACGCTTCTTCAGCCCAACAGGAGATTCCGATTCAGATTCAGCCAGCTATCATTTGTATTTTCTGCTGCAGCTCAGGACACCACTACGATGAATGTCACAAAAGACGGAGACTACGCTTGTACTGCGGATCACCTACTCACCAAGTCAAAGATTGTCCGGAGACCGTTGATCGCACTGTCCGAGAACAAGCACGAGGGGCACCAGGACCGCAGCAGAAGGACCCGCCTCTCCAGATTCAGCAGCTATATGGAGCACTACCGCAGGGATCAACCTATGTCAGGACAATTGAAAAAGTTGAAGCGATTCCAGTCCCAGAGAAACACTGAAGATAGACTGAAGACAGAAGATTTCTTTTGCATATTTGGGAAAACCATGTATCTTGATTAACAATCCAGTGTTCCCTTAAATTCCTCCTAACACATTGATCGTTTCTTGAAACTTCTTGTTTCTATTTTGAAATCTTGGTTGATGTCGAAACTCATTTCGAGATATTGTTTCCTACCTAGATAAACTTGTTTCAGATCCCAAATCGATAATTGTTTGAAATTCATTATTCGATACTGTTGGCATATTCATCATTCCTGACCTTGTTTCCTAGTGATGGCTCCTATTTGCAAATTTTGTTCATTTATCAAACTTCGTGATAATTGATATTTAATTGTTTCTCGAGATTTTATTTCGAAATCCTGTTCCTCATTCGAAACTTGGTTAAGCTTTATCCTATTCAGGACATTGTGGAGGATTCCTTTGAAGGTTTAAAGATTTCTTTTCCTATTTTGGGATTATGACTCGTTCTCTATATAAGACTTGTTTTCCATTCATGATTTTTTTTGATTTGAGAGTTGTTGTCCACTACTCTGTTTCGATCTTGCTTCCTACTCGTTTCAGTTTTCTATTCGAGGCTTTATTGAAATTTGGTTTTCAAATCGTGATTTTGAGATCCTGTTTCCTATTCGAAACCTTGCTTTCCTTCGAGATTTTGCCTCCTATTCAAGAATTTGTTTTGTTCACGACCTTATTTGACCCCGTTTCTTATTTGAGATTTTGCTTGTTTCATACTCACCATTCAATGCTTGTTCCCTATTCTCTGCTTGATACCCTATTTCTCCTTACTAGTCATGACCTTGCTTCTTGTTCGAGAATTACTTTCTATCTGCAATTTTGTTGATATTTTAGTTCTAATGAGACTTTGTATACTATTGGAGATTTTATTTCCCATTCGGGATCTGTTCGAGATTTTGTCGTTACTTGAGATTTTGTTGAACTTCGTTTCCAATGCGCGATTTATTTCTTATTTTGCGACATTGTCTTATATTTGATGCCTTGCTACTGTTCATCCTTCGAGACTCTATTATCCCTTTGGGATAATGTCCTATATATGGAATCTTGTTACTATTCCAGATATCAGTTGAAATCCCGTTATAATTTAAAACTTCACCCTATCTGAAATTTTAAATCTCCCTGGTTGTTTTTTTGTAGTCTCTTAGTACCTAATAAAATCCTTGTATTCTAACAGTCAGGTAACTTCACATTTTCGTGACTTGGACTACTGAAACTCATTTTGAACTCCTTGGAACTCTTTTGAAATTCCTAGGGATAAAGTCGAGAGGCTATTCGATGACCTACCATGGCATGACAGTTGCGCGCTGTAGCCATTAGCTGGATTATGGAGACTGAAGGTTCACTGCAGCCAGTAGCGCACTGGCGAGGCAGGAACTTTAAGTTGAAGTGATTTCAGACATTCATAGGTTTCGGATATTATTGACTTTGTCCTAAATTCTTCATATTTAGATCTCTTGAGTTGCTTCGTCGATAATTGTTTGAAAATAAATAAAGTTGATATGTTATTCGGTAACATATTGTTATTTAAGTCATAGAACCGAAAGTTCACTGCAGCCAGACATACACTGGTGGGGCAGGGATTCTAAGTAAAGTGATTTCAAATATCTATATGTTTTCGGATACCATAGAAACTATATTCCATTTTCATATAATTATTGGTTTTCGAGAATCACAATTGTACGTTCATCCTGATTTGATACTGTATCTTCTGAGTATTGCGTACGTCTCCTCAATCAACCCTTGCTAAACTTTTATTCTAGCATTTTATCGTTTGATCATTGAATTCCTCAAAATTATATATTACCAAATTGTGATTCTGTACTTCGTTGTGAGTTGTCTAAACTTCGATCTTAAGTCATGTCTATCTGACCATGATTTTCTATCTTGTTCTAGTCTACCTATGTTAAAATATCAATTTTTGATCGTACTTAATAAATTGTGTCTTCATGATTTTGCTCCTCTGAGTTGTAATTGAAATTCCTTCCACTTCGTGACTATTTGATCCTCGATCTTTGTCAAAGCATGATATCCCAAACTTCTTGTGTATACTTGGACTCAAGGCTTAGAGCGTCATGGATCGACAAAAGCACTAGGCGGACAACAGCAGATAGTCACCGGAGTTAGCAGTTAGAAGCAGAGTGTTCCTGAAGAATCTCGCCGACCAGAGGCGCCATTCGTTTTGGCAGAGGCGAAAAGTTCAGTCCGAGATTCATCAGGCCTTTCGACGTGATGACGCATATTAGCGAGGTGGCATATTGACTAGCGCTTCCAGCTAGCTTGGAGGGAGTGCACGACGTTTTTCACGTATTCCAGCTTCGACGCTACATTCCGGACCCGAGCCATGTGGTAGACTTTTCGGAGCTAGAGGTGGGTCCGAGCTTGACCTACGAGGAGTAGCCGGTAGAGATCCTTGACAGGAGAGAGAAGCAGCTGCGGAATCAGGTTATTCCACTCGTCCGCGTCATGTGCAGACACCACTCTCCGGAAGAGTCCACATGGGAACGCGAGTACGAGATGCAGGAGCGCTACAAATCTGTTTGATTGATTTGATTGTAGTATGTTTCTTTTGAAATCCTATTTTCAATAAATGACTGGTGTTTAGATCTTTTGTGATTTGCTGAGATTTATTTTTGGGGTCTTCGAATTTCGAGGACGAAATTTTTTTAAGGGAGGGAGATTTGTAACTCCACTTTCCAGTTTTCTTAAATAAATAAGTTCGATTTCTAAAAATTTTATAATTGCTATTATTAGTTTAAATGATAAATTAGTTTTAATTTGAAATTTGGTAACTTGAATTTTGGAGGGAATTAATTTTTGGACTACTTTTCAAATTTGAAAAGTTGTTACAAATTTGGGCCCACCATGTGAGTTTAAAACTGTTTTTAAAACAATTTCCTGCAATTATGAAAAAGCAGAGGGTTTTATGGCAATTAATTCGTGGCGGGTGGGGGTCATTTGCAAAACTTCATAGCGGGAGGGTTTTTCTGAAAGATTCTATTTCCTTCTTTTAATATCGGTTGGTTCAGGAGAGAGAGAAGCTGAGCCATTCATTTATTCTCTCTGTCTCTCGAACTCTCCACCGCTCTCGAGTGCTCTCGAGTTCAAATATTTTCTCGAGTCCCCCGCTCCTTTCGACTGACGGCGATGACGACTCGGCGACGACGACTCGACGACGATTCGAAGACGACGACGATCCTGATGAAGGCGGTGGCGACCCTGACGGCTTGACGACGACCAAGTTGAGTTCGTAGATGATGACGAGGCCTCTTCTCTCCAGCCATGGCGGTGGCCGACTGTTCCTCCGGCGAACGACCATGGCGAGGCGGCAATTTCTTTCCCGAGCGTCGGCTGATCTCTTCTCCGATGGTGAGCCTCGGTGACGGGTTCGGCAGCATACTCTCCGACATCGGGTTCTCAGCAGCGGCAGCGCTCGGCCGTGATTTCATCCGGCATCGAGTCTTCCAGTGGCGGCGGGGTCGTCCTCACTTCACGAGCGTGCGACGATTCCCTCTCCAGCAGCAGTAACGACGATCATCCCATCGTCGACTGCGACGGTTACTTGTCTTCCTCGACGAATTCTTGACGGATCCAACTGACGGCGACTTCTTGATCCGTTTCTCCGGTGACCGATCAAACCCAGTAAGTGGTAAGCACCTGATCAACTTCTTAATCCTTAGAGTTCTTCACAAATTTTTGGTAGAATGTTTTGAACTGTTTATAATTGTGTTCTGTTCTTACTCGGTACTCATTCGATGCAATGCCCGATGAGCTATCATGGGCAATAAGAAGGCTGTGTCCGACCTCTGGGTGATCGAGTCTTCACGACGAATTCCAGGCTATGGAATGACATCTGTACGTGGAGAGTTCGTGTCCAACTTCTTGGACCGACGGCCTTTCTAACATTCTCAGGTACAAATTCTGTTTTTAGATTTGATTAATCTTGTAATTCCTGATCGAAGCAATGATGGACAGGACTGGGTCGTAGGAATTATGTGTAGATGTGTCCGTGTGGCTGGTGGGGGCTATAGCAGTGTAAGGGGGTGCGTGTCCTGTATCCTGCAAAGGTGGTATTGAGTCCGAATCGTATCCAGGGCTCTACTTATGTTCGGGAGCGTGTGTGTGTTCGTGTCCGTATGAATGAAGTAGCGTGAGCAGGATTCTCAGTTGGCTTCTCAGTTTGGCTTCGTCGATTCATTGTTGTAGAAATTCTTATTTGAAACTATATTATTTTGTATATTCTTTCATATATGTTTTCAATTGATTTGTATGCATTCTTTGTAAATTTTGGTTTTGTGGTTGGAAATATATATGTTCTGGAAGGTGAAGGTTAGGCTATATTTGCCATATCAGTTGTGCAGAGAGTATTTCAGTGTTGTGTTGATCACTGATGTGTGGAGGCTTGGTTTATATAGGCAGCAGTGTAATGGAGAGTTTGTCCAGGTCTTGGTTGGCTTGTGTTGAGTTGATTCAGGGACACCATATAGCAGAGTAACCTTTATTGTGAGATGCCATGTTGATGAATACCATGACAGTTAGGAAGAGAATAAGGGATGAAACATTTCAGTCCAGTTTTGTTTCAGGAATCTGGGACATTTCAGTCCAGTTTTGTTTCAGGAACTTGGGACATTTCAATCCAGTTTGATTTCAGAACACCTCATGGTTCAATCCTTGTTTAGCAATTTAGGTAAGTTAGATTAATGTTTTCCTAATAGGAATCTCACCTAAAACCTGGTTGGTCTATGGAATGTCCTGATAATAAGGATGCCTGAATGTAATATATCTCAGAAGTACTCAGGTTCCTGAGTGATCTGAGAGGACTTGTTTCAGCCTATTAAGACTTAATGTCATATGAGATTGACAGTCACCTGTAGGAAAATTGAGGCAATTAGACTAAGATGTACCAGTTGTCTTTAAACAGGCATTAATTAAGAATGGAAAAGGATATTTAGACTAGTACTCAAGGGTTAGCAATTCTGAAAATAGGTATAGGCTTGACTGGAAAAGGATATCAGTTAGTAATGTGCATTGACCTTAATTGAAACCCTTCCTATTGATTAATTTTGATGATAGGACTCTAGTAATTAAATTGTATATTATTTTAGTGTTTAGATTCTTAGCTAGATAGAATATATATTAAAGTCATGTGATACTCTTAGTTAATTGTGCTATTAAGGGAATCCTCAAAGTAGTATAGTTTTTTAATCAATTTGTAAATCATTATTACATACAGGAGGACATCCAGCCCCGTTCATTACTTGTACTTTCCTGGAGCAAGGCAAGTACTTTTCTACGGTTTTGTGCATTTACATTCATGTACCCTTTCTTGTGACACATCATGGCACGATATTCATGTACTCCTGTATTCCTGTACCCTTATTCTTGTACTTATTAGTGTCGGGTGGGGAAATACACTAGCCATGTGACCAATCTCGGTTACTATATATTCCTGTACCTAGCTTAGGCCTCGTACTGTGCACGCGGGTCCTAAGTCGTACCATATTTATGTACTCCTGTGCATGCTCCTGTACTCACCCCAGCCGGTCACATGGACTAGATGTATTTCGATATTGTGCACTTGTCATGTCTGGTACTTCAGGATTATAGTTTCATTCCTGTACTTTACATGTTCCTGTACTTTACATTCATGTACTATAGTTCCTGTACTTATTCCATGTACTACTTTCCTGTACTTTCATGTTCATTCCTGTACTCCTGTACCCTGTTCATACCATGTTCATATTTCATTACCTAGAACTGTACTTTGCTCCGCTCCTGAATAGGATATGTTGCAGGTATGCTTGCAGGACATTGATCTACTCTATGGGCCAGAGCCCAGGATTTAGCTGAGCAGGATGAGGCTTAGCTTGAGGCTTCAGGTTTAGATTACTTAGCTTTACTCTTAGATATTGACTTTAGAGTTTATAGCACTTTTTATTTCTTTTGATTCTGGTACATTATGATATCTGGATTTGTGGATTATGGTGATCATTCTGGGATACGTTTTTAGATGCTGTGATTCTATACTTTCATGTTTATCTGGTTAGTTTTCCCTAGCTTGGTACAGCTTACTTCATTGTGTCTAACAATGAAGGCTGGGCGTGTCCGACTCGTGTCCGATTATTCGGGAGCAGGTCGTGACAAGTTTCTATCTCAAGTCTCTAGACTTTGACCCGCGGACCATGTTTGCCATTGATTGTAAAAGTATAGAACAGTTTTATGGAAGGACTGAACTTAGACTCACAATACAAACTCGCTCGTACAAAGAAAGCCTAGGGACGAAAACCTAGGTACAACAATCTAAGTACAATTGTTTAGTTTTTTCTGGGAGGTGACGATAGAGGCTCGGGAAAGCGACGGCAGCTTTGCCTTACTCCTTGGACTATCGGATGTAGCCTTGGCTCTGATGAAGAAATGCTCTCGAAATATGTGAGAAGACTCTTCTGTGTGTGCCTTTTTCTCTCTGTGTGTCCAGCCAGGGCTCTCCTCTTCTTCTCTATCTTTTTCTCTCCCCTTTGCAAGGGAATGGCACCTTGCTATTTATAGAAGTGGGGGTGTGATCATTAGGGTTTGCAATAATTGCCCCTTGAAAAGTCGGCGGCCAATAATCTGAACCATTAATCTTGATTGTATTACATCTGGGCAGTTAATTTTGATTGCGCCAAATCTGTATGGGCAATTAATGCTGATTGCCGCAAATCTTCATGATTTTTCATGACAAGCTCGGATCTCCCGCCACGTGTTCAATCTGCTTAATTGTAATAAATCTGATTTGATCTGGGTAATTATGATGATTGTAACAAATCTGGGTTGTTATGATTTGCTAGCAGTCATAACTCTGAGGGGATAAGACCGCCACGTGTCTCAACCGTCATGAGGACCGCCACTTGTCTCAACTGTCATGAGGACCGCCACGTGTCTCAACTATCGTGAGTGGGACGTCCTGATAGAGCCGCATGAGTGCGGTCTCTAAGTGAGCCGCATACGGATGGCCCCCACGATCCTAGCCGCATGAAGGTAGCAGCCGCATGAGGGTGGCGGCCGCATGAGGGTGGCAGCCTCGTGAAGGAGGCAGCCTCATGAAGGAGGCAGCTGCATGAAGGTGGCAGCCGCATGAAGGAGGCAGCCGCATGAAGGTGGCAGCCGCATAAAGGAGGTAGCTGTATGAAGATGGCAGTCGCATAGGGGTGGCAGCCGCATAGGGAGCTTGGGACTTGGCGGATCATGCCAGCTATATAAAAGATTTTCTTCTTTTCCCTAGGAGCACGCCATCAAGTCAGAGCTATCATTTCAGCTTTATGTCAAAGTTGTCACTTCGCCTTTCTGTCAGAGCTGCCGTCAGGGCGTTTAATGAGGCAGTTGCATTATGGCCAGCTGTAGAGGCGAACTGCATAGGGCCACGTGGCTCCTTCCTGAGCCGTATGGAGCTATCCGAGCCGCATGAGGCTCTAAATGACTTTTGAACCGCATGAATTTCTAATAGATTCCTGAGCCGCATGAGGCTCTTTCTGTCTGAGCCGCATGGGCTTTTCTTGTTCTTTTCCATGCTTCTACAAGACCCCCTTCAAAGTTTTTAATTTGCAAAATTAAAATACTTTGAATAAGAAGCATGGCTATGTAAACTCTTCTGGTCGTATAGGATGTTCTAGTCGCATGGACTTCCTAGCCGCATGGACTCTATGCCACGTGTGCGTCTTCTGCCACGTGTGCGTCTCATTAATTACTCTTGACTTGCTTTGGATTTAAAGCTATCTTTTGGGGCAGGATCCAAGGGTTTTAAATATTCGGATTTGCTTCGATGACTGAAGAGTCTATTTTGTTTTTATGCAGCACGCGGATCGAAGCGTTCTCCCCTCCTTCTGCCTATAAATAGGAGCGTTTATGGACAGAGAGACTTCTTTACTTTCTTCTGTCTTCAACTCTTCTTGACCTAAGTTGCTGTCTTCGTCTTCCTTCTCCGCTCATCAATCAACAATGGCCCCCAAGTCTTCCAAGGCTGCGGCAAAGGGTAAGGGAGTGGCTTCTTCGTCAGCCACAGCGCCTAAAGTTCACCCCGACGTTCACCCCACCATTGCTGGTAAGGGTTTGGGAGGATCGTATACTTCGAAACCCTAACAAAGACGGCTCTGTTGTATGCTTTATACACAAGCCTTTAATGCGTCCCTCGTCTTCATCGAACTGTTCAAATTGTATGGGCCGCATGTATGTCCCATGTCTGAGCCGCATAGGGGTATGCCCCATGTCCGAGTCGCATGGGAGTTGTCTAATGGCCGCATAAACACTTCACGAACTGAACCTCATAATGACCCTTCGAACAGAGCCGCATAAGTTCCTCTGAATCGAACCGCATGAAGCCCCCTCAAACGGGACCGCATAAGCTAAAACACTCGGTAGTTTTGTTTTAGCTTTCTTTTAACTTATTTCTTTTATCTTTCTTCAGTGAATTTGCTAGTTAATGTAGCAGGAGAGCCTCTGGTGGGTCACGCCCAATCTGCTGTGGGCTATCAATATGACCACATAGTCGAGTATGTGATGAACCAGCTTCCAAAAGAGCCTTTGGAGAGGCTGAATGCTATTAAGAACCAGCCCTTTTACTTTCTCTGCGCCATGATGAACTCAAGGCAATTGGAAAGAAAATACCTGAAGCCGACGTTCCTCTTTGGGGATGCTTTGCCTATAAAGAACACCCGAGTGCTGGATATATCCGAGAGCTGGGACTTTACTCTTGACGGGGTGGAGATCCATATCCCTCCGATAGAGCGTCATTTTCCTCTGTCATGGTTCAACATGTTACCACTGTACAGAAAGATGGTGGACTCCTTGACTCCAAGCCGGTCAGGGATGATTGTGGAAAAAATCTATTACAACAGGAATTTGGGGTCAGCGTATGCGGGAAGGGAACCGGTTAGTCGGTACGTGATGGGACTGGCTCCGGGTACCTTTATAAATGTATCGGGTCCCAATTTCACGTTCTCTCAAGATGATACCTTCTTGAACCAGCTTGCTCGGAAGGGGTCCTATCCCGTCGGCCGGTTGGCGTTGCTGAACTGGATAAACCCTATCCCTGCGTGGGCCAACTTGACCACGTAGATTCTACGGAAGTATGAGACTCCTCTGCGTGAGATCGGCCTTTACCACGCCATTCGGGGCACCTGTCATGGTCTGCCTATAAATAAGCCGTTATTCATGGCTCTCCTGGAGATGTACAGCCGGCAGACGGGAACCTTCTTCATGCCCGGAGGGGAGCTGGGACTTGCTCTCCATGAGATGTACGTTGTCTCCAAGCTGCCTTGGGGGAAAGAAGTCTTTGAAGTGTACACCCCTACGAGCGAAGAGCTCGAAGATTTGGATCGATAGTTCCCGGGATTTGTTGCCGTGTATCAGGAATTGTTATGTCACCACAGTACTTGTCACCAGACGGCTATCAAGAAGGATGGTAGCTCGGAAGGGAGCATTCCTCACACCACGACCTGGGTCTCATACCTTTTCACACTAGGTGCCTCAGGCCGGGTTTTTTCCCGAGATCCTCTAACCCAGGAGGAGGTACAAAACCTGGCGTCGACTGCCAAGAGATCGAGGTCCACGGGCGACACATTTGGGAGTAAAACTGACTCCTTTAGTTATTTTTATCATGGTACTCATCGGCTGTCAGAGAAGGCGCTCTTGGCAGGATTCCTGATGGTGTGGCTACGGAACTGCGTAGTCTCAGGAGGGGCGGGTTCCATTGAGAGGATCAGCCGCCACTTTATCCTCCCTGCCGTAAAGCTGGTTTTTGGGGTCAGACAGGCCCTTCTTTCGACCATGGTGTGCAGCATACACCACGGCCTTCGTGCCTTTTCGTCCAAGGTCATCGCCCGTGACACTGCGATGGATTTTGAGTGCATAGAGTTGCCATACCATTATCTGATGGGGTGGCTGTTAATGCACTGCCGGTCTTTGATGAGGCCTGGAGCAGAAGACGGTGTTACGGCTGACGATGCTTTCATTTTTCGATTCCACCATCAGCCCTGGGAGTGCAGCACCATGCCAGCCTGTCGGAGGGCGCTGGCGAGGGTGGACGGATACGACTTTTTTGTGTCTGTTCTTCGTTTTACCGCTGAAGAAGTGAGGGGCGTACATGTTGATGGTACCGGACCTTCTAACCTCTTGCCTGAGAAAATGCTCCTTTGGCTGCGTAATATCCGTCCAGCGCACCTAGTATATCGTAACCGCAACAACATCTACCTAGAGCCCTACTTGTCCAGCAGGTTCTCTCGCCAGTTCGGGTATAGCCAGCTGTTCTTTGACAGTCCCAGCTCTTGTCTGGGCTTTGAAGGTAGCGTCTTGGACGGTATCAGGGCATGGCATTATTACGACACGGTTCATACCCGAACCACCTTTTCGGTTCCTGATGGTGAGGTACCAGGGGAGATTTTGTACATGGCGACCCTATACCATGTTACGGCGAGCAAGCCTTCCGTTAATTTTGACCCTAGTACCAGCTTTATTGTGGGTACTGGCCTGGCGGGAAAGCCCAAGGGGTCTAAGACGAGGAAGAGGAGGGCGAATGCGGTTCCTGTGCCTGACTCGGAGTCCACAAATGCGGACGAAGAGAATGACGTGCATGATGCAGATAACTCTTCCCCTTTTGTCGAAGATGTTGGGGCGGATCAGCCGCCTGTTGTGTCAGATGAGATGGTGGCGGATCAGCCGCCTGTTGTGCCTGATGAGATGGTGGCGGATCAGCCGCCTGTTGCGTCTGATAAGATGGTGGCAGATCAGCTGCCTGTTGTGCCTGTTCCTGTACGAAAATGTAGCAGGCAAATCTCCCCTGTTGGCGGTATTTCTTACTCCCGAAAATGGGCTGTGGTTAGACGTCGTAGGCTAACTATAAATAAGAGAAGCGAGGACGTCGACCCCGTTTCGGAGGTAAATCGAGCTACTACCATCTTTTTTCAGTTCTTCCTTTCTCCTGAACTTTGATCTTAATCATTTTCCTTTCCTCTTGTAGGCGTCAGAAGAAGAGGAATCTCGAAAACCGACCACTGTTTCTGAAGTCAATCCGGCCCTAAATACTTTGATCAGTGACATGTGTGTCGAGATTATTTCTGTCAGGGTTCTCTCGGCGGCGGCTGAGGGATCTCACGTTGCTGAGGTCTCGACCCAAGACGATGGGGGCTCCGATGAACCTGTCCCCGAAACTGCTGAATTTCAGCAGGGTAACGCTGATCTAGTCGTATCTCCTTCCGGGGCGGCTGGGGCAGAAGAGCCAGCTGAATTCGACTTGGAGGTCGCTGGTGAAGGGACTATGGCGGCTGTGAGTGAACCTCAGCCTCCACAACCCTTCCCTGGTAAGATAAGCCAAATCTTGACTAGTGAGGAGGCTCATCTGCTCTATCATCACATCTTTCAGGTTATGCTGATTGATGGTTGCTCTGGACATACAGGTCCTGCCTCTTTACTGCCAATGATGAATATTGTCAAGGAAGGCTCTGCCAGCGGGAATCTGGTGGGAGGAAGTGTGCCCCCTGCTCTTCCAACTTATATTGAGGGACCTTCCGCTGGATCGAGTTCGGAAGATCGGATGGCGGCGCAGCCGGGGCATGGAGCAATGGTCCATGCGTCCTCCCTGCTCATGTGGCTTCAGGGGTCAACCTCTCCGCCTTGCCGAGTATCCAGGTTCTTCGGGCTGCGGAGGAGGAGTTGGCTGATATTCATGCGTCTTTTCGCTCGGAATTTGTTTTCCTGGTGGCAGGGGTGGCACATTCTTGTGCGCCTTCTTCGACACTGCCAGCTACACTCCCCCTGATGCCGTCCTCTATGGAAGTTCTAGATGAGGCGTCACAGGATGTAGTTGACAGTTTCTACCGCCATTTGAAGAGTGGGGTCGAAGCTGCTGTGGAACGGGAGACCCCCTTTGTCTTGGCCCGACAATGCGCCCAAGGCCAGATTGACATTCTTAAAAACCTTCCTAGTGGGGCAGGGATAACTGAGCTTCTGGAGCCCAAATTGTTAGAGGCTGATCAGCTCGTGGCCCAGTTTCAAGTGCTGCGGCAAGCTGATCTGTCTGCAATAATAGATCAGGAGCGGGGCTTCCTTACCACTGTCGTGGAAAATGTACGGACTGCACGAGATACGTCCAAGCCGGTCATCATGAAGGATCTCGACACTCTGTCTCTACGGTATGATCAACTGAGCCACAGGAGCGTGGATTGTATGGCTCGGAAAGCGGCCGCCTCTCGTGGAATAGTCGATATAAGGGAGCAGATCCTCGAACTCCAGAGGAAGTTGGCTTTCTTGGAGTCTGAGCTCAAAGCTTCCCGTACGGATAAAGAGCTGATCGTTCAGGAGGCCGAAAAGGTCTCCCGAGCTTCTGCTAGCCTAGAGCGTGCTTTGAAGAAGCTCGAGGATGGCTGGCGGGCTCATGCGCACCTAGAAGACACAGAGCGGCTGGCTCAGGAGGCCGAGCGTCGGGCCAAACAGGGGTTCGAGCGGTCGACTGTCTTGCTGAGGGACCGTCTCATGGAATTATGTATCGCCGAACCATAGTCGGCTTTTTTCCTTCTTTCGTTTTCGTTCTTTTTCTTTCTTGAGGGGACGTGGTCCCCAGAACATGTAGTACTTTTGACTTTCAAATAAAAGAGTATGTTTTATTTTACCCTTCATTTGTACTGCTTATTGTGTTTATGGTGTTGTGGTATTTGCTCTACTGGGGGACTGTTTGTGGACTTATTATCCTGGGTATACCTTGGTTTTAGGTACAGATAACAAGTTGATGGGGATACTTGGAATAATTCTACTGTAAGGTGGCTATAGACGTTCCTGGTATCGGGAGAAAGAATGCCATGGAGCAGCTGGGCTCCCGGGGCATGATGAGAAATGAGGGGCATGTACTAGGAAACTTAGTACAATATTTTGTGGTCAACAGAGGACATTTTGTGGTCAATAGAGGACATTTGTGGTCAACAGAGACATTTGTGGTCAACAGAGGACATTTGTGGGCCTATTATCCTTGGCGTACCCTGGGGTTTTTTTGGTACGAACAATAAGTCGAGAGGGAACCAACATACTTACTCAGAGGTAATGAGGACGTGGTAAATATAAGGGTTTCTTTGATGGAGCCTTCCCACTCAGAGGTAATGAGGACATGGCAGGAGTGGGCTCCATGAAGGGTACATAGAACAACTCAGAGGTAACATCGACGTGGAAATTCTATGTGAGGGGCGGTTTGTTTTTGATGAAAGGGAAACAACTCAGAGGTAACATCGACGTGATTGTTTCAGAGAATTTATGGATCTGTTACCCTTTTTGTGCACTGAGAGTGCGGGTCTTGGATCATGAGGAGGGAGCTCTCTTAGGAAGAAAGTTCAGAGGTATAATCATACATGACTTACTACCTAAAAGACGCGATATAGATTCATCTGTAGTGACCAGAGTGTAAGTTCAGCGGTACCTGCGGGTACATAACTCGACAATCTGGGAGATTTGGGACCAGAGGGTACATAACCCGTCGTTCTGGGAAATTTGGAGTCGGAATGTGAGTTCAGCGGTACCAGAGGGTACATAACCCGTCATTTTAGGAAATTTGGAGTCGGAATATGAGTTCAGCGGTACCAGAGGGTACATAATCCATCATTTTGGGAAATTTGGAGTCGGAATGTGAGGTCAGCGGTACCAAAGGGTACATAACCCGTCACCCCGGGAGATTTGGAGGATGTCGTTTCAAACATAATACTTCTTCAGGAACTTGCTGTTGATGGGCAACATGAGCAAGTCTCTATTTTGTTTTGCGAGGTGGTAAGGTCCATTGGAGAATACAACCTCAATGATGAACGGGCCTTCCTACTTTGGCTGGAATTTGCCGACGGTTTTGTGAGTCATAACCATCGACCTTCAAACTGCCAGAACAAGATCGCCTACTTGGAATGTTCTAATTTTAACCTTCTTGTTGAAGGCTCCGGAGATACGGGCTTGGTACAGCTCAATTCGTTGTTGAGCTAACAGGTGCTTCTCATCTAGGGCCTCCAACTCTTGTAATCGACGATGGTGATTATCATCTGTCGTCAATCGATAGGTGAAGGCGACGCAGAGTGAGGGGATTTGAGTCTCCAGTGGGAGAACTGGCTCACTCCCATATACCAGAGAGAATGGTGTGTTCCCGGTGGCAGACCGTACTGTAGTACGGTACGCCCATAAGCATTCGCCAAGCTTTTTATTCAAGTCGCGTTTGTTTGATGACATGAACTTTTTGAGAAGCTTGATGATTGTTTTGTTGAATGCTTCAGCCAGGCCATTAGCCGCCGGGTTATACGGTGTTGAAGCAATATTCTGGATTCGGTGTTTGTCGCAGAACCGATAGAAGGCATGGCTTACGAACTGAGGACCATTGTCATGGATGATCCTTTGGGGCAGTCCAAAGTAGTAGATAACGTGATGCTTGAGGAAGCTGATCACATTTGAAGTCTTCACTTATGCTAGCAGAATAGCCTCCGCCCATTTGGAGAAGTAATATGTGATTGCGAGTATGAAGCGATGTGCTCGGGACGAAGGTGGAGTGATCGGACCAATAATATCCATTCTCCATGCTTCGAATGGCCAGGATGCCACTGTCGGATATAGAAACTCGGATGGCTGGTGGATAAAATCTGCGTGGACTTGACAGGCTTTGCATTTTCGTGCATAGTCTATTACATCTGCAACCATCGTGGGCCAGTAATGGCCCATTCGCCGAAGGCGGTCCTGTAATTTCGAGCCAGGCTGATGGACCCCACAGATGCCGTCATGAGCTTCACACACGGCTTCTTTGGCTTCTGTATTTGACAGACATCGCAGCAGTAACCTATCGTATGATCGCCGATATAGCATTTTCGTCTCCGTATCGTAGAAGAATATGAGGGAACGCCTTTTGATAGAAATGGCTTCCTTCAGATTTTCTGGCAGGATGTTGTAGACTACGAAATCAATGAATGGTTTCTCCAGTCTGGTGCTTCGTCGACTGTCAGCGTGGAGTAACTCTCAACACATTGAACATTATTTCTGGGACAGACCAACTCACGACCTATTATGTCAACCAAGTGGTGAGCATGATTCGGAACTGCTAAGGAAGAGGCAAGGCCTGCTAGGGCATCGGCTTCAATGTTTTGGAGCCTGGGAACGTGTTCTATAAAGAACCCTTCCAAGGACGAGATGATGTCAATCGCTATTTGGTGATTGAGGATCATGTCTTCATGACGCACTTCGTATAAGCCCCGGATCTGGTTAACGATTAGCTACGAATCGCCGTATGCTTCAAGGTACTCTACCCCCACCTCCTTTGCAAGTCGGAGGCCAATGACCAAAGCATTGTACTTGGCCACATTGTTTGAACAGGGCTCTGTAAGAGAATAAGCTCGATTGACCACTAGCCTAGAGGGAGAAATCAGCACCACTCTGACTCTAGCGACGATGTTGCCCTTGGGCCCAGTTCTAGAATCGCCGTCGAAGAACATTCGCCATACGATATCATGAGAGGCCACATTTGAATTGGCGACCTCATCTGGAATCTTTTCGTCTATTTTGGTTGACTCCGAACCTGGATGAGCTGCTAAAAAGTCTGCCAGAGTTTGATCTTTAACAGCCTTCTGCGGGATGAAAATCATGTGGTAGGGAGATAATAAAATCGCCCAGGTAGCGAGGCGAGAGCTGAGTGCACCTGGCTTGGTCATGAGGACCCTGAGGGGGTTAACTCTTGATACGACATGAATGGTTTGTCCCCTGACGTAGTATCGCGTCTTCTAAATGGTGAAAACCAGAGCAAGGCACTCTTTCTCCACGACAGTGTATCGATGCTCCGGCCCCATCATCATTCGGCTGAGGTAATATATAGCTTGCTCATGGCCTGCATCGTTGTTTTGTGCTAGCAGAGCACTGAGAGAATGTTCCATTGCTCGTACATAGAGCAGGAATGGTCTTCCAGCAACCGGGGCTACCAGGACTTGTGGGTTTGTCAGATATTCTTTGATGCTGTCGAAGGAGCGCTGGCATTCTTCATCCCATACGAATGAAACGCCCTTCTTCATGAGGTGGGTGAATGGCTGACATCGTCCGGAGAGGTTAGAGATAAACCTCTTGATGTAGGCTAGCCTCCCTTGAAGGCCTCGGAGTTCACGGAGATTTCTCGGGAGACCCATCTCCATGATTGCCTTCGTCTTCTCAGGGTCTATATGAATGCCCTGGGAAGTAATGATGAAACCCAAGAACTTCTTGCTGGATACGCCTAAGAAGGATTTTGTGGGATTTATTTTTAAATTGTGTGCTCGTATCAGATCGAACACTGTCCTCAGATCATGCAGATGATCTTCCTTAGAGCGGCTCTTGACGGCGATGTCGTCGACGTAGCATTCCACTGTCTTGCGCAAGTGGTCTCTAAAGATGACGCTCATAGCTCTTTGATAGGTGGCGCCAGCATTCTTTAAACGAAAGGCATGACTGTGTAGCGGCATGTGCCAATTGGTGTTCGAAATGATGTGTGCTTTTCGTCATTAGGGAACATCTTGATTTGGTTGTACCCCGAGAAACCATCCATGAATGACATACGCTCAAAGCCGCAGGTTTTGTCAATCATGATGTCTGTGATAGGGAGGGGGAACTCATCCTTAGGACAAGCCTCATTCAGATTGCAAAAGTCGATGCAGATTCAAATCTTTCCATTCTTCTTGAGGACTGGTACTATGTTGGCGACCCAGTCTGGATGCTGTTCCTCGCGGATGAAGCCGCTGGCTATCAGTTTGTTGACCTCAGCTTCAATGGCATTCATGACGTTGGGGCGGAACCGTCGTTGCTGTTGCTTGACCGATTTTCTATCCGGACGAATGTTGAGTTTGTGCAGTACAACCTCGGGGTTCAGTCCTGGTATGTCTTCGTAGCTCCAAGCGAACACGTCAATGTATTCTCTGACGAGTTGCAGTAGCGATTCTCGCTCTTCGTTTGTCAGATTCTTGCTGACGAAGATGGGCTTTGGAGAGGACTCAGCACCAAGATCAACTTGCACAACCTCGTCTTCGGTGGGAGGCTCTCTTTGTTCGAACCGCTTCTCCCATTGCGCATCTAGTTGTTGTGCCCACGGCTCTAACTCAAGAAGTTCAGGAAGGTCTTCATCTTCTTCGTAGGCGTCGGCCAATACTATATTGACGGACAAGACTTTTCTAAATACGTCCCCGATACTGACATCCGAATCGGAAGTGGGTGATCCGGTTGAGTATGAATGCCAGTCGTATTCCTCATCTGAGCTTTCAGGGGTCGTTGCAGGTGTAACATAACCTAGACCACGTCTGGTCTTGTTGTAGTAATCCCGAGGTTTCCTAACCGGGACCGGCAATTGTAAGGGTAACCGCCGTCCAATGTCGTAGTTCAAGCCTGGCGTAGTTTTCATATCATACCCCTGTTTTTGCATGAGATACTTGGATCGGAAACTATACAGATAAAGGGACAGTCTCCCGGTGTCGGGTTCGAGATCAACTTCTTCTATCCTAAAGGGCTGTGGATCATTCTTTCGACCGAAGATGATTGGATGATCCTCTCCCTCGATTATGCGGTAAGCATTTTCCACTGGAGTAAGTTGGTTTACGGAGTAGACATTTGTCACATGTGTGTGCAGGTGGGTGCCTATACCGTGTTCCATAGCATACATTGTACAAAGCTTATTAAGCTCGAGGTAGTTCAAAGATAGCCCTTTATTGATGAAATAAGATATCTTTTCCAATGGGATTACATCATCTGTGGATGGAATATCAGTGTGAGCAGCCACATACTTGGCCAGCTCTGGCTCCTCTTCAGCCACCCCATGTGTCAATGAAGACTGGAAGGATGACTTGGGCAGCTTAATCATCAGGGGCTCCATGGATGGAGCAGAACATGGAGTCTTTGGCGTACTAGCCACCCCCAGTTTGGTGCTCGGTACTGGGCGGGGAGTTATTGGCTGGCTAGCAGTCCCCGGCTTAGCGCTTGGCTGCCGATTCATTCTGGGAAGACGAATCGTCATCGGCTTGACAAAGGGATTGAGCTCCTCTATTTGTTGCTAGCTAGCTCTAGGCAGCCTGATTGTCAGTGGCGCTGTCGTGGGTCTTGGCGCTTGGCCAGACCTTGGCAGTCGGATTATCATCTGCTTCTTCTGTGCAGAGAGGCTGATTGCGTCTTTACGCAGAGTGGCTATAAGGGGTGCAGTTATGCCAGGTTTACGGGCTTGGAGGTGGATCGTCAGAGGTTCTTCTAATCCAGCTGCCGCCTCAGTTTGAGCTTGAGTATCTCCTTCGGTAAGGTGCTTTTTCGACTTTTCGTACAAGCATGAATCAGAGTAGTAGGATTCACCCCCTTTAAAGGGATCGATGTCGGCAAATTCTGTCCTCACGAAGCCGTGCTTGTCGACGTACTTGAAGTACTGGTACAGTGTGGAGGGCACGATCATGTAATAGTGTATCTAAGGACGCCCCAGGAGAATGTTGTAGGAAGTGTCCGTATCTATAACATAGCAAGTCACTTCTGACTGAAGATCGCCGATTTGGCACTTCAAGCGAATCTTTCCGATCGGATAGCTTTTGCCTGAATTGAAACCATTGATGGCGGTGCTTGTCGGCGTCAGACGATGCATTGGGATGCGCAGATGGTGTAGTAAGCTCTTCGAGATAATGCTTATGGAAGAACCGGGATCAATATGCATCCGATCCACCTTGATATCGCCAATGTACCCAGTATAATACAGAGGGCGATCGTGCAGGTTGGTCTTGATAAGCATATCCTGCGGAGTGAAGATGATATTGGGCATTACGCCTGTGCAAGCACTGTCCTGAAGATCTATAGGCGAACTTTCTCCAGTGAGATTCGACTGAGCCAGATATGCGTCGGCATTCTGGAGTGCCTCGCTCAGTGTGATGCGAACATCCTTGGAGAGTCTCAGGAGTTCGTATAGCGACAATTTGGCTGGTGTGTTGGCTAGTTGTGCTAAGATGTCGAAGTTGTAGGGTTTCTCCAGTCCATAAGGCCTCTCTTTTCAGAGCGGTTTGCCAAAGCGAGTCTCCTTCGCCCTAGGCTTGTCGGTCATCGAAGGCTGCGAAGGTCCTGGAGCATCAGCAGCTGTCGGCTGATGATCTTCGGCCGAGTTACCCGGTGTAGGTTAGGATTGTGCGCCCGACCGGATGACGACAGCTGTAGCTTCCTCGACCTCTGTCGAGATTGTGCGACATGATTTGACTTTTCCACTCTTTTTCTTGCTGGTGGAGGGAGGTGCGTACTGAGTTACTTCAGGTACCAGGTCCAGATGGACCCACATGACCTCCCCCCGTGATGTGGTAAGGGGCACTAGACCAGCAGCTTGGTCTCGGGGAGGCGGAAGGTTAGCGACTTCCATCTTCGCTCTGGGGATGGGTACTACTCCATCTTGAGTCTTTGTCGGAAGGAAGCTGCCGAATTATACTGACACCATATTAGCTGCTACGGTCACCTCTTCGAAATCGATGGCCAAGGCCTTAGAATCAATGAGATGCTGGATGTATCGCTTCAGTTGGTAGGAGTCTTGTGTAGCATGGTGGACATAGCGATGGTAGTGGCAGTACTTGGGGCTCTCCATTTTTGCAGGACGAGGTTCATGCCTTGGAGGAGGGAGCTGAATTCGACCTCCTTGTACGAGCATATCCAAGATGGGCTTGACATGGCCGTCCTCGAAGGAATAGGTCATCTGAGGCCACTGCTTCTCTGCCGGCTTCGGTTCAGGCTTCGGAGCTGTGTCGGCCACCATAGCTTGTTTGCCCTTATTGTCTCGATTGTTGGAGGGATTACCACCATTGTTGCTGTTGGTGTTAGGGCGTTTACCCTTGTCCTTTCCTTCCGAGACGTGCAATCCCAGCTGGCGAGCTTTCTTCAACTTGTCTTCTGCGCTAGTGGCACTGATAATAAACGTCTTCCAATCCTTAAACTGACTTTCGCCCATCCAGAGGCTGATTGTGGGAAGCAGCCTCTTTTGGCAAATTTCAATTAAGGAGGAATCAGGATTATCGGAAGGCAGCTTCATTGCTGTTTGACGAAACCGCTCGATATAGTTTCTTGTCAGCTCATTTTCTCCCTGGACAACGTCCATGAGGGTGGACATTGTCACGTCTTGTCCTACTTTGTAGAACCTCTCCAGGAACAAACGTTTGAAGTCGGTGAAAGAATGGATGCAATTGTCCAGCAAGTTGCGGTACCAGTCGAAGGCGATCCCCTCCATTGTCCCGATGAACAACCGCGTAAGGATGGCGTCGTCATGAGGCAGATGGTCGGTTGTGACTTCGAAGTAGGTGATGTACCTGCTTGCAGATGTCTTCCCAACATTTGGATTGATGTTAAATGGTTTATATCTTGGTGGAAAGGGAACATCTCTCCACGCAGCAGGATATGGTTGTCGTATCCTGAGGTCTTGGCAGTTTTCTCGGGCATGGAACATGGCCCGGAGCTCCTGGACCTCTCTTTTTGCCTCCCTGGCCTCGTCTGCAGCGGTGGGGGCCAATATTTCAGGAGGATTATCACCCGGGTTTGGTGCAGCTGAGTTTGAGTCCGCATTGACCGCGGGACCCAAGCTTGTTTGGCCAAGCGTCCTTCCTTGCAGAGTCGGAAGGTCCGTGTTTCACTTAACAAAATGCCTAAAAATTGGCCTTTGAAAATAAAACGAGAAAAAGTACAAAAAGTACAAATTGTTCTGGGAAGTATTGCTATGGAAGTCTGATCTGAAGACGATCACTTTGTTCCTTGGACCATACGATGATGATGAAGATCACTGCTAGAAGATGAACAACCGGAAGAACTAAGTCACCAGAAAGGTATCGACGTACTTGGGCACTGATGGCGAGGTCGAATGCTTTCCTGCTTTGCTTCACTCTGTTCTGGAAGAAAAATTGAAGAAGAATGCTCTCGAAAATCAAAGTCTCTGGGCTATGATTTTTCTATTCTCTCCTGTCTCTCTGCTCCTGATGCCCTTGTTATAAAAAAAGTCTATTTATAGACTTGACCCATTGTGCGTAAAAAGCAACAAAATTGGGTTTTTACGCTGGTAACTGTCACCCACGATGGAAGTCACCCACTGAATATGTTGACACGCGTCCCATTATTCCAACAAAAATAGGGAGCACGTATACACGTTCTTCAATAAATGTGGTATGAAAGCCACATGGATAAACCACGTTCCAAAAATAGTCAGGAAGGATCGGGCGTAAAAACTTCCCCAAAATATGCTCCGAACGTAAAGTAGCAACTGGCGTAAAAACAACACAATTAAAACTTCTCAGCGTAAAGTGGCTAAAATAGCCTTGAGCGTAAAACTAGCCCAAATAGACTTTACGCCCACAATAGCCTTGAGCGTAAAAGCTCACATAACTATCGTGCGTAAAAAGAAGTAATTATTGAGCGTAAAGTAGCCTTTTTTGCACACCATACGACAAGTATCGAGCTTGGTAAAAATTCGATCCTCTCGACTTCTGTGTTGCATGTTGTCAGCAAATCATTATGTCAAAGTCATTATCACTTGTATTAAATACATGATTTGACATCTTCCCAGCGTAAAGTAGCCAGCGTAGAGGATGGCTAGCGTACAGACTAGCCTGGTGTAAAAATAGCTCTCATAGAGATTTGCCTGCGTAAAGTCCTCAATTCCCTTGAATTTAGTCAAATAAAGCACTTTTTACGCTCCTACAAGACCCCTTCAAAGTTTTCGGAATTTGAAAAAGACTTCAAAAATTTTGAAATACTTTGAACAGAAGCGTAAAAGTCAGGATTTGACCATTCAGCGTAAAAGCTGGGATACGCAACAGTCATCCGCGTAAAAGTTGGGATATCCAACAGTCGGCAAAAAATCAGGGAATTTGAACCGATTTGAAATTCTCTATAAATAAGGCTTTTTGGAGAGAGAAAACACTTTATTTATCTCCCGTATTCTCAATCTCACTTATTCTCTTTCCTCTTTCGAATCTCTTACTTTGATCAAATGGCCCCTAAGAAGTCGTCCGCCGCCGGCAGCAAAGGCAAGAAGCCTGCCGTCGATTCTTCGTCAGTTGACCGTGCACAGACTCCTGTCCAATCATCAGCCGCATCTCAGCAAAGTAACCCCGCTGTGGCTCCTCCAATGAGGGGTAAAGTACTCCCCTATGGTCGAAAAATTCGTCGGAGAAGAAGACCCAAATCTTTCATTTCACGCCCACGTTATACGTGTCAGCGTAGAAATCAAAATACGCCCACGTTATACGTGTCAGCGTAAAAACTTAAATTACGCTCATGTCCATACATGCTAGCGTAAAAGCTAAAATACGCTCACAATTAATGTGCCAGCGTAAAACTTGAAATACGCCTACATCTAATGTGCCAGCGTAAAATTTAAAATATGCCCATATCTAATGTGCCAGCGTAAAATCTCACAAAATGAAAAAGACTTTGTGTGTAAAACTTAGACCAATTTATCTGCATAAAAGATATCAAATTAGATTTTCACTAACTTGATTTTTCTTTTTCTTTTGGTAGTGGACTTGCAAATTCACCCTCTCGCAGAAGTCTTCGGATCATCGGTTGGCATGGTAGGTTCGAATTATCTGGAGAATCTGTCTCACGTAGCATTTCCTAAATCGAACCCGGATTACCCCATAGAGAGGGCACAGTTGATAGCTGCTCAAGAGGATAGGATGCTATTATCCATGATAAATGGAGAATCGTTGACTTCACTGAATGAACAACAATTTGCAAAACAAGCCTTCTTATTTGGGGATGCAATTGTTTGTAAATCACAGACACACCCCAAGAAGGAGTCCTGGGTGTTCAAATTTGGAGAGAGAGAGCCATATATCTCCCTGATATGGATAGAGATTACCCTTTGTCAGCATTCTTCCATACCACTCACCCTCGACAAATGCTGTAGAATCTGACTTCCAGCAGTTACGGAAGACCGGGTAGAATTATTTTCAAGAGGGATCATACCAATGATATGGGGTATTTTGCTAGCGTTCCCAATGGCGATGTCACTTCTTTCTCTGGCCTCATGCCGGGATTTACTCCAAGTGAAGATTCGGGTTTAATGCAACCAGTGCAGACCCAGATGTTTGTCAACAAGTTTATTAGGGATGGAGTATTATATCCCCAAACAAACCCCAGGCTACCGGGATGGTTGACTCCTCTCAACTAGAACTGGATCCAGATCAGCATTTGGATGATGAAGAACTTCGAGACGGAGCTGAAAGATATTGGCTTGTACGAAGCAGTAGCTTCCACTAGTCAGGGTATACCATTGAACGATAACCTATTCTTGGCCCTGATGGAGATATACATAAGTTCGATTGGAACTTTTGCGACCCCAAAAGGCGAAATGGGTTTGGCACTCCATGAGATGCAATTCATCTCAAAACTGCCCATGGAAGAAGCTCCGTATGAAGAATACGTTCCCTCCAACCGGGAACTTGCTGAAATCAGAGAGACAAACCCTCAGTTGATTGAGCTGTATGAAGAATTAATGTGTCACTACATGATTTGTACTACCATGCATGAAAGTACATCTCATCTAGTATACATTAATAAATGGACAACGTATCTCTTCTTCCACAAGGATAAAATCTCCAAGGATGACAAGGAAAGATTCCAGGAAAATAAAGCTCCAGTTATCAACACAGATTCAACCATTCCTGCCAACAAAATTCGGGATATGACGACTGTCTATAAATTTCCAAATAAATATATGTCCACTAAGACTGGAGAGTTCCCTGCTGGAGCTGAAGCCTTGAGCTTCCTTAGATACGACAGCCAAAAGATCTCTAGGAAAGCTTTGCTAGCAGGCTTCCTTTCTTCATGGCTGAAAAGATGGGTTGTACCAGGAACTGGTACTGTTGACAGAATCCACCATAGCGTACTATGGCCTGCAGTACGCTTGGTTTTTAAAGTCAGAATTAACCTGCTATCGGCGATGGTGTGTCGAGTAAATGCAGGTTTGAGGACTTTCGGTGAGGAGTTAATCAACAATGCTCCACATTGGAACACATTCCCCAGGGTAGAAATGCCCTATACTTATCTGATGGGCTGGTTATTACACCACAACTGTAATCTGTTGCCACCAGGCCCGGGCGATGATGCGGAGGTCTTCCTCCAAAAATTCAACAAGGCTACATGGACTGCCATGTCGGTGGCAGATACTCGTGCAGTTTTGAATTATTCTTATGGTTGAAACTTCTTCTGCACTTGACCACAAGTACTAGCAGATTGCTTCGGTGTTCAGTTTGAAGATGAAGTCGAAGGAAGAACTGTATTGCCACCATCAGTCTTCAAATGGCTTCAGTGCATCAGGCCTTCTCACCTGATGTACAAAAATGAAGATAATTGTACGTTCGAACCATATCTACCCAGTAGGTTCGCTCGTCAATTTGGGTATGACCAACTTCATGTTGGTAATCCCTGTACCAGTTTCCGTCATTACGAAAAACTGCTTGATGGTGCTAGGGGTTGGAGATATTTCAGTACTGCCCATACGGGAGCCAAATTTAGAGTCTCAACCGCCACCAGCACTACAGAGCTACGTATTCTCCACTCGTACGCTCACTTTTACGCTTCTATCCGTTCCTTTGCCCACGGCTATAATATAAAAGGTAGCCTGAGATGGCCTAAGGAAGGCAATATTGAAGAACCAGTTAGGGTTCCAACAGATATCCCTGACGATGCTGCTATTCCAGATCCATATCTGGAAGTTATTGCCACAGGAATGGGAGAAGAGGCGGCAGAACCTATTGTTATTGAGAAATCCCGCAAACGAAAGCAGAGTACTGCTACTACTCTTCAAGTAAAGACTCCCGAAAATAAGAAAAATGTCACCGTCAAAATACCTTCCAAACCAAGAGTCATTACTCCAGAGGATGACATTCCTGTCGAAGAGCCGCCACATGTTGCATCCTCTTCAACTGATTTTGAAGAAGGATCTTCAGCCTCCCAAGCAGCCACATCAACCAAAGCTGTAGGGATTTTTATCACCAGGACGCCTTAGTACTTCACTCCATTTAACCTTACCACAAAAGGCACAAGTAGTTGAAGGTATCGCTTCACAATCTATTCCACTGGATGAACCAGCTCTCGATTTTGATGATGAAGATTGGAATGGAGATTATGACGCATATTTGGCACGTTCTACACCTACTCCAGGTATATATACAAAATCTATACAAGATTATATATTATGATTTTGTATTTTAATTTGTTTTGTTCATCTTGCAGGTGTTATCATTGCACCAAAACCTATGGCTCCTCCTTCTCTTCAAGAAATGAGGAGAACCCAGAGTCTCAGAAAGAAAGTTCTTCTTCAGATGGAGTAGAGAAAATTCAACCAGAAGAGGAACTACGACAAGAGCTTGAAACCGAGGTTCAACCAGGATTATCTTCTCATAATGACAATATAGAAGAAGAACAAACTACAGAAAAATCAACTGCAGATCAAGAAACAGCTGATGAAGAAAGAACTGATCTCAATAAAGAGATTGAAGTGTTTCAAGAGTCTGAACAACTAGAAGTCCAAGAAGGTGATGAAGGCGTAGTCAAATCGTCAACTAAAACTGGAACTATTATTACTATTAATCCAGCAGAAGTTCATGAGGAGACAATGCCTGAATCTGAATCAGCTGCTCTAACTGTTATTCCACCAGAACTCCAGAAACGGCTGGAGTAACAAGTACTGAAGACGTGACTCCAAAAGATTCTAGGGATCGATTGGCTATGGTAGCGACGACTACATCGTCTATATCTCAGTCTGCTACCGAAACAACCTCACTTGCTCCTAGCCTTCGAAAAAGAGACTTGGTAGAGATTGCTGCAACACCGAGCTCTAATGCAGAAATGAATATCTTAGTTGAGATTCACACTGAAGCTTTTTACAAGACTTTGGCAGCTTTGATTGACATGGTCCTGAATAGGGGCCTTAGTTATGACAGCTTGAAAGGTGCGATTGTTTCCACTATCAGGAATGTCGCCATGTTTAATGATGTTGAGAGAGCAACTGCATTAGAAAAGGTGATAGAAGAACTTGAGCAGCCTATTAAAGAATATCTGAGGCTGACAAGTGAAATCACTGAAAGTCTTATTCAAGCTGAGTACTGTCACGACCCGCACCCACTATAAGGGTACGAGCGCGTAACAACGCCCAGCCTACGCCGCAGTGTCGGCAGTAGAACGCTGTTCTAGGTCACTATCTAACCATCAACTCACACAATGAATAATGTACTCATCATGATCAACTCCGAACGGAGGACAAGTATAAGATATCGTAACTCAATCACAGTCTAAGCACGATAAGATAACACAGAAGAAATAACTAAGAATAGAAGACAACTACTAAGATAACAACTCTCAACAATCTCAAATACTATACAAGTCTCAATCCACTACAACAAGTTTAACATAGAAAAAATATATGCTAGTCTACTAAACTAAATCCCGATCACTCCTGAGTGTCGGGGCTAAAGGTAGCCATCCTGTCTTCGGGTCCATAATATGTAGGCAAGTGTCCTCAGGGAAATCATCTGTAAAATTTTCAACAGGTCCAGTCAGGACAGGAACGAGCACAATCTCATCTAGAAAACCCAAGTAAATGACAGAGAACTATACAGCAGTTATAGACAGTTGTATTGATGAATATGGTAGTTTATGTTCAGGTGATGGTAAGAAAGACAGATAAAGTGCAAGGAAAGAAAATAACTAAACAAGAGAAGAATCATAGCAATGAAGACTGTAAAATAGAACTAGCTGAACTAGGGTAATATGATATAAAGTCCAGACAGCAATGTAGACAAGTGTAACTCCAATGTAAGTCCAGTACGAGATGAATCTAATACAAGATGAATCCAGTAAGGGACGATTCCAGTTATAGTGATCAATGATTCCAGGGTGAGTCCAGCCTATACTCTAACAATGTGTTTTAAAATACCGAGATCGATATGTAAACGGCTGTAGGTAATACGGCACATCACACACCTGGCCGAGTGTGAGATGGCTATCATTCCAGTAGATTCCAGTTGGGAGATTCCAGATTGGGGTATGTCTACATGTCTTATTCAAGTATTTCCTCTCCCCGTAAGTGAATCCAGAATTCTGACACAATGATTCAAGGTGAGTCCAGCCAAAATGTAATGATACCAGTAAATGATTCCAGTAGGTGATTCCAGTAATAGAAGCCAGAAATGATGATACCAGTAATAGAGGCCAGAAAATAAATGTGTGTCGTATACATGAATCTTGGATATCCATACGTGTTGTAACAGAGAATCGCATACAACTAACTAGAACTGAAGTACAGTAATTGACAAGTAAATGAGAGAACTATCAGAGAATGTACTCGCCTGCTACTCTAAAAAGAGTAGTATAATATCAGATGTCTGCATCGGAGTCACAATGTCCTAAACAGAGGAATACAGGTTATAATATGTTTAAGATAAGGTAAATGAAGTTTATGATGCAATCTACATGATTTTTAGACCAATCTAGGTCAAAGTCAACTCTAAGTCAAACCTGGTCAACTGTCTAGGTCAAACTTGAATCCTTTGGTCAATTCTTGGTCAATGGTCAAATTAGTCTAATCGGTCCTCAAATTCTAAGTTCAAAACCTAGCTTCCTCAACCTATGTATTTATCATGTTCCCTTAGTATACCAAGGGTACTAGTCCATCCCTTATCGCTACCAATATCTAATCTTATAATATATGTATACCCAATAGCTATAACCTGATATATATACACATAGATAGATATTTAGACATTAGACACTAAGTGATACCTACACATGGAGTCACACTCTATCTACTAATCCCTCCTAACCTTCATGCACATATTCAAATTCTCCTTACCTTAAACTACCAACCAATCCTCTAACCTACTCACCTACCAACTCTCTAGACTAACAACTAACCACTCTCTCTCTAATCCATACTCTAACACATATCCTAAGATACACACATATATACAAGGACACTACCCTTCATCCAATATTACCCTACCTCAATATCCACACATATAACATATACCTTATCTATCACATAGGAACATAACTATGTCTATATGCCTGAGGTACCACAAGCTAACTAATCAATTTGGGAACCATGAACTGAAAGGGAAGGGGTGGACAGCAGAAGTCAAATATGCAGTAAAAATAAAGGACTGAACCATATTTGGATGGGGAACCCTGGGCTTAAATAGGCAACCAAATGCAATGAGGGAGGCAGCGATCAAGAGTGGTGCAGACTGTTAGAATGTGTGCATGAGTGTTCAGTCATACATTTGTGTCTAAATGTGTGACAGGAAAATAAGAGAGAAACCTGTGTGACAGGATCCCATGTATGTGTGTGTGAGAACATTTGTGTTCTCAGAGCAGTGGAGAAAAGGGGCTGTGTTTGTGTGTAGAGTGTGTGACAAAAGTGTATGAAAAACAGTGTAAAAGAACTATTCTTAGGTTGAAGTTCTCAGAAATCTGAATTTCAAGTGACAGTTTGGTCAATCAATGCAATATGGATATAACATGTGAATTATATACATAGATGTTCAAGGTTCTAAACATCAATGGAAGAAGTCTGATACATTATAGTATCTGAACAGTTAAGCAATAATTGGACAGGACATAAATGGGTATTGGGATTAAGTATGGAAAGAGGGGGTCTGAAACTCTATTGTTCAGTGAAGACTGAACACAAGGCTCAACCCTCATCAAGGATTAAACCCAAGTAATAAGTGGGGCTGTTAGCATTAACATAGGTCTGATATTAAATACAAGGGAATGAACATAAGGATCCTAAGGTTGATACTAAAGCAATTTTGAATGAAATATGAGTGATACCCAACCAAGTATTGGCTGAATGCAACCATGGTTGTTCAAATGGGTGGACATATCTAAGTAGCAGGGACATGCAACATGTAGGCAGCATACCATACATGTGCAGGGCAAAGTGAGGGTGCAGGACAGTGCCCTGTGTCCATTCAGAATTTCAGATTGCACCAACAGTGCAATAACAGTGAATGTGTGTGATATGAGTGTGAGTGAACATGTTCTCAGTTTTAGGCATGCGTGTGTGTGTAGTGTGTTGACAGTGTGTGAGTACAATGAGTGTAGTGACAAGAAATAGATGGAAGAAGGCAAAGCATACAAGGGGAGTACAGGGAAATGTGTGTGCATAGTCTCAGTTCTCATGAATCAATAGTGAATAGTGTGTAGGTGATGTTGTAGGTAGTAGCACACACTGATACATGAATATACAGAAAAACAGTTCAATCAATGATCCCAAACAATTTTGAAAATCCAGTTTTACATGACCATGAATCCTAACAATTTACATATCAAATTCAACCCACTCTGAAACTGAGTTCAACCCGAACCTACTACACATCCACACATGTAACACACACACAACTGTAGCATTTCAAAACAGGGAACAACACATGTATATGGGTAAATTGTTCAGGTTATGAAAAGCCTATACAAGTTTTAATGAATACAAACCTAATCCACAACCTAAGGGCTAACCCAGCATGCTTATATGTTAATCACCTCATTAATCTACATAATTTAACAATTTAAAATAACATTAAACTCCGAAACTGAACATAGTATCAGAAAATGGGGATTCTCGCTAAATTCGAATCACAAGTACCTAAATCAATTGTGCAGGGTGTCTATCAGGTAGGTGTCCATCCTAGGTGTGTCCACGTGTCAAAAATCTCATGCAAACAGTGTCGAGCACAAGCAGTGAACCAAGTGTCGTGCACGCATACACACCACTCGTGGACACGACACAGTGCACCACATGTCACGTGTATATGCCTGCATGTTCGCCTAGGTTAGGGGAACGTGTCCCACAGCCTGCAATAGGTCCACGTTATGTCGTGTCCAAGTTACGAGCCCGTGTCAGTCGAGTGTCTGTGCGTGTGTGCAACAATAAGGAAAATAGTACGGGTCGATTTACTTCGTGCACACCAAACGAGAAGCCGTGAAACTTTACAGGTGTCGTGTCAGTCACTAGGGGAATGTGTGTGTCAAGTTTCGTGACCTGAGTCGCCGTGTCGTGTCCGCAATGGCACCCGAACAACAGGATACCGCACGGGGCCTGTGCGCAGTGTCGTGCACGAGGTGCGTGTCCGATTTGGACACGAAAAATCTACAGAATCATGCTCAGTCATATACATATTTAATCTACACATGAAGAGCTACCCAAATATATAATTTGTTTTGAAAAATATTAACAATCAATCCATTGAGGTATTTCAACAAACACCTACACAACACTACGACACGTGTCCGATACGGACACCAAACGGACACGAAATTCACCCAAATTTCAGGGACACCTAGGGGACTCCTAGATCTAGCCCTACATGAAAAAAAAACCGAAATTTAAATCAGTTTAAAGGGTTTTACCTATATGTACAAAAAGCTTGGAAAAGCTTCAAATGGGGGATTCCTCCTCTTGATGGCAAAAGCTCCAAATTAATCCAAAGCTGGGATTAAACCCCAAAATTAGAAAATAGGAGAGTATTAGGTTCTAATGCAAGAAACTAGGATTAAAAAGGAATTAAAATAGATTTATGGGAATTTTTGGAAGGGGGACAAATACCTTTCTTTTCCAATGTTGAAATGAATGAAAGAAGAGGCAAGCCCTAAAGAATAAGTGTTTAAATAGGGTGGGGATCCCTATGTGGCTGGTTACTTAGGGTTTGGTTAGGGTTAGGGTTTCTAGTTATGGGCCATGGGCCAAGTCATAAGTCATTGAGTCATGAAATCATAAGTCATTTCATTAAACCATAAATCATGAAATGATTTCACTCAAACTAATCCTCCTATTCCAAAATTAGTTTCTAATGACTAAAAGTAGGTTAACCTAAGTTAGACTAGGGTCACCATGGCTAGGGTTAGGTTCTAGGCTAGTCCACTAGGTCTCAACAAGTCAGAGTCAAACTAGAAATCATCAATTCAACAAATCACCAAATAATTCAAATAAGTCAAAATGACCAAATTACCCCTAGGCTAAAAATAATAATTAAATCATCCTACTGACATGATTAGGCTCTAGGTCAGGCAGTCTCTCAGGTTTCACTGGCAGCACATCAAAATCACAAGCCATGACTTAAGGCAGTTTTTAAATAGTTTAAAAATTATTAAAAATCACCAAAAATCATAATATGAAATAAATATCAATAATAATTATTATAATTATAAAATTTCAAAATTACCCTCATCTGGAAAACTGGGTGTTATAAGTACAATACTTTATCAGCTGAATTTATTGCTCGAGAGACTACTTTCAATAACTCTCTCAAAGAACACAACAATAAAGTCGCCAAAGAGAAGGCTTTTTTAGCTGATGCAAAGCCTCAGTTGGAGCATTATAGAGAAGCCTATGACACTTCGAATACGAAAATTCAGGAGCAAAATGATAAAATTCGTGACGTGGAGGCAGAACTAGCTCGTTTGAAAGCTGAGAAGGAGCAATTAATAGCAGCTCGTGACCAATATTTGACACAGAGCTCAATCTTGGAGGAACAAGTTTTTGGAGCTGAATCTACTATCAAGCACCTCGATGAAGCCAGAGATAATCTGATAGCTACTTTTGCTAAATTTTCTTCCATTAGCACTCCAGAAGCCCGAAGACAGATAGCTACTGAAAATATAATGGGCTCTCGTGAGAAGCGTTTAGCAGAGCTCAAAAAATTGCTGAAAGATATGTCTGCTTCGCCTTAGGTAAAGAAGGAGCTTTTGTAATCTTTTATCTTATTCAAAAAATGAATAAAATATTTGTTTTGTGATCCTATCGTTTATTTTGAAATTAAACAATAGGTATGAGATAAAAAAATACTTATCAGAGGTAATATGGACATGATAAGTCTTTGAAACTCAAATAAATTGTATCTATACAGAGGTAATATGGACATGATAGATAATAAAATCTCATTTTCTGTTTAGAGTGTACAATACTATCAGAGGTAATATGGACATGATAGATCGTAACAACTCAAAGAAAACTAGATTAATATCTATTCAGAGGCCAAATGGACATGATAGATAGAAAAAGAAGTAGATTTAATATTTATTCAGAGGTCATAAGAACGTGATAAATAATAAATCCAACTTTTTATACCAACTGGTAAGATAAAAGATTAAAATTTCTCTCCGAAGAGACAAGTTACCAGCTTAACCAAATATTGGTAGCTGGGAAAGAAGACAGATGTCATGCCAATATCGATGAAAGAATGAATGAACCAACGTTTCTTTTGGGAAAAGATAGATCAATTCAATTCCAAAATTAAATGGATGAATCTAATATAATGAATGGATAGGTCCTTTCGGGAATAAAAAGGTTATTTCAATTTCCAAGACCGGTTCATTAATAGATCTCTTCTATAAATAGGTGAGAACTTTTTTGTAAAGTTTCATCCTTGTTTCCACTCTTCTACCGAAAATGTCTTCCAAGGACGTACTGCAAAAGACCGAAGTCACCATGAAGGTTGATGACGTCATTGAAACGCGCCCCGTTGAACCAATTGTGTCGGGTCCAACCGAAATAGGCGAAGGCTCTTCTACGCCCAAGCCACCACCAGACATTTTCGAGTTCTTAACAGAGCCAGAAAAAACTCTTGAAGAAGAAGCGCTGAGGATGGCTGCCTGCAAGTTTTTTGTGAACTCAGGCAATGATGTCTTCAATGCATTAGCTGACTATGTATTTAATAAGGAAGGCAGTGGTCCTTATCCTTAATCTTTTGTTCTGAACAAAAATAAAAAAAGATTTTATTTTTATTCTATTTTTTTATGCATAGTACTTCTTAAGAAATTTGCCATTGATCGGCATCATGAGTAAATCTCCATTGGGCTTAGATAACCGATAGGCACCGTTGGAAAAAACTGTCTCAATAACATAAGGGCCTTCCCATTTTGGCTGGAATTTCCCTTTGCTCTTATGAGTCATCACCATCGGTCTTCGAACAGTTAATACTAGTTCACCGACTTTGAATACCCTCTCTTTAACTTTACGATTGAAAGTTCGAGATATACGGGCTTGATATAGTTCAATATGCTGTTGAGCTTGAAGACGCTTCTCGTCCATTCTTGGAGTCGTAAGCGATCATTATTCTCTGTAGTTAGCTCATTATCAATGGGTATTCGAAGAGATGGAATCTGAATTTCCAATGGAATGATAGCCTCACATCCATAAACCAATGAAAATGGTGTAAACCCAGTAGGAGTTCGGACTGTCGTTCGATAAGCCCATAAACATTCTCCAAGTTTTTCATTCCAATCACGTTTATTAGAAGAGATGAACTTTTTTGAGAAGTTTGATGATCGTCTTGTTGAAAGCTTCGGCTAAACCATTAGCAGCTGGATTATAAGCCGTAGAAGCTAGATTTTGAATTCGATTCTTATTACAAAACCGATAAAATGCCTGACTGGCAAACTGTGGTCCATTGTCATAAATTATCCGTCGAGGAATCCCGAAACGATAAATAACATGGTGTTTGATGAAGCTAATCACATTAGATGTTTTTACTTCAACAAGGGGAACCGCTTCCGTCCATTTAGAAAAGTAATCGGTTATAGCCAATATAAACCGATGTCCCTTGACAGAAGGAGGATTAATCGGACCAATAATGTCCATGCCCCAAGCTTCGAAGGGCCAAGAAGCTGCCGTAGGATGCAAGAATTTAGACGGTTGATGAATAAAATCAGCATGAATCTAACATGCTTTACATCATCTGGCATAATCTACAACATCTGCTATCATGGATGGCCAATAATATCCTATTCTTCGAATACGGTCTTGTAATTTCGGACCTGGTTGATGAGCACCACAAACACCATTATGAGCTTCGTGGAGTGTTTGTTTAGCTTCACTTTCTGAGAGACAGAGCAACAGAAGTCCATCATATGAACGACGGTATAGCATATGTAAAGACGAATCATAATAAAATCGAAATGATCGTCTCTTGATTGATGCAGCTTCTTTTGGATCTTCAGGTATATAAAACCCCCATTTTTTAAAAAATATTTTTTATTATTTTATTAGACTTCAAATTTAATTTATACCATTTATGGTTTTTATTAATTATTAAAAATGACCTTAGCCATTGTTATGTTTTGAGCACAAGGCGACTATGAATTTTGGCACGGAAGATGTAGCAGAGCGCCTTGACTAGTGTGCTAGCCATGCAGGGGGAAGCCTAGCCATGGTGATGTCCAAACTAGAAAAACCAGACCAAATAGTGAATTAAATTATTTAAAATATTTTAATTAAATATTATTTTATATATTAATTTTTAGATGATCCGGTTGGCCCAAACCAGCCCGAACTGGGCCCTGACCGAACCCAAACCCATGTAAGCATGTAGTGTGACCAAATGTGGCCATGTAGGCATATTTTATGTATACACAAATATTTTCTAAATTTTTAGAATTTTATGTACAAATTGTAATTATTTAATTATGTGTAAAATTATTGGTATTTTATTATTAAAATAATGTTCCCAATATTTGTACAAATTTTTGGACCCGGATAAGGGTGTGCGGTATAAATTCACCCATTGGGACGGTTTTATTATTTTATTATTACCTAAGTTATTTTGTGGGGATTAAATTAATATGTTCATTCTATTTAAATTTTATTATTATTTTGAATTGGTTTATTGTGAAAAGAATTTATATATATGTAGATATATTTAAATATATTAAATATTTGGATATGTGATATTAAAGTGTTATTTAGATTTAAATAGATTTTGGATATATATACATATACATATATATATATATTGATATATATATAGAAGTTAAAAAGATTTGAAAAAAAAAGAAAAAGAATATATATATAACTAAGTGGTCGGCCCCACCATGTGGGAGCCGACCACATGCACCAAAGCAAATAGCACCAGCAGCATGTTGCTTATGTGCGCCCCCCCCTCTTTACAAAGAAGCAAAGTAGCAGCAACCTCATAAGAGGCCGACCACCCCTTTCACCTCCTAATATATATACATACATATATATATATATATATATATATATATATATATATATATATATATATATATATATATATATATATATGAATTAAACCCTAAAATTTTGTCTTCCTCTCTCCTCCATCATCCTCTCTCTTCTCGGCGTGCGTGCCAGACTTGTCGGAGCGACAGTAGTCCCGTCTCCCGGTCGTCACGACAACAACAACAACAGTTTTTCCACTTTAAGGTATCCCACTTCCTCGATCGATATCTCTCTCATCTTAACTCCGTTTTTAGATCCGTAAATTCGTGTAGAAAACCTACATGACCCTCTTCGAGATCCCCCAGGTGGATTTCGACATGGCCATCCAACTTGCTCAAAAAATCGAGACAAAGTTGGAGAAAAACCCACTTTTCTGAAATATTAAAAACTGTTGGAAAATACCAACTTGTCGGCCAATTTTCGTTCTGTACATTAAAATTTTGTAGAAACTAATTGAAGGAAATCAAAGACAACATAACCGAGATTGTAACGCACCCTCTGGATTCACTTTTTATTTAGTGTGTAAAAAGTTACACGTAGTTAAAGTTTTACGAAAAATTGTAAATTCTGTTTTCAAAAAGTGGAAAAACACTCGATACGGCGTGCGCCCCGACAAACCGGGCGACGTGGTCGCGCACTATACGCATTGGAAGGCGCGTATGGATGTTGTCGACGTATGGGAACTGACGGAACCCGATTTCGTTGCATATGCGCGACGAAATCAGTGCATATCCGTCGAGATACCCCCTATCGACCCTTTGCAAATTAAGTCACAACTTTGTGCACACTTATCATATCGCCATGAAACTTATGCCATTGGACTCGAAATATTTTTATGGTCCTGTGGGCCAAGTTTGGTCCGATTCTGAGACCGTTGATCGGGACGCTATTTTGGCGGGCCTACAATCCTACTCAACGGACGATTTTGTGCACGGCTCATCGGAATCCTAAATTGGACATGCCATTGAGTTTGTCTCGAAAAAATAAATCTATAGACATATAGTTTGACGACTTTAGAGACAGTAGGTTCTGGCGTGCATTTCGGTGCAAAGCGGGTCCAACGGTAGACATCGTTTTGACCCAAAATTACGAATTTGCCCCTGTTCCAGAATTTGACTTTTGGACAGGCGTTTCCTAGGCATATCTTTTATTCCAAACTCGTTCGTGATGTTTGTTTCAGCATCCGGAGCTTCTTGTGGATTTTGACTTTCGTGTTGACGATTCTGATTTTTGAATTTTTGCTGCTTCTCGCACCACCCTCAGGCAAGACACCTTGCCATTTGCTGTTAATTTATTTAGCTCATATTTTATGCATTATTTATTTTCTTTATGCAAAATAAACTGTGATACATGGCATAACCTGTTAGAACTTACTGTTCATTTATATTTCCTGCTATGTATTGTTTTTCTTACACATTAAACCTAGATTTAAGGGACCACCTTTGTGTGTTGCATTCATGGCCTTGACACATTGTACCACGAAGTTGTGTGTTGCATGTAGAACACGAACGTGCGTGATTGGCTGGCCACCAGTACGTACAAGCCGTGCGATAGGAATAACCGCTAATAGAGGTTGCATGCTTAGTTTGACTTAGCGGTTAATAGAGGATTTATGTTGTGGATACAACATAATAGGCATTGGGTGGGAAGAACAGTTCCTTAATGTATGGGTCATATATGCACTGCCCTGATTGACGGTTATCTCCAATGGGAGGTACGGTCCTGATAGCCGGTTATCTCCAGTGGGAGGTACGGTCCTGATTGCCGGTTATCTCCAGTAGGAGATACGGTCCTGATTCCTGATATTCCTGATTCGACCCATGCGTCAAAGGTTTGTTCTTATTGCATTCACTATAGTATGGTTAGGTACCCTATTGCATGTATCCCTTATTTATTTAAGCAATATTTATTCAGTTTATATGGCATGATATTATGTGTCTTGTTACGTCCCTCTGAGGACCTGGTTATCTCGCCAGGTGTGTGCTATTGTCTTTCGCAGGTGTTCTAGCTCTAGCCGTATTCATCGCTATTTCTTCGAGGATGATTGCACTTGGATCGTCTTCGCTTCGCTCGCCAAAATTATTTTATTTCCCATGCATTTTTCTTACTTGTTGGTAGTGGATTTGTCTCCGCCCAACATATTGTATCAATACAATTCTTTATCATTATATGATATCTTTTATTTTTGGGTGGATGAGATTAGTTATGGTTCTACTGCATTTTACAGCTTATGTATCCACACGAGGTTTCCATATATTGGAGTATACTTCGTATGAATACAGCTGGCATGTCGATGTACCTAGTCCTACGTATTTTGGGACTGGGACGTTACATATTTTTGTGGTAGCCCATGCAGGTCAAGATAAATCGTTTAGTTACTTTACCGTACCAAGCAAGCCTGCGAATAGGATTAGAAGTCTAGGATCTCATCCACATACTTGACCACCTATCTCGATTCCATCTTCGAACTCTCACTTGACTCATTGATTGCATCTTGCTTGATCCTTCTATCGTAAATCTCATCTTTCCATGGGCTGGGGACGAAATTGTTGGAGGAAACACGAGTTAAAATATTAATGGTGGGCCATAAAGGTAGCCCTAATGAGTTAGAAGTATTCCACACTAATTGCCATGTCACTTATGACCATGATCGTAATATATACACAAGTGTTGTTAGTCATCTACCCAGCTATGTGACTGTATTTCCACCTCGACTTACTCGACCTTCCTTCAATTCTAGATCTTTTTAATTGCGACCTTCTAACCCATTTGCAATTTGAATAATGAGTTAATGGTTCCTTAACTGTATTCATCTAGAAGACTATCTTCTCACTAGAACGGTGTCCCTAAATTATTATTTTACTAGATTCGTTAATTAATTTTATTTCATGCTTTAACTTGATCTTCTTTATTTTTGTGCATTAATTATCACCTCGTGAACTCCCACTTTCTATTTTTGATCTTCTGGCGTCCCCTACCGTGACTTGTATATTTGGAGTACAACACTAGACTTTTCCTTCCAACAAATTTTATATGTAAAGCCTGGACAAGCCCACCTTCATGTAGATATATCATGTCCCACTAAAATACGTCTCCTTGTACTCTATTTCTTGATATGACCTTCTGGTCAAAATGGCTAAACTATAATCTGTACCATGATATCGATATATTTTTCAACCACGGATATGGATTCAACCTCGACTCAATTCTTTCGACCCGATATGTGATTTTGTTCTAATTAATTCCTTAAATGCTTAAATTTGTGCTTTATCTTGATTGCTTGACCCATTGTCCCATCACACTACTAGCTTAACTCTTGTAAGTTGGGTAGAATACCTCACAGCCCAACAAAGCCTTTGTCCTTGTGACCCATATTGATAAGTTTACTTAGACTATGGAATCTGAAGGATTCTAACCCATTAGCCAACCAAGCCATAAGCAAGCAAACACTAGGACGATTGCATAGGCCCACACTTCGGGCAAGACTTGATTTTAAAAAGATCTTGGACTATTTAAAATTTTCTTCATCACTACCCCCATTGTTCATATTTTGACTATCTCATGCTGTAACGCCCCAGTCCCAAAATATGTAGGACCAAGTACGTAAACATGCCAGCTGTATACATACGAAGTACATGGGCCTTGTATGTATACATAAGCTGTAAAATGTAGCAAACCACAACTAAATAATCTCATCCACAAAATAAAGGAATAAAAGATAGCATATAATGAATTGTCTTGGTACAATATGTTGGGTGGAGACACATCCACTACCAACCAAAATAAAAAAGGAAGAAGTACATGATATATAAAAGGCTAAGTGGAAGTAGCAAGGAGGAACCAAGTCACGTCATCTTCGAATAAATGGAGAAGACCATGATCCCGGCTAAGATACCTGCGGAAGACATGAACACACACCTGGGGAATAACCAGGTCCTCAGACGGACGTAGCAAGGTACAGGAAGAACAAGCTAATATGAACTGTCAGAATAGTAAAATAATAAAAAAAACTATCCTAGACACAAATATGCAAAGGAGATTCTAACCGCCTAATGTGCAATTTAGAGGACAACTTTCATGCGCATGGGTGAAATTTTAGGCTATGTGTACGTAACTGACATCCAGTAATCCGTATCCATCCGTAACGTCCAAAATGTCGGAGGGCATATGCAAATATATCGCCACAGTTCCATCCGGAGACTGTGGTTTACCTGTTTGGATTCCCATACGCACTAGCGACTGTCCTTTCCCAATATTTCCCACACTGTTCAAGTCATGTCCATGGTTCGTCCAGTTTTGTAACTGCTTGAGTCTCTAAAATCCTAGTCATAGCAATTACGATCATCTATCCGTCATACGACTTTAGAGAGGGCCAGTCCATAAGTCGCGCCCCTAGCAACATGTCTCCAACCGTGTAGTGTGAGTGTCATGGCCCAAGGAGATATAAGGATATCCTCCAAAAATAAGGTAGTTCGCTAACACTAAGTTAACATACATAAAGTAAAACGACCAATAGAGTCGCTTGCACCCAAGTATGGCTTGGACGCGCAGTTTATAACAAATAAAAATAACAAATACGAAACAAGTAAATAAATGCTGAAAATAAATAATATGACAGTTAATTAGCAAGGTATACTTGCCTTGGTCCTGAGCACTTTGGTGGCGAAGATCAGACAGGAAAGTAGGTGGAACAACGACTGCTGAGGAACTAAGGTCCAAACAAACATCTCCGGATGCTGAAAATAGTCTATTATCTAATTATAATTAATACTATACCTATTAGATTTATTTAATAAATTCTATAATTAGGATATGGCATAGGTTTTCGTATTAGCTTTCCGAAAAACTAAACGGATCGCATTTTCGTTTCCGGAAACTCCCGAAATCGCAAAAATACTGAAACACGTTTATTTTTCAGACATCTAATACTCAAATAGTTTTACAGAAATCTACAGAACGAATTTTGTCTATTAAAATATGTTTTTGGAAACCTTATCTCGATACGCTTCTTTTAAAAAAAATGGAGGCGAAACGGAGTTCGGAGCTAGGAGATATCGTCGTTCCAAGTTGCTTTTGCTACTAAAAAGCGGGGCTGAATTCTAATGACGAATTTTAGAGTTTCTATTGGATTAAAAATAATTTCGAATTATGGATGATAGAAGGGGGATGTATTGGGTTTATATAGGTATTTATTTCAGATTTATCTCCTAAATTAGATAAGATTTGATTTAAATAAATGGGAGTTTGCTTTATTAGGATAGGATATAGATAGAGATGTTTTTCAAGTAGAAGTAGGATTAGTATTAATTTAAAATATAGTTTATATTTATCTAAATTAACTATAAAATTATTTAAAATTACTATAGATAATAAATATAGTTAATATTTATTTAAACAACCTTCATCTAATCTCATTTATACAATCTGAAATATCTAATACTAATTTGACATTTATTCTATATTATGTAAATAGTGTACAATATAAGTAACATGTAAAAAGTAATAAAAATTATGAAATAAATCCTAAAATTTTGAGGAAAAGAAATTGTATAATATAGTTTAGATCCTTAATGTACTAGAAAAATAGTTATATATATATTTTTATACTAAATTCACCAATGAGCACTATACTAAATATATATAAAATAATACAAATTATATAATAAGTCAATAATAGTTATTTAAAAATCCAAAAATTTTACAAATATTTATTTTAAAAAAATCAAGGGGTTTACAAAAGTCTTATCTAGATAAGGATTAAGAAGAGTTTTAATTTCTCTTAGATTTTTCACTATTTAATTCAAATTAATTTAAAAGTAACTCAATCAAATATAATCTAATGTAGATATAGACTAGGATTTATTTAAACCCAAATAGATAATTCTATTATTAAATTTAAACTAATACATTCATATCTAAATCCAAAGCCTATTTAAATATAGATAAATTACACATTTAAATTAAACTATTTAATTTAAATCAATAAATCAAATCATAATTTAATTTATCACAAATATATCCAAAATATCTTTTTATAAAATTTATATAATAATTAATTTCGAAAATTCTAATATATACTTTAAATATTAGTAGGAAATATCTTCAAAATACCCTTTAAATAATTTAGGTAAAAATAATTTCGAAAATAAACATAAATATTTACATATTTAAAATACCTTCTTGCTAAATAAATTATTATAAATAACAAAAATAAATTTTGAAAATATACATGAAATAATTTTCATGTGCTTTACACGAGTAGAATATTCACATAATCTAGTTTTTCTAAATTACCACTTATTAAAATAAGATAGCCTTTTATAAATAACTAAAATAATAAGTTTTGGCAACCTCGATAGATACTTTTCACAACTTTTAATAAAAATAATTATTATATATATAATTTTGAAACCATAACCGATAATAAAATCAAAAACCATTTTTCTAAAAATATGTACCTCGCACATATTCGCACTCGACGAGTAAATACGAAAAAAATGCAAATTCCCGCGCGACGTATAATATGACTATGCGAGGTATAAATACAAAAAAAATCAGTACTAAAATATAGTAGAAATTTAGGAATTTTACACATGCTGCTAATGTAGCTTCAGTTTTACAAGCTTATTTTGTTATCAAGCTTGATCATGACATATTTTATTGGGTGCACCCACTAACATATTGTCTAATCAGAATCGGTGCATGATGGTCTGATCAACCTATTGCACTTTGGGTCGCTTATCATATCTATTCTATGCGGATGGAGACATAGTTAAACCTGTCTTAGGGTCTCTTCCGCGACAGCCTTGGCAATTCTCTTTTAAATTATTTTCGCCGCCTATGAACCCCACAATTCGTGCTCAATATATAACACCATCTTTGAAACCTTGTTGTTCTTGTCTTTTTACTTATTTTGGAAAGACAAGGCACTGTACTTGCTAGATAGAGTCAAGATATCATCTTTGGTTGCCCAATCGGTTAATTTACACAAATGTAGATAGCCACCGACCGACTCATGTGGCTGTATCCTCGCCTTTAACTACTCCTCGTTCCTTAACCTTAGAATTGTTATCGTGTCCTTCCAATTATTCTTGAGCACTTGAGAATGATTCTAATCATTCACTTAATCCAACTCTCAATCAAGACGATTAGTATCCAATTTTCTCGAGGAACCACATCTCCCCAAAAGTTTAAATTATTCTCTTTGGTCTACTCAAATCCTTACTATTTCCTAAACTAGATTATCAAATTTTGTTACATTCACTAGCGATCCTTATTCAATTCCATAACCACGATATATTTTATATATATCGACTCCACAATTTTCTATTGCATGGTGGTGTTGAACGCCGTTTTATCGCCTCCTCCAAAATTTTAATTGCATTTTGGTATTTACGAACTCTTCCTATCCCTCAACCCTATCTACCCTATTAATCCTAAATTTCGAGGACGAAATTCTTGTAAGTTGGAGAGGATGTAAAACCCCTATTTTTAAAAAATTATTTTTTTATTATTTTATTAGACTTCAAATTTAATTTATACCATTTATGGTTTTTATTAATTATTAAAAATGACCTTAGCCATTGTTGTGTTTTGAGCACAAGGCGACCATGAATTTTGGCACGGAAGATGTAGCAGTGCGCCTTGACTAGTGTGCTAGCCATGCAGGGGGAAGCCTAGCCATGGTGATGTCCAAACTAGGAAAACCAGACCAAATAGTGAATTGACTTATTTAAAGTATTTTAATTAAATATTATTTTATATATTATTTTTTAGATGACTCGGTTGGCCCAAACCAGCCCGAACTGGGCCCTGACCGAACCCAAGCCCATGTAAGCATGTAGTGTGACCAAATGTGGCCATGTAGGCATATTTTATGTATATACAAATATTTTCTAAATTTTTAGAATTTTATGTGCAAATTGTAATTATTTAATTATGTGTACAATTATTGGTATTTTATTATTAAAATAATGTTCCCAATATTTGTACAAATTTTTGGACCCGGATAAGGGTGTGCGGTATAAATTCAGCCATTGGGACGATTTTATTATTTTATTATTACCTAAGTTATTTTGTGGGGATTAAATTAATATTTTCATTCTATTTAAATTTTATTATTATTTTGAATTGGTTTATTGTGAAAAGAATTTATATATATGTAGATATATTTAAATATATTAAATATTTGGATATGTGATATTAAAGTGTTATTTTGATTAAAATAGATTTTGGATATATATATATATATATATACATATACATATATATATATTGATATATATATATATATAGAAGTTAAAAAGATTTGAAAAAGAAAAATAAAAAGAATATATATATATATATATATATATATATATATATATATATATATATATATATATATATATATATATATATATATATATATATATATATATAACTAAGTGGTCGGCCCCACCATGTGGGAGCCGACCACATGCACCAAAGCAAATAGAACCAGCAACATGTTGCTTATGTGCGCCCCCCCTCTTTACAAAGAAGCAAAGTAGCAGCAACCTCATAAGAGGCCGACCACCCCCTTCACCTCCTAATATATATATATATATATATATATATATATATATATATATATATATATATAATATATGAATTAAAAAAAAATATATATAATATATAAATTAAACTCTAAAATTTTTTCCACTTCCTCCTCTCTCCTCCATCATCCTCCCACTCCTCGGCGTGCATGCCAGACTTGTCGGAGCGACAGCAGTCCCGTCTCCCGGTCGTCACGACAACAACAACAACAACAATTTTTCCACTTTAAGGTATCCCACTTTTCCGATCGATATCTCTCTCATCTTAACTCCGTTTTTAGATCCGTAAATTCGTGTAGAAAACCTACATGACCCTCTTCGAGATCCCCCAGGTGGATTTCGACATGGCCATTCAACTTGCTCGAAAAATCGAGACAAAGTTATAGAAAAACCTACTTTTCTGAAATATTAAAAACTGTTGGAAAATACCAACTTGTCGGCCAATTTTTGTTCTGTACATTAAACTTTTGTAGAAAATAATTAAAGGAAATCAAAGACAACATAACCGAGATTGTAACGCACCCTCTGGATTCACTTTTTATTTAGTGAGTAAAAAGTTACACGTAGTTAAAGTTTCACGAAAAATTGTAAATTCTGTTTTCAAAAAGTGGAAAAACACTCGATACGGCCTGCGCCCCGACAAACCGGACGACATGGTCACACACTATACACATCGAAAGATGCGTATGGATGTTGTCGACGTGCGGGAAGTGACGGAACCCGATTTTATTGCATATGCGCGACGAAATCAGTGCGTATCCGTCGAGATACCCCCGTATCGATCCTTTGCAAATTAAGTCACAACTTTGTGCACACTCATCATATCGCGATGAAACTTGTGCCATTGGACTCGAAATATTTTTCTGGTCCTGGGGGCCAAGTTTGGTCCGATTCTGAGACCGTTGATCGGGACGCTATTTTGGCGGGCCCACAATCCTACTCAACAGACGATTTTGTGCACGGCTCATCGGAATCCAAAATTGGACATACCATTGAGTTCGTCTCGGAAAAACAAATCTATAGACATATAGTTTGACAACTTTAGAGACAGTAGGTTCTGGCACGCATTTCGGTGCAAAGCGGGTCCAACGGTGGACATCGTTTTGACCCAAAATTACGAATTTGCCCCTATTTCAGAATTTGACTTTTGGACAGGCGTTTTTTTAGGCATATTTTTTATTCCAAACTCGTTCGTGATGTTTGTTTCAGCATCCGGAGCTTCTTGTGGATTTTGACTTTCGTGTTGACGATTCTGATTGTTGGATTTTTGCTGCTTCTCGCACCACCCTCAGGCAAGACACCTTGCCATTTGCTATTTATTTATTTAGCTCATATTTCATGCATTTTTTTATGTAAAATAAACTGTGATACATGGCATAACCTGTTAGAACTTACTGTTCATTTATATTTTCTGCTATGTATTATTTTTTTACACATTAAACCTAGATTTAAGGGACCACCTTTGTGTGTTGCATTCATGGCCTTGACACGTTGTACCACGAAGTTGTGTGTTGCATGTAGAACACGGATGTGCGTGATTGGCTGGCCACCATTACGTACAAGCCGTGCGATAGGAATAACCGCTAATAGAGGTTGCATGCTTAGTTTGACTTAGCGGTTAATAGAGGATTTATGTTGTGGATACAACATAATAGGCATTGGATGGAATGAACAGTTCCTTAATGTATGGGTCATATATACACTGTCCTGATTGCCGGTTATCTTCAATGGGAGGTACGGTCCTGATAGCCGATTATCTCCAGTGGGAGGTACGATCCTGATTGCCGGTTATCTCCAGTAGGAGATACGGTCCTGATTCCTGTTCCGGCCCATGCGTCAAAGGTTTGTTCTTATTGCATTCACTATAGTACGGTTAGGTACCCTATTGCATGCATCCCTTATTTATTTGAGCAATATTTATTCAGTTTATATGGCATGATATTATGTGTCTTGTTACGTCCCTCTGAGGACCTGGTTATCTCGCCAGGTGTGTGCTATTGTCTTTCGCAGGTGTTCTAGCTCTAGCCGTGTTCATCGCTATTTCTTCGAGGATGATTGCACTTGGATCGTCTTCGCTTCGTTCGCCAAAATTATTTCATTTCCATGTATTTTTCTTACTTGTTGGTAGTGGATTTGTCTCTACCCAACATATTGTATCAAGACAATTCTTTATCATTATATGATATCTTTTATTTTGGGTGGATGAGATTAGTTATGGTTCTACTGCATTTTTCAGCTTATGTATCCACACGAGGTTTCCATATATTGGAGTATACTTCGTATGAATACAGCTGGCATGTCGATGTACCTAGTCCTACGTATTTTAGGACTGGGGCGTTACAAGGTAAAATCCCATGAACCGCATAATCAATGAATGGACTTCTCCAATCCCTCTGCTGGAAACTTGACTCTGTAATATAACTCTGTTCAATATACAGATTATTCTTGACACAGAATAAGTCTCGGTCCAACAATGTGATTGTGTTTTGTCTTCGAATTGGAACAACTAAGTCTGCAGCTAGACTGGCAAGAGCATCAGCTTCCACATTCTGAGAACGTGGTACAAATTCGATGAAGAATCCTTTGAATGAAAGGACCAAATCTATTACCACTTGATGATAAGGGATGAGATCAGGATTTCTGACTTCATAAGTCCCTCTAACCTGATTAACAATCAGTTGAGAATCTCCATAAGCTTCTAGGAATTCGATGTCCAACTGTTTTGCTACTTGGAGACCAATCAGTAAAGCATTATATTCTGCTACATTGTTGGAGCATGGCTCATTGAGAGAATAAGCACGGTATATGACCATTTTGTCAGGAGAAACCAAGACGATTCCTACCCCAGAGACAATATTGTCTTTAGGTCCAACTCGTGATGCTCCATCAAAGTATAACTGCCAAATATCATTTCTCAAAGTCATGTTGTAATCCACAACTTCATCTGGAATATCTTCATATAGCTTTGATGTCTCAGGTATAGGGTGAGCTGCTAAGAAATCAGCTAATGCTTGACCCTTCACTGATTTTTGAGGTACATAGACCATGTCATAAGGAGTGAGCAAAATTGCCCAGGTAGCTAACCCGGAGTTAAGAATGCTTGGTTTTCTCATCAACACCCGAATAGGATTTATTCTGGAGATGACATGAATAGTTTGTCCTGTCACATAATGTCGTGTCTTTTGGACAACAAAAACTAAAGCCAAACATTCCTTTTCTACAGGAGTATACCTGTGTTCAGCTCCGACCATCATTCGGCTGAGATAATAAATTGCTTGTTCATGACCCATATCACTTTTCTGTGCAAGAAGAGCAATAAGTGAATGATCTAATGCTCGAACATATAGCAAAAATGGTCTTCCTACCACTGGTAGTACCAGAACAGGTAGATTTGTAAGGTATTGCTTGATGTTATTGAAAGCTTTCTGACATGCTTCATCGCAAACAAAGGATACACCTTTCTTTAATAAACGGGAGAAAGGTTGACATCTCTCCGAGAGATTGGATATAAATCTCCTGATATAAGTAATACGACCTTGAAAGCCTCGGAGTTCCTTTAGATTGCGTGGAGGACGCATTTCAAGAATTGCTTTAATTTTATTAGGATCAACATGAATACCCTGAGAAGTGATGACAAATCCCCAAAACTTGCCACTTGAAACCCCTAAGAAAGACTTAGTAGGGTTCATTTTCAATTGATGATGACGCATCAATTCAAATACTGTCTTCAAGTCTTGAATATGATCATCTTTTGATCGACTTTTGACAACAATGTCATCTACATAACATTCCACTGTCTTGCGTAGATGTTCCTGAAAGATGTTGCTCATAGCCCTTTGATACGTGGCACCGGCATTTTTGAGACCAAATGGCATAACCGTATAGCAGTAAACCCCAAGGGGTCTACGAAAAGCAGTATGCTTCTCATCTTCTGGATGCATCTTGATCTGATTGTATCCTGAAAATCCATCCATGAAAGACATGCGTTCAAAACCGCATGTATTATCTATCATGACATCAGTAATTAAAAGTGGAAATTCGTCCTTTGGACAAGCTGCATTAAGATCTCAAAAATCTATGCAAACTCGGACTTTTCCGTTCTTCTTCATAACAGGAACAATATTGGCAACCCAGTCTGGATGTTGTTCTTCACGAACAAAGCCACATGTAATTAAATTTTTGACTTTCGCTTCAATTGCATCCATCATGTCTGGTCGAAAACGTCGTTGCTGTTGTTTCACAGGCTTGGCATTAGGAAGAATATTGAGTTTATGAGTAGCAACTTTAGGATCTAAACCCGGCATATCCTCATAACTCCATGCAAAGATATCAATATATTCTTTAATCAGTTTTATCAACTCTTCCTTTTCATCTTTGAAAAGGTTTTTACTGATGAATATTGGCTTGGATGTAGTTCCATCTCCAACATCAATCTGGAGAATTTCATCCTCCGTAGGTGGTTGTCGTTGTTCAAAACGAAGTTCCCATTGGGTATCCATTTGTTGAGCCCAAGGGTCATTTTCAAATGATTCAGATTCCTCTTCAGTTTGAACCATGTTGACTGAGAATACACATTCAGATTCATCATAATAATCCTCTCCAGCATATTCAGATTCGATGAAATGGATTTCTTCGGATTCTGAGGATTGTGAATAACTAGAAGAGAATTCTTCTTGTATATCATCATTAAACATGTGGGACGGATCATATCCTAACCCATGACGAGTTTTCTGGTAAAACGGATCACCACATAATGGTAATCGTCTACCCTTGCCTTGATTGAGACCTTGCATAGTCTTCAAATCATATCCCATATTCTGGATAATCTTGAGAGATTTTTGACTGTATTTATCAATTCGGATTCTTCCTTTATCTTTATCTCTAAGATCATCCGTTTGAACAACAGGGATATTTCTAGCCAGGCCAAATACAATTTGACGCTTGTTTTTCTTATCAGACGGAATCACGAAATAAGATTCTTCGTAACGTCTATAAGTTACACAAGCTTGCGATGAAGCGGCTAAAGGAAGAAGATAAGAAGAAGATGTTAGGAACCTCTGAGCATAAGGTCCAACATCGACATGAGGAGGAAAAGAATTTTTCTTATTGTCAATGTATAAAGTTTCCTCTGTATCTATGTCATCTTTATATTGATGACTTTGATTATCAGAAGATAAAGTCATTCTTTCAATAAATTTGACAGCCATATACTCAAAAAGAAAATCTTCATTGATATCGGAAAGTACAGAATGATCAATATTTACATCATTTACAATTTGACTACTACGCTTCGGATTGATCATTAACGGACCATCATCCGTCTTCTGCGTAGACTTGTCAAGGTTGATGACCAATGATGGTTCTGGATCATTCGTACGAGAAGTACGTCCCTTGACTTTGATCATAAGGGGTTGAACTTAGCTCTTGACAGGAATACTTATTGATTCCTCAGATGAAGCTAGAGTTCTTCCTCTAACCTTGATCATCAGGGGTTGATCACTGACAGGTTGGGGTTGGATTCGACCTTTGACTTTGATCTTCAAAGGTTGTTCTTCTGGAGGATCTTCATTAATAGATTGTTCTTCGGCAGTTGATCGATCTTCAGCCATGTCTGATATCTCCTTTACATGCTCTTGTTTGTAGAGCTTTGAATCAGAAAAATAAGCTTCGACACCCTTGAAAGGATTGATATCAGCAAACTCAGTCTTCACAACCCCCTGAGAATCCATGTACTTGAAGCATTGGTGGAGAGTTGAAGGCACCATATTATGCTTATGTATCCACGGTCGCCCAAGAAGAATATTGTAGGATACGTCTGAGTTAATAACATAGAATGTCGCCATAGTTCGAAGATCACCAATCTGAATCTTCAGACGAATCTTTCCCAGTGGTTTACTCTTTCCAGAGTTGAAACCAACTATTGTAGTACTAGTGTAAGTCAAATCACTAGTAGGAATCCTCAAAGGTCTTAGCATACTCTGAAGAATTATGCTAATTGAAGACCCAGGATCAATGTAAATCCTGTCAATTTCAGTGGATCCAATATACCCAGTGTAGCACAGAGGCCTGTCATGTTTGTTATGCTTTAACAGCATGTCTTCTTGTGTGAAGGTAATATTAGGAATTGCTTCCATCATACTATGACATTGTGGACACGAAACTGGTGTATTATTAGAACTCTTGAGTTGAGCTAAGCATGAATCTGCTTGAAGCAAAGCTTCACTCAAAGTCTCCCTACTTTCTCTAGAAAGGCGAAGCAACTCGAAGATAGAGAGTCTAGCCGGAGTATTAGCTAACTGGGCTAGAATATCAAATTTGTAGGGCTTCATCATCACCTCTTGACTGAAAGCAGACTTCAACGGGACATCAAAGCATACTGCTTTCTGTTTTCCCTTCTCAACCACAGATGGTTTAGCAGGAACAGAAGAAGGTTGAGCTGGTAGCGTTTCCACTATATCTTCTGCTTCTTTGGAAAATCTCTCATAATCTTTGTGGTACTCTTTTCCAGATCTCGTACCAACAAAGCTTTCTTCCTCAAACTCAGAAGAAGGAAGTACCATATTGCAGGATTTAATCTTCTTTCCCTTGGCCTTCTTCTTTCGAGGAAGCTCAGAACCCAATCCAACAGTGGATTTTTGACCTTGAATCTGTAAAGGAATTCGCATTCCTTTATCATAGTTCAAACCTTCCGCCTTCTGAAAGTCATAGCCCATCTTCTTCATGAGAAGGACTGATTGCTGACTGTATAAATGAATGGGCAGCAAAATTTTAACAGGTAGTTCAACAGAGGAAGGAGAAGAGATCTCTGTAAATACAGGAGAATGATGAATAGAAGCCTCTGTAGCTACAGGAGGAGAAGAATTTGGGATACAAGGAAAAATCCCTGTTGGACCTTTTTCATAAGCAGCAAAAACTTGTTGTGCCCTATATAAAGGAATACTATTTATAGCTAGCCACTGCTGATGAGTAAGTATGAGTTTAGTAGGAGGAGCTAGACTTGGAGGGCATATGTTCAAACCTCTCAGTCTATCTTCCAAAGGAATGCCATCCCATAGATGATCCAAATCATCAGGATCTGGAATAACATGAGAAATCATGTTGCAGGTTTTGACTTTTTTACCTTTCTTGGATTTTGAAGTTTTACCTTCATCTTCCATTTCAGGTACTAAGTCAGGATGTACCCACATAATTTCACCATTCTTTAATGTGAGAGGCAACAATCCTTTATTTTCCTCTCTACCAGGCGAGATATTCACTATCTTCATCGTTGCCTTCGGAATTGGGACAATCACATCTGGGACTTGTTCAGGAGGAAAATCTACGAATTGAAGAGAAACCATATTGGTTGTGACCGTATGCTCATCGTTAGTTAAAGCAATGGCATTGGCATTGATCAGCTCTTGGATTTTCTTCTTTAGAACATAACAAGTCCTGGTGGGATGATTTATGTATCTGTGATAGATGCAATACTTGGGATTGTCAATCAGATTCACCTCATTAGGCCTTTTTGGCTCTGGAATCTGGAGTTTGCCACTTTTTACTAGACATTGAAATATCCCTGGGATATCACTTTCGTTAAAAGAGTATTCTTCTTTTGGCTTAGAAGACTCCTGATTATTCGGCGTCGTTTTGTTCTTGGAAAGATTAACCATGAGGGTATCCTTTCCCTTCCCATTATGATTATCAAAATTATTACCAGAAGTTCCTTTCTTTCCTTTATCCTCTGAGGCAAAAATCATCCCATGTTCACGAGCCAACCTACCATTGGTCTCGGCAGAAACTGCTGCTATAATAAACGAGGCCCAATCTGTGAATTGGGAACCCGTGAAGACAACAATGGATGGTCGCAGATTCATCTTGCATGTATCAATCAACGCTGAATCCGGCATACCAGGGGGCATCTTTAAAGTTGCCTGTCGGAAACGTTCGATGAACGTTCGAGTATCTTCTTTCTCCTTTTGTTTAATTTCTATTAAGGAGGACATGTTCATGTCCATGCCTCCTTCATAGAAGCGGGAGAGAAATATTGCTTTAAATTCATCAAAAGATGAAATGCAATTGTCGGGTAAACTACGATACCAGTCGTAAGCTGAACCCGTCAAACATCCAATGAACACTCGAGTGAGAAGAGCATCATCTTTCTGCAGATGCACAACCATAATATCAAAGTAATTGATATACTGACTAGGAGAAGTCTTTCCATCAAACAATACCATTGATTGTGGCTTGAATTTCGGTGGAAAGGGTACATCATTCCAATGAGGAGGATAAGGTTGCTTAATTCCTAACCTCTGGAGCTGATCCTTGTGCTTCAAAACTTCAAACTGTGCTTTGAGCTCACGTACTGCTTGAATGGCTTCACTGGTTTGAGGAAGCACGTTTGATTGTATAGTTGTTGGATGTACCATGACCCCTACTAGAGGTGGTACATCTTCTAGAATGATGGGATCTGGAGATGCAAAATTTTGGTTAACAGCAGGCTCTTGATTATTCAAAGGTATGTCAATCCTTTGACTATCTTGAGTTTGTGCTGCAACTTGTACCGGTGTTTCTACTGTCGGCTGAGCAGTTTGCTGAGTCATTATTATCTGGTGCATGCTTTGTATCATAGTAAGCATGTCCTTTAATGATTGCTTAACGGCAGTGAGACGTTGTTCTGTATTAGCAGATGACGTCTCTGGTTCATCTCCAATAGCGTAGGATTCAACCTCTCTTGAAGATATAGAAGGATTGGTATAGAGGTATGAATCTACACTATCCGTTTCGGACTCAAAAGATTGAGTACCCCCAGCTTCTGAATCAGAAGTTTGCAACTGTCTTTGCCTTCTTGATCGAGTATTCTGATATACTCCTTCAAAGGAATCAAGAAGTCTGTTGAATTGTTGTTGACCTGGAGTCTGAGATGTGTTGCGTCTTGGACGTCGTCCTCTGTTGGTATGAGATGCCATGTTGACTGATGCATATGACAACTCATGTTCTTGGTCAACAGCTTGCTGTTGAGGTGCATTGAAGCTTAACCGATAAAAAACTGACCGTTTAGAATCCGAACAACAACATTTGATTACAATCTAGTGACACTCACAATGGTAATTTTCTGGGTGGAGTGTCATAGGAGATTATCTATTTTTACGCTTTTGCATTAGCAACTCACGTAAATCAGAAGGAGTAGAGGGAGTAGTCTTCTTTATTACATTTGGGATTAAAAAACGTTTAGTCCCTTGTGTATAAAGAAGATCACTAGCTACATTCGCAGAACCAAACTTTACATTTTTATGCGCTTGGAGTTGCGTGCATAAATCCTGAGATTTTTGAGCACAAAGGACTCCATCTTCAATGCGTGTAATTTGAAGGTTTGATACCTTGCGTACAGCAGTATAAGAAGGTTGTTGGTTGAAAACAGGGGTTTTACCAACTATGTTTTTATGCTTCATGCGTGCAGGTACATTCACTTTAGATGCAAAAACATCATTGTGAATTTTATCTACATTGTCACAGACAGGAGATTTACTTTTACGCACAGAGCTCAAAACATGAGTATCTGCCACGTTATAAACGGGAGATTTTCTTTTACGTGTGGAGCATAAATTTTGTGTGTCTACCACGTCACAGACGGGAGACTTGTTCTTACGCGCGGGGCGTACAACTTTGGAGTCTACCACGTCACAGACGGGAGACTTGTTCTTACGAGCGAGGCGTACAGCTTTGGAGTCTACCCCGTCACAGATGGGAGACTTGTTCTTACGTACGAGGCGTATAGCTTTGGAGTCTACCCCGTCACAGACGGGAGACTTGTTCTTACGCGCGGGGCGTACAACTTGATTTTTACGCCCAGAGCGAAAAACTTGAGGGTCTGCCATGTTACCAACGGGAGACTGATTTTTACGCCCATGACGTATCACCGAAGTAGAGACTGCCTCATCACAGATGGGAGCCTCTACAACAGGAGTAGGAAGGATTCCTGTCACGACCCGCACCCACTGTAAGGGTACGAGCGCGTAACAACGTCCAGCCTACGCCGCAGTGTCGGCGGTAGAACGCTGTTCTAGGTCACTATCTAACCATCAACTCACGCAATAGATAATGTACTCATCATGATCGACTCCGAACGGAGGACAAGTATAAGATATCGTAACTCAATCACGGTCTAAGCACGATAAGATAACACAGAAGAAATAACTAAGAATAGAAGACAACTACTAAAATAACAACTCTCAACAATCTCAAATACTACACAAGTCTCAATCCACTACAACAAGTTTAACATAGAAAAAATATATGCTAGTCTACTAAACTAAATCCCGATCACTCCTGAGTGTCGAGGCCAAAGGTAGCCATCCTGTCTCCGGGTCCATAATATGTAGGCAAGTGTCCTCAGGACAATCATCTGTAAAATTTTCAACAGGTCCAGTCAGGATAGGAACGAGCATAATCTCATCTAGAAAACCCAAGTAAATGACAGAGAACTATACAACAGTTATAGACAGTTGTATTGATGAATATGGCAGTTTATATTCAGGCGATGGTAAGAAAGACAGATAAAGTGCAAGAAAAGAAAATAACTAAACAAGAGAAGAATCATAGCAATGAAGACTGTAAAAATTAGAACTAGCTGAACCAGGGTAATATGATATAAAGTCCAGACAACAATGTAGACAAGTGTAACTCCAATGTAAGTCCAGTACAAGATGAATCTAATACAAGATGAATCCAGTAAGGGACGATTCCAGTTATAATGATTAATGATTCCAAGGTGAGTCCAGCCTATACTCTAGTAGTGTGTTTTAAAATACCGAGATCGATATGTAAACGGCTATAGGTAATCCGGCACATCACACACCTGGCCGGGTGTGAGATGGCTATCATTCCAGTTTGATTTCAGCAAAGGGTGATTCCAGAAATGGGGTATGTCTACATGTCTTACTCTAGTATTTCCCCTCCCAGCAAGTGAATCCAGAAATCTGACACAATAATTCAAGATGAGTCCAGCCAAAATATAATGATACCAGTAAATGATTCCAGGGTGATTCCAGTAGGTGATTCCAGTAATAGAAGCCAGAAATGATGATACCAGTAGTAGAGGCCAGAAAATAAATGTGTGTCGTATACATGAATTTAGAATATCCATACGTGTTGTAACAAAGAATCGCATACAACTAACTAGAACTGAAGTACAGTAATTAACAAGTAAATGAGAGAACTATCAGAGAATGTACTCGCCTGATACTCTGAAAAGAGTAGTATAATGTCAGGTGTCTGCATCGGAGTCACAATGTCCTAAATAGAGCAGTACAGGTTATAATGTGTTTAAAACAAGGTAAATGATGTTTATGATGCAATCTACATGATTTCTAAACCAATCTAGGTCAAAGTCAACTCTAAGTCAAACCTGGTCAACTGTTTAGTTTAAACTAGGTCCAAGTCAAACTTGGTCAACTCTGGGTCAACCTTGGTCAACACTCTAGTCCACTAGGTCAATCCTAGTCTAGTCAGTCTTACTAGGCCTAACCAAGCCTAGACAAGCATCCCAACACAAACACAAAGTCACTAGCAACACTCATTACACATACCATATCTATATACATACATGTGTACATAGGAACATAGTGAGGCTAAGGCATATACATGCATATCTACATTTATTCATTCATGTATATATATTATACATATGTTGCATACATATAGAAAGGGAAAGGGGGCTGTGTATGTATTAAATGAGATAACAGGGCAACTCAGATTTTTGGGTGTGAATGCAATGCCAATGTGTGCAATTCTATGTAGCTATAGGGTGTATTGTGTGTGACTAAAACTAATATGTGTGTGTCAATGGTGTAGGAATGTGTTGTTATAGAGCTAACAGTTAACTCAAAGCCAATTCAAATCAAATTGAAACCCCCATTCTCAAACACCAATCAACAACCAATCTTAACTTACAATCTAACATAGCAGGAACTAACCTACAGTGAATTAATAGAATGTAAATGGATTATCATAGCAATTCCACATTCAAATCTCAGACTACACAATATAATTAAACAAGGGATGGACAGGACAAGCTAGGGGCATTGATCAATAGTGTTGCAAGACCTCTTATACATATGGAAATCTAAACTAATGTTCAGGAATAGAAGCTCTATATCTGGACAATAAATTAAGGGCCTTATATGCAATGGTATGGATACTCAAGAAGTGAGGGCTGCATTTGTATACATGCCTATGTAAAATGGACAGGGCAATGAAGGTCTAGTGAAGTCTCTGAGGTGCAGGACATATGAATTATGTCTGCACTCAAGGATTCTGCAGGTAATGCAATGGTTAATATGCAGTGAAGCATGCACAGTTGGCTCAAGATGGGAGAATGCAGTGAATGAATTTGGCTACTTACTGTCCACACATGGACAGATGTATGTGGATCACTGCTTACAGTGGAGTATAGACAGGGCATAAATGAAGTATATGATGATACAGGACCTCTCAAATTGAATGCAGTAGACTATTCTAATGTGCATAAATTCACATGCATACATTACAAATCTATCATGAATTAGCACAACCCAGTTTTAGTTAACAGTTCAAAAATCAGTTCAAAACCAATTGACAGTTCATTCATTGACAGTGAACAAACAGATTTTCAGGTATATGAAGATCAAATGACAGTTAACATTTATATACAATGTGAAACCTCATTCTCCTCTAAAAACTGGACTGAACAGGTGGAAATGTGTGTGTGTATGGAAATCTGAACTCAGTGGTGTGTCAAGTGGCACATGCTTGTGTGTGTTTAGAAAAACAGGGAATGGGGTTCAGGTTTGGCATGTGGGTGTCATAAGTTAAAATGTGTGTAAACTTCAGTTCTAAAACATGTGTAAATCTTAGTTTTAGTGAATCACATATTGATATAACCCCAATCTCAGGTTTTCAGTCCCCTTCATTAAAATGAACCTAAATCGAATTGAAAAGAATCAAAACATACATGAAACCTAATCTTAGAAACAAACTAACCTAGGTAATATAACTGAAAACTCATTTGAAACCTCAAGTTATACCATGTATCAGCTTTTAAGAACAATTCCCTCACTCAGTGTATATTAATAGTTCAAAGCAGAAACCCATTTCGAATATCCCAAAATGTAATTTCGAACTGAAATTCCATGCAATCACAATCCTAATCATGATAGGCTAAATCCTAGATATGTAACAACCCAATTTAAATCACACAACAGTTAACATACATCAAATTTTCCAGAAATTGAAATGACAGGAATAGTATCAGGAAAACAAGGATTTTACAAATTCGAATTAGGAAATTAACAACAAAAAGGCAATTAATAGGTTGGCAAACATGGAAGCACATGTTTGGGTGTTATACAGGTCGTGTCGTGTCCAAATAAGTCGACACAAAGTGTCCAAATACTAAAAACCACGTTTCAGGAAAAATCAGTGTCGGCAGCCTCATGCAGAAGTGCACACGAGTGTAGGACACGACACAAGTGTCCATAGGTCTCGTGCACACGTGTGTAGGTTCGCCTAGGGTTGGTCTAGGTGTCTAGGTTCCTGTACCGTGTCCACGTGACTCGTGGTATCGTGTCGAACCGCGTATCAGTCGCATTTCCTGCGTGCGTGCGTGCTTGTGCAAAATCCGTACGGGTGGAATTTCTCCCAAACCCTTCGACCAATTGGCCTAAAATTTTGTCTGTGACATGTCAGTCATGTGTCCTAGGTGTACCCAAAGTTTCGTGTCAAGAAGTGCAGTGTCGTGTCCGCTACAGTGCCCGAGCAGCAGGGCACTGCACGGTGTCCTCATACACGCGTTCGTGTCCAATTTTGGACACAAAAACCAACCTAATACGTGCTCAGACTTTTACATAAATAATCTACATATTAAGAGCTATCCAAATATATAATTTATTTTAAAAAATATTAACATTTAATCCATTGAGGCATTTCAACAAACACCTACACAACACTACGACACATGTCCGATACGGACACCAAACGAACACGAAATCCACCCAAATTTTGAGGACACCTAGGGGACTCCTATATCTATCCCTACAAGCAAAGAAAACCGAAATTTAAATCAATTTAAAGGGTTTTACCTATATGTGCAAAAATCTTGAAAAAGCTTCAAATGGGGGATTCCTCCTCTTGATGGCAAAATCTCCAAATTGACCCAAAGCTAGGATTAAACCCCAAAATCAGAAAATAGGAGAGTATTAGGTTCTAATGCAAGAAACTAGAATTAAAAAGGAATTAAAATGGATTTAAGGGAATTTTTGGAAGAGGGACAAATACCTTTCTTTTTCAATGTTGAAATGAATAAAAAAAGAGATAAGCCCTAGAGAATTAGTGTTTATATAGGGTGGGGATCCCTATGGCTGGTCATAAAGGAAGGAATTAGGGTTAGGGTTCACTAAAATGGCCCATGGGCTTAAGTCACGATCAAACAATCATTAAGCCATAAGTCATTTCACTTAAACTATAAGCCATGACTTAATTTTACTTAAATTAATTCTCCTAATCCAAAATTAGTTTCTAATGACTAAAAGTAGGTTAACCTAAGTTATACTAGGGTCACCATGGCTAGGGTTAGCTTCTAGGCTAGTTCACTAGGTCTCAACAAGTCAAGGCAACCTAGAATTCACCAATTCAATAAATCTTCAAATAATTCAAATAAGTCAAAATAACCAAATTATCCCTAGACTAAAAATGATAATTAATCATCCTAATGACATGGGTAGGCTCTAGGTCATGCAGTCTCTAGGGTTTCACTAGCAGCACATCAAAATCACAAGTCATGACTTAAACCAGTTTTAAATAGTTTAAAAATTATTAAAAATCACTAAAAATCATAATGTGAATCAAATATCAATAATTAATAATTATAATTACAACATTTCAAAATTACCCTTATCAGGAAAATTGGGTGTTACAATTCCTTTGCCTTCCGAGACAGCAGGGAAATCCGAGGATGCCTTAGATTTAGAAATTCGAACTTTTCGCGCCTTCCTCGATTTCTGAACATTGGAGCAGCGGTACCACCCCCAGTTTGGAGCATTTCTTCGTAAGCAGTCTGGTCGAAGTGTACAACCAGAGTCTTCTTTGTCAATCCGATCGACACATCATCGTATTGAGCAATTGCCTCCTCGTCAGAGGAGAAGGTTATCCCCAACAGAGTCGCCATTTTGTTTCACTTAACAAAATGCCTAAAAATTGGCCTTTGAAAATAAAACAAAAAAAAGTACAAGAAGTACAAATTATTCTGGGAAGTATTGCTATGGAAGTCTGATCTGAAGGCGATCACTTTGTTCCTTGGACCATACCATAATGATGAAGATTACTGCTAGATGATGAACAACCGAAAGAACTAAGTTACCAGAAAGGTATCGACGCACTTGGGCACTGATGGCGAGGTCGAATGCTTTCCTGCTTTACTTCACTCTGTTCTGGAAGAAAAATTGTAGAAGAATGCTCTCGAAAATCAAAGTCTCTGGGCTCTGATTTTTCTATTCTCTCCTGTCTCTCTGCTCCTGATGCCCTTGTTATAAAAAAAAGTCTATTTATAGACTTGACCCATTGTACGTAAAAAGTAATAAAATTGGGTTTTTACGCTGGTAACTGTCACCCACGATGGAAGTCATCCACTGAATATGTTGACACGCGTCCCATTATTCCAACAAAAATAGGGAGCACGTATATACGTTCTTCAATAAATGTGGTATGAAAGCTACGTAGATGAACCACGTTCCAAAAATAGTCAGGAAGGATCGGGCGTAAAAACTTCCCCAAAATATGCTCCGAGCGTAAAGTAGCAACTGGCGTAAAAACAACACAATTAAAACTTCTCAGCATAATGTGGCTAAAATAGCCTTGAGCGTAAAACTAGCCCAAATAGACTTTACGCCCACAATAGCCTTGAGCGTAAAAGCTCACATAACTATCGTGCGTAAAAAGAAGTAATTATTGAGCGTAAAGTAGCCTTTTTTGTACACCATACGACGAGTATCGAGCTTGGTAAAAATCCGATCCTCTCGACTTCTGTGTTGCATGTTGTCAGCAAATCATTATGTCAAAGTCATTATCACTTGTATTAAATGCATGATTTCACATCTTCCCAGCGTAAAGTAGCCAGCGTAGAGGATGGCTAGTGTACATACTAGCCTGGCATAAAAATAGCTCTCATAGAGATTTGCCTGCGTAAAGTCCTCAATTCCCTTGAATTTAGTCAAATAAAGTACTTTTTACGCTCCTACAGTCCGCTTTGATCTCGTCTACGGACTTGACCAAGGCATGCAGTATGGCCTCCAGAGTGTCGATGCGTTGGCGATCACTGGGACCGTCTTGGTTGCTGTCCGTCATGAACACCGTCCTTACATGAGGAGAGATGGAAGGAACGGTGGAGGACGTGCCCTCTGAGTCATACCCTTGTACAGAGAAGTCGTCTGGGTATGTAGGAATGTTCTTCTCTAGTTCAAACTCGGAGGGAGTGGTACCCCCAGCTTCAGAGTTTGCCTCGTCTTGGGAGTTGTGGACGTCCTCGGGGACGTCGGGATCCGCTGCATCTGTTGGGGGAATCGTTTCCCCTGGATTATCTTCTTGGAATACCGGATTGTCGTGGATGTTTGGAGGAGTGCTACCCCCGGCTCCAACATCTCCCAGAGAAGTGGCAAATTTCATCTTTGAGCGGGTACCTTGGTAAACCCCTCTTGTAACGGCGGTAGACAGCCGCTTAGAAGAGAGTTTCTTAGTTACGCCGATTGAGATTTTTGGACTGGAGACATTTGCTTTCTTCCCTCTCCTGCTGCCAGGGATCTTCAGAGTAGAATTACAGGAGGCTATGAGAAGCACCTCATCCTCTGAGCTTGGGTGTTGCAGTCGTTGGAAGACAGACCGCTGGTCTTCTTTTACTGCCGCTCTGTTGTAGCAACAGCTGACAATGACTTGGGTGCAATGATGTCCCCGACATGACTCCATGCACACCAAGTTTTCGTTTCTTTCCTTGCTTTTGTGAAGAATCACGTTACGCAAGTCACTCATTTTGTGGGTCTGGGAGTCCTGAGCACATGAGTGTGTTGGCGTCCTTCCTGCTCCCTGATGTGGGGGTAGTACGAGTACTTGCCCCTGATCATTGTTGGCAGATCTTTGATAACTATTTCGTTCGGTGGCCATCGGAGGCTGGACACGGGTAGTTCTATACAACTTTCCATCAGGGCCCGCGTAATAGTAAGCGGGACACCCTGATAGTCAGAAGTCGGGACAGTCGACCGAGCTCGACGAGCCTGCGCCGTCCTAGACTTCATTCCTTTAGCACCCGAGAGTGCATAATAGGAAGAGTCCAAGTTGGTCACCACAGAGTCTGACATATACTCCAGAGAGCCTCCAAGGTCAGGACCGCATGAGAGGCGGTCAAAGGCTGACCATGAGCCGTATGGAACAGATGGTATACGGCTGGGATCAGTGGCCGTGCAGGCTGTCTGCATGCGGCTATCCTTTGTGGCCGCATGAACCTTCTGTATGCGGCTAAAAGCGGTGGCTGCATGAACCCTCGAGATGCGGCTGGAAGTCGTGACCGTGCAGGCTGCCTACATGCGGCTTGCAGTTTTGGCTGCATGGGCTTTTTGCATACGGCTGACTTCGATAGCCGCATGAGTCTTCTCCAGGCGGCTGACGGTTGCGGCCGCATGAGCCTTCTCCATGCGGCTGGCGCCCTTATGCGGCTTAGACCGTATAGAGTTCCTCTTTGCCCCTGCAAGTCCAGCATCATAGTATTTTCTTCTGTCGGACTTGGGGACAACAGAGTCCTCTATGGTCTGAAGTAGGGCCGCAAGCGTGACTTCTCCGCTGTCTCGGGCAACAGAAAATACTTCTTCGAGAGCTTGGGGAGGTGTAAATGATTTGGGTCTCCACTCCTTGCGGGCCTTTTTAGTACGGGCTCGGTGTTGGACCAGGCCAGCACTCCCGTCGGAGAGCATTTCTTCAAACGCCTGCTGGTCGAACCGGGCGACCAGCATTTGTTGAGTGGAGCCAAGTTTGGCTGCGTTCGATTGCGTCAATAACTCCTCAGCCATGGAGAAGTTGGTCCCCACCAGAGTCGCCATCGTGTCTGCCATTGATTGTAAAAGTACAGAACAGTTTTATGGGAGGACTGAACTTAGACTCACAATACAAACTCGTTCGTACAAAGAAAGCCTAGGGACGAAAACCTAGGTACAACAATCTAAGTACAATTGTTTAGTTTTTTCTAGGGGATGACAATAGAGGCTCAGAAAAGTGACGGCAGCTCTGCCTTACTCCTTGGACGATCGGACGTATCCTTGGCTCTGATGAAGAAATGCTCTAGGAATATGTGGGGAGACTCTTCTGTACGTGCCTCTTTCTCTCTGTGTGTCCAGCCGGGGCTCTCCTCATCTTCTCTGTCTTTTTCTATCTTCTTTGCAAGGGAATGGTACCTTGCTATTTATAGAAGTGGGGGTGTGATCATTAGGATTTGCAATAATTGTCCCTTGAAAAGTCGGCGGCCAATAATCTGAACCATTAATCTTGATTGCATCACATCTGGGCAGTTAATTTTGATTGCGCCAAATTCGTATGGGCAATTAATGCTGATTGCCACGAATCTTCATGATTTATCATGACAGGCTCGGATCTTCCGCCATGTGTTCAATCTGCTTAATTGCAATAAATCTGATTTGATCTGGGTAATTATGATGATTGTAACAAATCTGGGTTGTTATGATTTGCTAGCAGCCATAACTTCGAGGGGATAAAACCGCCATGTGTCTCAACCATCATGAGGACTGCCACTTGTCTCAACTGTCATGTAGACCGCCACGTGTCTCAACTGTCGTGAGTGGGACGTCCTGACAGAGCCGCATGAGTGCGGTCTCTAAGTGAGCCACATACGGGTGGCCCCCACGATCCTAGCCGTATTAAGGTAGCAGCCGCATGAGGGTGGCGGCCGCATGAGGGTGGCAGCCTCGTGAAGGAGGCAGCCGCATGAAGGTGGCAACCGCATGAAGGAGGCAGCCGCATGAAGGTGGCAGCCGCATGAAAGGGGCAGCCGCATAGGGTGGCAGCCGCATAGGGAGCTTGAGACTTGGCGGATCATGCCAGCTATATAAAAGATTTTTTTTCTTTTCCCTAGGAGCACGCCATCATGTCAGAGCTATCATTTCAGCTTTATGTCAAAGTTGTCACTTCGTCTTTCTGTCAGAGCTGCCGTCAGGGCATTTAATGAGACAGTTGCTTTATGGCCAGCTGTAGAGGCGAACTGCTTAGGGCCACGTGACTCCTTCCTGAGCCGCATGGAGCTATCCGAGCCGCATGAGGCTCTAAAGGACTTTTGAACCGCATGAATTTCTAATAGATTCCTGAGCCGCATGAGGCTCTTTCTGTCTGAGCCGCATGGGCTTTTCTTGTTCTTTTCCATGCTTCTACAGACCATTGTCACCGATGGTTACAAAAAGCCTGCCAGAATAGTTTCGAAGGAGATCTCATCAAAAAACCCAACGACAAGTATTCTGACGAGGAAAAGAAACAAGCGAGTCTAGATGCTAGAGCTATTAATGCTCTTTTCTGTGCAATAGACATGAATGATTTTAACAGGGTCTCAACATGCACCACCACGTACGAAGTATAGAAGCTTCTGGAAGTGACGCATGAAGGAACCACTCAAGTCAAGGAATCTAAGATCAATCGTCTGACTCAAGAATACGAGGCATTCATGATGAAGCCGAATGAGACGATCACTTAAATGTTCACAAGGTTCCTTGACGTCATCAATCCTCTGTCATCTCTTGGCAAATAATACTCCAATCATGAGAAGATCCGCAAGTTACTCAAGGGGCTACCAAAGATCTGGAACCCTAAGGTAACAGCAATTATAGAAGGCAATGATCTCACCAAAATGTCTATGGAAACTTTGATGGGAAAGCTGATAACCCACGAGCTCGACCTCAAAGACTTCGACTAACCTGCTCCAAAGGCAAAAGAGATTGCCCTAAAAGCTCATCGTCGAAGGGCTGATCCTAAAGAGACTGACAAAGACAATTCAGAAGGTGATGATCGAGCTCTTCTAGTCCGTAACTTCAAGAAGTTCTTCGTTTCAATCGAAGGAAAGACGACGAGGAAGAACCAACGTGCTACGACTGCAAAAAGACTGGACATGTTTGAAAGGACTGTCCCTTTGCAAAGAAAGGTAACAGATATGAGAAGCCCTACAAGAAGCCCTCTTCGTAAAAGTACGCCAATACTAGTATTTGGTACGAAAGCGAAGCCAGTGATTCTGAGGAAGAAGATGACTCTCCTCAAGACACTGCTAATGTCTGCCTAATGGCAACATCCGATAAGGTAACTGACGATACTCTTAATGACTTTACATTTGATGAACTTGACGATGCTTTTAATGACTTACTAAATGATCACAAGAAAGTCATTAATAAATATAAGCATGCCAAGGAGAAAATCAAAGGCTATAAAATAGAGATTCATAATCTTTCTTCTTTATTTGATAATGTTAGAGACACTCCATCCACGGAAGTCACTGGTGAGGTATCCAAGCTTAAATTAAGCTTATATGATGCCAAAATACTTATTGAGAAGCATACACGTGAGATCTCAGCACTCAACAAAGAGCTTGCTGAAGAAAAGAACAAACATAAGATCTCTATTGCTAAGATTGATGGTCTGAATGCAAAGTGCAATGAACTAAATGCCGCCTCTAAGAAATTAGAGATCAGATTGGGAAAACAGGTTGCTCAACCTCAAACCCAATCTCACAGTCACAAAACACACACAAAATACCAGACCACTCATAATAGTAAAACATGTCACCCACATGCAGCATGTAACCATGCTTATATGTACACGTACTCCTATGCAGCACGTAAACCACATGCACGTAGACGTCATTCTCAACCTACTCATAACTATTATCCTGCTACTGCACATAGTCATAACTATTATCCTGCTGCTACACATAGTCACTATCCTGCTGTTTCACATAACTATCACCATACTGCATATAGACATCACTATCAACCTGCTCCTAACACAAATAGGCATGCTACTTGCACATACTGTAGATTACATGGTCATATCTCACTACAGTGTAGAATTAGGAAATTAGTTGATATTAATCTATATGTATGGGTACCAAAGACTAACATTTCAGGACCCACAAGAACTTGGGTACCAAAGGTCATATCTACTCGTGATGTAGGTGGACCTTCATTCTTCAACTAAAAGCAAGTGGATTTTCGATAGTGGATGCTCACAACATATGACTGGAGACGCAAATCTTTTTGCATCACTATCGATGAAGAGGGAAGGATATGTATCCTTCGGTAACAACTTAAAGGGCTACATCATAGGTAATGGTACTATTGTTATCCTCCTTCTCCTATAATAAAGGATGTCTGCTTAGTGACCGAGTTAAAGCATAACCTGCTCAGTGTAAGTCATCTTGCTGATCATGGATATGATATTAACTTTGGAAAGAATAAATGCTACATTTATGATAGGTCAACTGGAGACATTGCTTTTGAAGGGATAAGAGAAGATAACATTTATATTTTCTATCAATCTAAAAATACTAACAGTGCAGGAAGATGCCTCTACGCCCACAAAGATGAAAGACTTTTGTGGTACCAGCGTCTTGGTTATGCCAATATGGATACTATATCCAGGCTATCGACAAAGAAGCTAGTAAGAGGTCTGCCCGACATCACATTCAAGAAGGACACGGTATGTGTCGAATGTGAACTGAATAAGGCAACCAAATTTTCATTTAAATCCATAAACACTGTAAGTACCACTAGACCCTTGCAATTACTGCACATGGACTTATTTGGTCCCAGTAGAGTAGCCAGTCTTGGTGGAAAACTCTATATATTTGTTATTGTAGATAATTTTTCAAGATTTACTTGGGTTTTCTTCCTTACAAACAAAAGCAATACTATTTCAATTTTCAAAATCTTTGCCAAAAAGGTCTAAAACGAAAAAGGCTACATGCTTACTCGAATCCGAAGTGATCATGGAGGCGAATTCGAAAATTCTGATTTTGAAAAGTTTTGCGAAACGAATGGTTTTGATCATGATTTTTCTTGTCCAAGAACTCCTCAATAAAATGGTGTTATGGAGCAGATCTTGGCGATATGGCTAGAGTCATGTTGAATAATTTTTTACTTCCAAAATATTTTTGGACATAAGCTGTCAGTACAGCTTGCCATATTTTAAATAGGGTGCTTATTCGACCTAGTTCGAAGAAAACACCCTATGAGCTTTGGTTTGGTAGGACTCCTAATGTCTCTTATTTTAGAGTGTTCGGTTGTCGCTGTTTTATCCTAAATACCAAAGACAACTTAGGCAAGTTTGATGCCAAAGCTGACGACGGTATTTTTCTTGGCTATGCTGCCAAGAGTAAGGGATATAGAGTATTCAACAAATGTTCAATGATTGTAGAAGAATCTACTAATGTGTCTTTTGATGAGGATAATAGTACAGCGGCTATCCCCGACGATGATGTTGAACCATCAACTTCCACACCGATGAATACCACCCCTGAAACCAATTCTCTGGAGGACTTACCGAAGAAGTTCGAGTTCAAGCCATCACACCCAGAAAACTTGGTAATAGGTGAGGTATCACGCGGAGTAAGTACTCGATCATCTTTAAGAGATTTTATTGCCAACATTGCTTTTATTTCGCAAGTTGAGCCTAAAAATATTTTAGAAGCGTTTCATGATAAATTTTGGATTTCCACTATGTAAAAAGAACTCAACCAATTCGAAAGAAGCCAGGTCTGGCAACTTGTTCCTAAACCAGCTAATCATTCGATTATTGGTACTAAATGAGTTTTTCGTAACAAAGTAAATGAAGATGGTTCAATCACTCGCAACAAAGCTCGTCTAGTAGCTCAATGATACAACCAAGAGGAAGGTATCGACTACGATGAGACGTACGCTCCAGTTGCAAGACTTGAATCCATTCGGATGCTTTGTGCCTTTGCAAATTTTCAAAAAATTTAAACATTTTCAAATGGATGTGAAAACTGCTTTTCTGACTGGTTTTATTAAAGAGGAAGTCTTTGTAAAATAACCCCCTGGTTTTAAAAATCATAAATTTTTCAACCACATTTTCAAGCTCAAGAAAGCGCTCTATGGCCTCAAACAAGCCCCCAGAGCTTCACATGAACGCCTAAACAATTTCTTACTAGATAAAGGTTTTTCAAAAGGGAAAATTGACACTACACTTTTTATCAAAACTTTTAAAGACACCATTCTTTTAGTTCAAATTTATGTTGATGATATCATATTTGGGTCTACTAATGTCAATCTACGTCAAGATTTTGCTAAGTGTATACAGAACGAATTTGAGATGAGCATGATGGGGGAGCTCACTTATTTCTTCGGACTGCAAGTCAAACAAACTTCGCAAGGAACATTTATCAGCCAGTCAAAATACACAAAGGATATGCTAAAAAAGTTTGATCTTGACAACGTCAAATCAATCAGCACTCCTATGGCTACTACAACCAAGTTGGAACCTGATGAAAGCGGCAAACCTGTTGACCAACATAAGTATCGAGGTATGATTGGTAGTCTACTTTAACTAACAGCTAGTCGTTCCGATATCATGTTTAGTGTTTGTCTGTGTGCTCGCTATCAAGCTAATCCTAAGGAACCACACATGTTCGCCGTTAAGCGTATCTTTCGATACCATAAAGGTACTGTTACATTGGGCTTGTGGTATCCCAAATCCATATCCTTTGAACTTACTGGTTATTCGGATGCTGATTTTGCTGGATGCAAAGTCGATCGTAAGAGTACGAGCGGCACGTGTCATTTATTAGGCAAGGCTCTAGTCTCATGGTTTAGCAAGAAGCAAAATTCTGTCGTACTATCCACAACAGAAGCTGAATACATCGCAATTGGTCATTGTTGTGCGCAAATTATGTAGGTGAAGCAAACCCTTACAGACTATAACCTATCTTTTATGCACATTTCTATTTTCTGTGATAACACTAGTGCTATTAATCTGACTAAGAACCCAGTATGTCACTCACGCACAGAACACATTGAGATTCGTCACCATTTTCTGCGTGATCATCAACAACACGGCACCATTAACTTAGAATTTATCGACACAGATCATCAGCTAGCAGATTTTTTCACCAAACCACTAGCCGAAGAGCGCTTCAACTTTCTTTGTCATAAATTAGGAAATTTGGATGAAACGATTATTAATTAAATTGGCCTGCATAAATAACGATTATGACATATATCTTTATGGTGCCTTTGCTATGGGTACAAGCCGAAAGGATCCTTCTGACAGCAAGGCGTAAAAGCTTAAGCGATACGGTGCACTAGTCTTCGGACTACGTCTAGCTGGGATCCGGCCCCTACAGCTAACCCATGGCAGTTTCATCGTAATGGTCGTTGTCATAAATCTTTGTTTATTATATAGTTTAATTTTTTTTGTAACTTAGTTAATTCAAAATTTTATAATTTTAATTCCATTTATTCCATTCATGGTTTCTTTTTCAATCAAATTTTTGATTTTCCTCACACATTTGCAAATTTTCAATCTTTATCATTCTATTTATTTTTTTAACACTTGGCCATTTTTTTTTTCTGTTTTGAGTTCTGGTCCCAGCACTAAGAACTCGGGCAGAACTCTACCTCATACAGAGTTCGGGCCGAGTTCGGTCTGCTGTTTCTAGAACCCAAGATCGCTCTCAGCCTTCCATTTTTTATCCAATAGTCCAGATTTCACCCGACCAGCCGACCCTACATTCATATTTTGAGATTTTCCTTCTCTTTCTTCTTCATTGCCACCTCTAAACCCTCTCCAAGTTCATCCTCTCCAAACCCTAACCCTATAATTCTCAATTTAGTGAGGTTTTCTTCCCCAAACTCAAGGAGAATAGCATTTGGATCATTCTCTTCCATATTCTACTACTCTTTTGAGGTATACTCTATTATTTTCTCCTTCTTAAATTTCAAATTCTTCTTATTATCAATGGCCCCTAGATTGTTCAATAAAGGAAAGAGGGCTAGCACCGAGGGTGCTTTCTCATCTAACCCTCCTCCTCAAGATGTTCAACCCATTCATCCACTTTTTAATCCACCACCACCTCATGACCCCAACACATTCAATGAACAAATTTTTGTTTCATTGGAGGCTTCCAATGAATGGTTCAATGGCTTTCGTTCAAGGAGTGTGTATGCGGATTATCCTATCAATTTCACAATTTTTTCTAGATATGACTCATTGCTCCATGATGGATGTGGTTCCGTACCTGCTGCTGCTACTGCTGATGATCTTCTTTAGTTTTATGCTTTATGGACTTCTTCTTATGTAGTTTTATTTTGTATGAGTATATTTTCAGTTTCTGTGGATATTTAGATTTTATCTGCGATTATTATATTATTCTCTTATGACCTATAAATTGTGTGCTTGCTAGTTAATCCTTTATACAGTCTTATGCATGTCTGTTTGGTGTTCATTTTTGATAAATACCAAATGGGGGATCTATTTGATATTTATATCTCTATCATATTGTGTGATATCTGTGTTTTGGAAGAGATAATATATATTAGGATACGACACATTGGTTTACAGGGAAGCTATGTTTATGGGGGAGCTACTATTACGGGGGAGTTACTGTATTCTATGCTTGTCTACCCTTTCCAACTTGTGTCCAGGTATGAATATTGAATATACAAATATCATTTTTGGCAATTATCAATATGGGGGAGATTGTTGACCCAAACTGGATCACAGTCAACCAAATATTGACAAATTGATAATATGATACTTGTCATAATTCAATATGACATATCAAAACAGAACTCACTGCAAGACGGACGTCGTCTTTCTCCTTCAGCGTACTTGTTTTCAGAGTCTGTACTATTTACATTTATTGAGTCTAACAAAATGTATACTGAGTAGCACTGGGTATTCTTGGCTTAAACCTTGTTCCCAAAACAAACCCAAAGCTCCACTAAGCCAAACTTAGCCCACAAAGCCCATCTGAACTCTCTGTCAGCAAGGAGACAGAGTTTGGGCCGAACTCTGCCCCACACAGAGTTTGGGCCGAACTCTGTCCCCTGATTTTCAGGACCTTAATTTTTAGGGCTTGCTGTATGCTATTTGTCCAACGGCAAAAAAATTTGAATTCATGGCACAGAATTCTGGCCGAATTCTGCATATCCCAACTAGTATAAAGAGGCCTTGAATTCTCTCATTCTAATTCATCCAATTATCTTTTCTTCTCTTCTCTATAAGCCTCATACAAGCCTTAACCTTCTCATCTACTAGCCACAAGCTTCCTAAGCCTAAAAGTGCTCAGTACTATTCAGTCAGAAGTTTGTGCAGGAGTCCAGAAAGTCGCTTAGAAAATTCCAAGCTTCGCCACAGCGATCTTTGTAAGAAGTTGACGTGCTCTTCTGAAGAAAAGGCACGAGGTGTAACTACTATTTCACAAGTAGTAGATTTAATCCTGAGCTAGAGTTCTCAGGCCTGGATTAGTCCTCCACGAGGGAAACCAGGTTAAAAATCTGCTATGTTTGCGTATGCTCTCTTGATCTTTTTATTTTCGCATTTACTACTCTAATTATTTACTGTTGGTGAAAAAAGTTAATTTTATTTGGCCATTATTGTTATAAACTCTATTTAGCCCCCTCTAGAGTTGCCTATCTGTTCTTCACATAATATCTAGATATTTCTAATCTTGGTACTTAGCTTAGAAGGTTCTAATCAAATATCTAGCCTCATGGTCATATCTAGACTAGGTTAACTTCTAGGTTAAAGCTCAATTAAATAATTAGCACATATTTAATTAATAAAAATTAAATTTTATAAAAAGTCAAAAATGACCAAAATATCCTCAAGCTAAAAATATGGTAGTGACAAGTCTACCCTTCTTAAATAATTTTGTCCTCAAAATTGAAAGGGAAAACTAAACTGATGAGTAGGATAGAAAATCATACCTCACGGTCCAAAAAGATAAGGGTATCGCTCGCGCATCTCATCCTCCCTTTCCCAGGTAATTTCTCCTGGAGAATGATGCCTCCATGCGACGTGAACCAAGGGTATCGTCTGGTTCCTCAGTACCTTCTCTCATCGATCCAGAATCTCTATAGGCTGTTCTAGATAGCTAAGAGTAGGTCCCACCTCGATCTCTGAATGATCGAGTACATGGCTAGGGTCCGCCACGTACCATCTCAACTGCGACACGTAAAATACGTTGTGGACTCCCACTAATGCAGGTGGCAAGTCTAGCATGTATGACACGGCACCGACTCTCCCACAGATAACAAAAGGTCCGATGAAGCGCATGCTAAGCTTTCCACCTCCACCAAAATGTATGGTACCACGTGTCGGAGATATCCTCAGAAAAACTAGATCTCCAACCTAATCACAAACAAGGTCTCAAATTAACTATAATAATCAAACATGATCAACAAAATCACAAAACAAACAATTCTACTTCTAATCCTATCTCTAAGCTGTACCTCGAACTCCAACGGCCTACGGTGGCTATCGGCCCAATGCCGATGTCTGTCCTGTGCCACGCGAAGTCGATCCCTGATAAGCTTCACGTTCTCGGCTGCATCCATAAATATCTCAGGTCCTAATAAAGCTCGCTCTCCAACGTCATCCCAAGACAAGGGTGTACGACATCTACGCCCGTACAGTGCCTCGAATGATAACATCTCGATGCTGGCCTGAAAACTGTTGTTGTATGCAAACTCTACTAAGTGCAGGTGATCCTCTCAGGAACCTCCAAAATCCAAGACACAAGTCCACAGCATGTCCTCGTGTGTCTGAATAGTTCTCTCTGACTGTCCGTCCGTCTGAGGGTGGTATGCAGTACTAAACTTGAGCTGAGTGCCCAAGCTAATATGCAGACTCTGCCAGAAATGGAAAGTAAAGCGACTATCCCGATCCGAGAGTGAAAGCCCACTCCAGATTTTTTTTAATTTTGTTTTGATTATGATTAACCTTTATGGTCATTAGGATTTGTACCTAAGCTCATTAGAGAGATATGATCATATTATGGTCATTTGGCCCTTATATGGTTTATATAAGCATTGTTTAATTATTTTATAGCTTATTGTAATTTTTAGAGATTTTTAGATATTTATTTATTAAGGTTTACTATTTTAATGACTTTCAAGATTTTACAATAGGTTTATTCGAGATTATTTTGAGACCCAGTAATTTATGTAAGCTCTAGTAGGTTATAAATATTTTCTATAATTCTATAGAATTTTTTTTGCAATTTTTAGATATTTATTTTTATTAAGTTTCATATATTTTAAAGGCTTCCAATATTTATTATGAGGCCATTTGAGACTAATATAAGGTAAATTATTTTTATTTATATTCTAGGAGGTTAGATATATTTTTTGTAATATTTTATAATTTTTAAGGAATTTTTAGGATTTTATCTGAGTTTATTTGGCCTTAGAATGATTTTTAAATCATTTTCTGTAACTAATTATCCAGTCATACCCAGTCAGCGCTGGCCGGGCCCACCCATCATCCATTGCAGCGCCCAGTCAGCGGGTGCTGACTGTACCCGCCCTATATATATATATATATATATATATATATATATATATATATATATATATATATATTTGCTGAACAATAAATCCTAATTTAATTCTGGCCGATTTTGAGGAAACTTGTTCCAAGGAGACCCCCGACTTCCCGAGGCGATTGCGGACAACTCCGACCTCCTTTTTAATTGCCTTTTTTGTTGGATTCGTATTGAGGTATACTTTTCGAATATCTAATTTATTTTTATTATCTCTGAACCTTAATTTCTGTAAAATTTGTAGAGTGCCGGTTGTCCGAAACTTGACACGTTTCAGTATTTTTGAGATTTCGGGAGGAACGAAAATCGAAATCATGAATCGTTTGAAGTTTCGAAAAGCTAACATAGAGCTCTACGACATATATTTTCCCCAGAAATTAGTTCATTCATCTAGTATTTTAGTTATTCTGTTGAACTCAGAATTGATCGGTAAATTACCGTTTTGGTCACGATTAGCCATAACGGCGATATCTTTTGACCAAAATGTGAATTTGTGGCACGGTTGATTCCAGTGCACTCGTGGCACTGAAATCAACCAAGGTGCACTTTCAAAACCTTGAGTTTACAGCATTTGAGTAGGTAGTCAATGGTACGTCTCGATTTGCATGCCATGGTTTCCAAAATTGGAAACATGACTTTTTATGGCCAAACTTGCATGTTTAGATTATATTCAGATTATTATTAGGTTAAAATAGGTTTTAAGTAATTTATTTCAGAATTAACTATTATTAGATTAGTAACCCATTAGCCACTTATTCCATGAATTTAGAACTAGAACCTTAGAATTGACTTGTGGTTTTCGTGCATGGTTCGTGGTACAATATATGTTAAAGGTTGACAGCTTCTAGATCGATAATCCCCTCATCCTTGACTTGTGACTTCGGTTTGTGCAAGGATTCAGGCAAGTGCACTTTCTGATTCGATTCATAGTAGTTTTCCATTTCATGTTTATATATATGCTCTCTTGCTTGACGACACGTTGTCACACGAATTAGTATCATGGATTTGTTTATACTCCGTGACTGTCTTTTACATGATTACCATGCTTGCGACTGGATTCCCTGAGTACTAGCTGGACGAAGAAATACCTTAGTAGACATGTGGACTACCCAAAAACATTTCCAAAATATCTATTCTTGTCAGATAGCAGTCACACAATTCACGTACGGGGTGCCGAATTTATCCCTTAGCCGTTCACATGTCGAACAAGATATTTTAAAACACATAGATAGTTGTTTTTTTCTTGTTTTCTTCACCACTTGCCATGACATCCTAGTTACGTGTTTCTCCAGTTGATACATCTTGTTGTGGAGTTATCTACTTGCTTTCTAGACATGCCATGACATCAGTTACTTTCTAGTTTCATCTCACATATGATATTTTCATGTCTTCTGAATTCTATTGTATTTTCGTATTGCCGTCGATTTATGTGCTTGTTCTATTCCTGACTGGAAACCAACATTTTTCAGGTTAGCCGTGGCTTCACTTAGCACTGGAAGATACGAGTGTACTAGTAGGCAGAAACCTAGAAATTATATAGATGTGGTATTATTTACATTAATTGTAAGAACCTTGTACTTTCTTTAAATATAAATGTTGCAATCAATTTAGAAATGTGAATGAGCAATAAAGTTTATTTTGATCATTTATTTATTGCAGGCTTGACAGCGTTCTACCGTCGACTCTGCGGCATAGGCTGGCTTGGACACGCATTCGTATCCCGAAAAGTGGGTGCGGGACATGATAAGTTTTGTGGTTGCCCATGTAGGTCAAATTTCGTAAATGATTGCGAACTTGTGGTAGTACTTAAGTTAGTTGTACTACTACAAGCCTGCGACTAGGAAGTGCTCATTCATAATTAGGATTGATTTGATTTTAGGAGAATACCAGGACTAGGAGTCCCTTATTTAATTCTATTGTTAGGTAAATAAGGTTGCTATATAGGCCATGTAATTCTATTGTATTTTAATACGAGGGTATCATCCAAGGTGGATAGAATATACGTTTGGTAAGTTAGGCCTTCATAGAATTCAATTCCTAATTTTGATTATTTTTTGTGCTATTTTATCTTCTGCCTTCTCTAAGCCTCGTTTGATTTTCAAAACTATTTTGCGATCGTTTTGTTTTCAAAACTGGCACTTTTATTCAAGGACATATACTTACATTTTCTTATCATGATCTACTTGTTTGAATTTATAGAAGCTCCTTGAAATTCTTATGGATATAGTTGAAATACTTTTTGATGACTTACAATGGTACGACAGATGCGCACTGTCCCTATTTATTTGAATTATGGAGACTGCGGGTTCACTGTAGTCAGAAGTGCACTGGCATGGCATGATCCCTAAGTTAAAATAATTTCACGTATGCGCAGGTTGTCAAATACTACTAAAACTATATTCTAGTTGTATTATTGATCTTTTGATTTATATGTCAATATTGGGTAGAGTTGATAGAGTGTTCGATAACATATTATACTTGAGTCATGAAACCAAGGGTTCACGACAGCCAGATGTACACTGGCGAGGCATGGATTCTCGGTTAAATGACTTCAGATATACTTATGATTTTCGAATATCCTAGAGGATATCTTTTATTGGCATACGACTATTAATTTTTCAAAATTGATTTGATATTTACTTCTTGTTACCACCTTCTCAACAATTGGTAGTTCTCTCTTTCTATCATATTTCGATTCTATCCTTAACCAAGCCTAGATTTTGACTAACCCTTTTGACTATAATTTGTGGATAATATTTTTAATCGTGTCTAGTCGTATCCTTTGAAATCTCGAGGACGAAATATTTCTAAGGTGGGTAGATTTGTAAGCCCACTTCCCGATTTTTTTAATTTTATTTTGATTATGATTAACTTTTATGGTCATTAGGATTTGTACCTAAGCTCATAACAGAGCTATGATAATATTATGGTCATTTGGCCCTTATATGGTTTATATAAGCATTGTTTAATTATTTTATAGCTTATTATAATTTTTAGAGATTTTTAGATATTTATTTATTAAGGTTTAATATTTTAATGACTTTCAAGATTTTATAATAGGTTTATTCGAAACTATTTTGAGACCCGATAATTTTTGTAGGCTCTAGTAGGTTATAAATATTTTCTATAATTTTATAGAATTTTTCTGCAGTTTTTAGATATTTATTTTATTAAGTTTCATATATTTTAAAGGCTTCCAATATTTATTATGAGGCCATTTGAGACTAATATGAGGTAAATTATTTTTCTTTATATTCTAGGAGGTTAGATATATTTTTTGTAATTTTTAACAATTTTTTTGGAATTTTTAGGATTTTACCTGAGTTTATTTGGCCTTAGAATAAATTTTAAATTATTTTCTTTAATTAATTATCCAGTCATATCCAGTCAGCGCTAGCCGGGCCCACCCGTCAGCCATTGCAGTACCCAGTCAGCGGGTGCTAACTGTACCCGCCCTATATATATATTTTCCTATATATATTTTTTTCCCTATATATATATATTTTTTTTCCCCTATATATATATATTCGCTGAACAGTAAACCCTAATTTAATTCTAGCCGATTTTGAGGAAACTTGTTCCAAGGAGACCCCCGACTTCCCAAGGCGATTGCGGACAACTGCGATCTCAATTTTGCGTGCCTTTTTTTTGTTGGATTTGTATTGAGGTATAATTTTCGAATATCTAATTTATTTTTATGATCCCTGAACCTTAATTTCTGTAAAATTCGTAGAGTACCGATTGTCCGAAACTTGACACGTTTTAGTGTTTTCGAGATTCCGGGAGGACCGAAAATCAAAATCACAAACCGTTTGAAGTTTGAAAAGCTAACACAGAGCTCTACGACATATATTTTCCCCAGAAATTAGTTCGTTCATCTAGTATTTTAGTTATTTTGTTGAACTCAGAATTGATCTGTGAATCACCGTTTTGGTCACGATTAGCCATAACGGCGATATCTTTTGACCAAAATGTGAATTTGTGGCACGGTTGATTCCAGTGCACTCGTGGCACTGAAATATACCAATGTGCACTTTCAAAATCTTGAGTTCGCGATGTTTGACTAGATAGTCAATGGTACATCTCGATTTGCATGCCATAGTTTCCAAAATTGGGAACATGACTTTTTACGGCCAAACTTGCATGTTTAGATTATATTCAGATTATTATTAGGTTAAATTAGGTTTTTAAGTAATTTATTTTAGAATTAACTATTATTAGATTAGTAATCCGTTAGCCACTTATTCCATGAATTTAGAACCAGAACCTTAGAAGTGACTTGTGGCTTTCGTACATGGTTCGTGGTACGATATATATTAAAGGTTGACAGCTTCTAGATCGACAATCCCCTCATCATCGACTTGTGACTTCGGTTTGTGCAAGGATTCAGGCAAGTGCACTTTCGGATTGCTTTCGATTCATAGTAGTTTTCCATTTCATGTTTATATATATGCTCTCTTGCTTGACGACACGTTGTCACACGAATTAGTATCATGGATTTGTTTATACTTCGTGACTATCTTTTACATGATTACCATGCTTGCGACTGGATTCCTTGAGTACAACTGGACGGGAAAATACCTTAGTAGACATGTGGACTACCCAGAAACATCCCCAAAATGTCTATTCTTGTCAAATAGCAATCGCACAATTCACGTGTGGGGTGTCGGATTTACCCCTTAGCAGTTCACATGTCGAACAAGATATTTCAAAACACATAGATAGTTGTCTTTTCCTTTTTTTCTTTACCACTTGCCATGACAGCCTAGTTACATGTTTCTCCAGTTGATACATCTTGTTGTGGAGTTATCTACTTACTTTCTAGACATGCCATGACATTAGTTACTTTCTAGTTTCATCTCATATATGATATTTTCATGTCTTTTGAATTCTATTGTGTTTTTGTATTGCCGTCGGTTTGTTTGCTTGTTCCATTCCTGACTGGAAACCAACATTTTTTAGGTTAACTGTGGCTTTATTTAGCATTGGAAGATACGAGTGTACTAGCAGACAGAAACCTAAAAATTAGATAGATGTTGTATCATTTATATTAATGGTAAGAACCTTGTACTTTTTTTAAATATAAATATTGTAATCAATTTAGAAATGTGAATGAGCAATAAAGTTTATTTTGAGCATTTATTTATTGCGGGCTTGACAGCGTTCTACCCCCGACTCTGCGGCGTAGGCTGGCTTGGACACGCACTCGTATGCCGAAAAGCAGGTGCGGGTCGTGACAGAGACAATGCTCACCGGAACTCCATAAATCCTAACAATCTGTTGTATATACATCTCTGCTAGCTTCTCGGTAGATAAACCCACTTTAAATGGCAAAAAGTGAGCTGATTTGGTCAACCTGTCTACGATGACCCAAATCGCGTCTTTCCCTCATGGCGTATGCGACAATCCCGAAACAAAGTCCATCGTGATGTGTTCCCACTTCCACTCCGGAATGGGCAACGATTGTAATAGTCCTCCTGGCCTTTGCCTCTCTGCCTTCACCTGCTGGCAGACCAAACATCTAGCAACGAACCGTGCTACCTTCCGCATCATCCCACACCACCATACATGCTCCCTCAGATCCCTATACATCTTGTTGGCACCTGGTTTCATAGAGTACTGAGATCAGTGGGCCTCCTGCATAACCTGCTCTCGAAGCTCTCTGCTGGGCACATACAGTCTGGAACTGTGCCTCAATGCGCCATCCTCTGCAATGGTGAACTCCTCATCCACCAATCCTGCTCGAGCCTGCTCTCGGATCCACCACAGAGCAACATCGTCAAACTGAGTCGACTTGATCCTCTCAATCAAGTCTGACTGAATCTGCAGACCCCACATCTGCATCTCCACTTATGGCACTAGCACCTCCATCCCCAGGCTCTCATGATCTGCTAGCTAGTGACGATCTACCGTCAAACACATGGCTACCGGATATCTGCAGCATTGGCAACCACATTGGCCTTCCTTGGATGATACTGCAGTGCAATGTCGAAGTCCTTTATCAACTCCAATCATCTACGTTGTCTCATGTTGAGCTCTTTCTGTATAAACATGTACTTCAAGCTCTTGTGGTCTATAAAGATCTCCACTCGCTCTCCGTACAAATAGTGTTTCCATAACTTCAGGGCAAATATAGCTGCCGCCAACTATAAGTCATGGGTAGGGTAGTTCTTATCATACGGACGTAACTGCCTGGAAGCATAGACAATTACCTTCCTATGCTGCTGTAAGACACAACCCAAACCTTTCTCCGAGGCATCACTGTAGATAGTGAACCCGCCTGATCCTGATAGCAATGTCAGAATCGGAGCTGTCGTCAACCACTTCTTCAACTCATCAAAAGCGAACTGACACTCCTCCGACCAGATAAACTCTGTGTCCTTCTGGGTCAATCTAGTCAATAGCTCTGCAACTCGAGAGAAATCTTGGACGAACCTCCTGTAGTAGCCTGCCAATCCCAGGAAGCTCCTGATCTCCACAACTGAACTCGGTGCTGTCCATGCCTCAACTGTCGTGATCTTTCTTGGGTCAACCCATCTTCAGTCACAACATGACCCAGGAAGTCAACTCGATCCAGGAAGAACTCACACTTCGAGAGCTTGCCATAAAGTTCCTCCTTCCTGAGTGTCTCCAGAACCACTCTCAAATGCTCCTCATGCTCCTTTGCGGTCTTCGAGCACACCAAGATATCATCGATGAACACCACCACGAACTTGTCGAAGTACTGGTGGAACACCTTGTTCATCAGGTTCATGAATACCGCCGGGGCGTTAGTCAACCCAAACGGCATCACCATAAACTCGAACTGGCCACACCGCCTTCTAAATGCTGTCTTCATGATATCTTCCCTCTTTACCTTCACCTGATGGTAACCTGACCTCAGATCTATCTTCGAGAATACCCTAGCTCCGCTCAACTGATCAAAGAAATCATCGATCCGCGGCAGTGGGTACTTGTTCTTGATCGTAAGGTTGTTGAGTGCCCTATAGTCGATACACATCGGTACCGTCCCGTCCTTCTTCGGTACAAAAACACCGGTGCACCCCATGGTGAAGAACTAGATCGGATTAAGCCCTTGTTCTGCAACTCATCCACCTGTTTCTTCAACTCCACCAACTCACTATTGTTCACCCTATAGACGTGCTGAGATATCGGCTCTGCGTCGGGCACTAAGTCTATAGAGAACTCAACGTCTCTGTCCGGTGGTAGTCCTGGCAAGTCCTCCGAAAAGACATCCATGAACTCTGCTATCAATAGATGTGGCACTATCTGCTCCTCAACTAAAACTCCGCAGAAGACTCCGCTGCTCGGTTCTGCCTCCAATATGGTGAACTCGAAATCTGGCTCTCCTGGCAGACAAAAAAGAACTATGCTGTCGCGACAACCTATACTTGCATGGTGCCTGCTCAACCAATCCATCCCGAGTACTATATCGTAGTTCGGTAGTGGCATTACGGACAAACTCATATCCAGTTCTCGGCCTCCCAAAACTACTCTCCGATCCTTATAAATATTACTGACAAGGATGATGCCACCCCCGATCGTGATCTTGTAAGTCCTAGGCAACGATTTAGAAGCAAGATGGTGTTTAATAGCAAAAGATACTGACACAAAGCTATGGGAAGCCCCAGAATCAAATAATGCGAAAGCGGGAAATGAGTCGAGAAGAACAGAACCTGTAATCAGCTTTCCAATAGCCTCTGTATCCTCAGCTGCCATGGCGAAAGCTTGCCCCTGCTGGCCTCCCCTGGCTTGCTGCTGGTGCTGAACGAACCTCTGCTGCTGCGTCTGCAGGGCTGGTCCCTTCTGCTTGCCTACTGGAACCTTGGCTCCTCCTCCTCTTGGTGCCGGACAAATCGCCGCTATGGAACAGTCTCTTATCTGGTGGTCCGACGAACCACACTGTAAACCCCCCTAAATTTCTACTATGAAATTTTTTTATTATTAAATTTGATATTTATCTTATACTTCGTATTTTTGTGTCGCATGCAAGTTTGCGTCTCGTATTTTACGTCGCGCGCGAATTTGTATTTTTGCTCGTCGAGTGCGAATATGTGCGAGGTACATTTTTAGAAAAATGTTTTTATTATAAATTTTGATATAGGAAAAATAAGGTTTTCAAGACGATATATGATAACTATTATATGTTGCTTAAAGTGGTAAAACCTTGACTTTTAGGAAAACAAATTATAAATATTTTTATTTCAAAAATGATATTTCAAATATTCGAACATTTATCTTGATTTTCAAAATTAATTAATATTATATTTTAATATTTATGAAAAAGATATTTTGGATCTTGTTTTATTCGATATTTGATTAATTATGGTAATTTAAATTGGAGAAGATTTTTATTTCAAATAGACTTTAAATTAAGTAAAGGTTTTATTTAGATTTAATACAGATTTCATTAAATCAATTTTAAATCGATTTAAATTGGGGGAGGAATTATCCATTAAGGATTTGAACCAATCCTAGCCTCTATCCATCTAGGAGCTCCACCTCCTATATAAGGAGAGCCCCCATTGTTTCTTTCCCATGAAAATTTTTACCAAGCTAATCTCCATAACAGGTGCATCGTGTCTGTGCCTCATCCCCTCCACTATAATTTTCTATTACATTTACAATTCTTCCAACTCCGTGTCCGAGACACCCGGACATCCAAATTCGTGTCGCGTGGACACAAAACCCTCGACACGAAAATGACCCTAACTCTAAACTGACTCCGGCCGTCCTGGCCGCCAACTGCCAACATTTCATCAGCTACCATCAACACCTTGTCCCATCCACCCGACGGCTGCAACCACCATCTTCATCATCATCACTACAACGTTCGCTGCCCTGACCTCTACAAGCCTGCTTCCAACACCACCGAGTACCACCACCGTGTGCCGACTCCATCACCAGTACTCCACCGCCCACACTTACTGCCATCACCACTGTAATGCCCCAGTCCCAAAATACGTAGGATTAGGACCGTAGACATGCCAGCTGTATTCATACGAAGTACATAGGCCTCGTATGGATACATAAGCTATAAAATACAGTAGAACCATAACTAATCTCATCCACACAAAATAAAGGAATAAAATATATCATATAATCAACTATGAATTGTCATTGGTACATGTAGTTGGGCAGAGACAAATCCACTACGAATAATGAAAAGAAATACATAATATACAAAAGAATGATTTTGGCGAGCGAAGCGAAGATGATCCAAGTGCAATCATCCTCGAAGAAATAGCGATGATTACGGCTAGAGCTAGAACACCTGCGAAAGATAAGAGCACACACCTGACGAGATAACCAGGTCCTCAAAGGGACGTAACAAGACACATAATATCATGCCATATAAACTGAATAAATATTGCTCAATAATATAAGTAAGATTGGATCATAACATGGTCCAATACACACCTATTGAACTAGCGTACCATCCTCCCAACCAAACAAGGATAGGAGATGGTAAACTAATTCATGGTGACGTATCTTTCTATGCCATGAATCCAATATGGTATCCGGACCCCAACAAGGTTCAATACCTTCTCATTGAAGTAGTAAGTCATACCTACAACCAAACAAGGACAAGATGTGACGTACTAATCCGCCACAAGTTATTATTCCAAGCCACGGTCAGATATAAGTACCTAAACCAAAAGTACTCATACCTAACGGATAAGGTAGCCTAACCGTTCTAAGTGAAATGTAGTTAAGAACAATCCTTCCTACGCATGGGCCCTGGCTAAAATATGATCGGCATGGTCCCCCTTGGGACACCAGAGGCCCAATCAATAAGAGCATAACGTTCTGCAGAACGTCAGTGGCCGTCAGTAATCATGGGTAATCTGACCCGCATCTCCGGCGGAGCTCACGGGTTACAAAAGGGAAAGTGCATCGAAGTCCATACGCTAAGGAATTGTCCTCCCCACCCAATGCCTACTATGTTGTATCCACAACAGTAAACCTCTATAACCGCTAAGTCAAACTAAGCATGCAACCTCTATTAGCGGTTATTCCTATCGCATGGCTTATACATACCGGTGGCCAGCCATTTACGTATGTCCGTATTCTACATGCGACACACAACTTTGTGGTACAATGTGTCAAGGCCAATGAATGCAACACACAAAGGTGGTCCCTTAAATCTAGGTTTAATGTGTAAGAAAATAATACATAGTAGAAAATATAAATGAACAGTAAGTTCTAATAGGTCATGCCATGTATCACAGTTTATTTTGCATAAAGAAAATAATGAATAATGCATGAAATATGAGATAAATAAATAAACAGCAAATGGCAAGGTGTCTTGCCTGGTAGGATGCCTGGTGTACTGCAATGATCAATTGTGGCACGAACTGCGACTTCGGGTAACAACTACACAAGGTGACCTCTGATGGTGACACAGATAGTTCTATTGGATCCGGAAGGGTCAAATTAGTTAGGGTGGACATAATGTAGTATAGAATTGGTAAAGGAATAGGAAAGATGGGCTGAATCACGAGATGGAGAAAAAAACGTAGGAAGTCAATTAATATATATATATATATATATTTAGAAAATATTTTATAATACTTGAAATATAAATTATTAGTCAAAATATGCTTTCAATTAAATACTCAAAAAATCGGAAGTCGTTTTTAAGGCAAAACTCTAAGTTGTCAAAATAAATTTTCTAGGTAAAACTAAATTTAGTTAAAATACTTTTAGGTAAATATTTGAAAATATAGAAAAAATCATCTAAAGGTAATACTATATTTAAATATGGCTAAAAATACTTTAATAATAGTTATAGGCCAAGAACTATAATACACTAATATTTGGGGGTTTCGAAACTAAATTTGAAAACATAGGCCAAACCTAATACATTATTTTTTGTTACAAGATAATTTTGTCAAAGCATAATTTTGTGTTAAAACTATTTTTGAAAATAGCTAGAAATAATATTTTCATCTAATAATTTTAAAAATTATATCAAATGAATTCTAACAACAACAACAATAGTGATAATAATTATAATTATAATATAGACATAATTATATACCAAGATAATAATAACATAATAAAACAAATAATAAACCAAAAAAAAAATATAACAACAAAAAGTTATCACCAACTACCGTTCTCATCCTATTCTCTCTTTGAGAGAGCCACACCTCAAGAGAAGGAAGTCTGAAGGAAATTTCAGACCAAGAAAGAAAAAAAGAGGAAGGAAAGCGAGAGACTTCGGGGAGAGGAGCTATGGAGCGAGAGGAGAGAGGAAGAGAACTGAGGAGAGAGGGAGATAAGAGAGTGAGCGGAAGAGGGTTTCGATGGTCGCCGGTAGACGGAACAACGCAGGGGCGGCGATCGGGCGGCAGTCGTCGGCGGGCATGGCGGTCGGAGGCGTGCGGGAAGAGCGACGCACGCGCGACGGAGGCTGCACTCGCGGAGGTGGAGGGGGTTAGGCGGTCGAGAGGAAGGGATAAGGAGAGGGGATCGATGGCCCGGCGGTCGCAGGCGGCTAGGGCACGCCGACGGTGGTTCGTATGGACTGCTCTGGCGCGCAGAGGCAGCACGCGTTAGCCGATGCGCGTTCGCCGGTACGGTGGAGTCGGGAGCTGCTCGGCGCAGTGGACGCGACTAGGCGCGGGATGGGCTCTGCGGAGGCGTGGTTCAGAGAGAGCTGGGAGGAAGGAGACTCTCCGCGGCTGTGCGGAGGCGACGGTGAGCGGAGGCGCAGGGATGCGGAGAAGACCGAGGAGTGCGGCAGATCTCTGGGAAGTAGGAGCTCGCCGGCGCACGGAGGGAGACGTGGTGGCTGCGCCGAGCACGGCGGCGAGGTGAGTAATTGGTGGTGGCGGTTTTTAAGTTGGGTTTTTGGGTTTGCCGGTGGTTGTTGGCCGCGGGGTTGGTGGCGGTGGTTGTTGGCCGAGGATGGCTGGAGTTGGGTTACGAGGAGGCATGGGTTGATATGGTGATGACGATGTTGTTTATGGTGGTCGGAACGACCGAGGTTGGTGGGCGAGGGGTCGCTGAGGGGTACGGTGCAGGCAGCAGGGGTCAATTTTGTCTTAGAGTAATGGTATTTGGTCGAGGTGGCCGGTACAAGGAGGAGACACTGGTGGTGATGGGTTGGAGGCAGGAAGCAGTGGCGACTAGACTAGGGCTAGGGTTAGGATTGGATGTTTGCCATGTCGGGATTGTCGATACGGAGGAGATGATGCGATGTACATGTACAATTATCATATTGGAAAGACACCCGGGATCGAACCCGAGGCCGTCACGGCTGACACGGAAAAGGTTGGACACCGACACGATGTACAGGTTTTGTTTGTGGAAAATTATTTGGAGATGGTTGTGGAGAACTCAATGAAAGCTCCCCTATATATAGGGTCGAGAAAATCCGTAGCAGATAAGGATTGAGACCTAAATAGATAATTACTTTTAATTCAAATAATTTTTAAAATAATCCAAATCAAATACAAATTCAGTCCAATTTAAATATAGATAAATCTACCTTTACATTAGACACTACATCCATAAATTCAAATTTGTAAATCATCATAGTTAATTTAAACAAATATCAACCATTTTAAAATATATTTTATGAACACTAAAATTATAATAATAATTAATTTCAAAAATTATATTATTATTTAAAAATAAACTAATAAATAATTACGAAATATATATGTATGCACAAATAATATTTACATAAATATATTTTTCTAGTATACCATTTTATAAGAATATAATTTATTATTGTAACTGTATAAATGAAAGGCTTTTCATAATTAAAATAGCAAACTTAGAAAATTTTGGTACGATGACAAGAATAATTATTGTATATATATTATTTTGAAAAAATAGAAAAATGTTTTTCTAAAAATATGTACGCTCGCACATATTCGCACTCGTCGAGCAATTACGAAAATGAAATTTCGTGCGCGACGTACAATGCAACTACGCGACGTACAATACAAAATAATAAAAAAATCAGTACTAAATTAAAAAAATAGTAGAAATTTAGGGGTTTTACAACCACCACCGCCTGGCCACTCCGGCCGACCATCCAACATCCCGACCCCCAGAACCGACCACAGCCATCTACCACCACCGATATCGAAACCCCAAAAAACTTACCGCTGTCCGTGCCAAGTATCCGTCACCGGCGTGCCCTAGACCGCACGGTACCACCGGCTCTCCTCCGGCACGAGTCGGCCGTGCGAGCACAGATCGGCGCAGCTTCTCGCGCCTCCCTCTCCGGTCATCCGTGCCCGAGCACTTCCTGCCGCGTTCGTCGCCGACGACCAGGACCGGCCGCACAGCCTCGCCACCGCGAGCAGCATCGCCCTGGTCCAGATCCGCTCTGGTGACCTACTATCTCGCCGCTAGTCCTCCGCCTGGCCGACGAGCCTCTTTCGGTGACCTCGGGTGGGTGAGCACCTCGCCCGCAACTGGACGCAACCGCCTCTGTCATGACCCGCTCCCGAATAATCGAACATGAGTCGGACACGCCCAGCCTTTGTCGTTAGACACAACAAAGTAAGCTGTACCAATCTAGGAAAACTAACCAGATATCAAGACAAGTATGAAAACACAGCATCTATAAATGTATCCCAGAAAAGAAGTACAAGTCTCAGAATTTCTATTACATTCCAGCAAATAAAAGTAAGTCTACTAGTCTCAATACAAGGAAATAATATGGAAAACTAAGGTAAGCTCTAGGCTTCTGCAGCCTCTAAGTCAAGAACAGCACCAGCTAGCTCTCCTACATCAATTGGCTCCTCGCCATAGTACGTGTCGCACAGATCCTCCAACTCACCTGCAACATGTCCTAGTCAGGAGCGAAGCTAAGTATATCCAAGGAATGAACATGTACATCATGGTATGAACAAGAAACATGAATATATGTAAAGTACATGAAATGAGAACAAGACATGAAACTGAACAGAAAATACTGAAAGTAAAACAGGGAACATGGTAAGAGTCCTGAACATGAAATACAACCTAAACATAAAGTACAACCTGAACATGAAATACAACCATAAAATCCTGAAATACAACCTGAATCCTGACATATGCAATATTGAAATACTTCTAGATTGTGATCGGCTTGGATAGATGCAATGAACATGAAATGGTACGGCTTTGGTCCCGCATGCACGGTGCGGGACCCAAGCTATTCATATGAGTAGTAACAGGATTTGATCACATATCTATAGTATTTCCCCTCCCAGACACAAGTAATACATGAAATATGAAACCAGACAATATCGGGATACTTCGTGTCAATCAAGGAGATACAAGGATGAACATGCAAGACATGATAAATGAACAAATCCGAGGAGTATACTTGCCTAGCTCCGGGTGATCAAGTGCGGGTAGAAGAGCTGGGAATCCTCCTGTTTATGATTTACAGTTGATAAATCAACAATGTAAAGCTGATATTTAAGTCTAAGATCACTAAAACAATCCTAGGTTCCATTTGATAAATACAATCTACCCTATAGATGTGATTATTTATATAATCTAGTTTTTAGACTAATACATTAGTTAATCATTCATTAAATCTATAATACCAGTCAACTTCTATTACAACTATACAATATCCTAACCAAGCAGAGTTATATTCCATTTACAAAGGTAATCTATCAATTGATAGACAACCCTACACAATCCTTAACAGGGCATTATGACAATTCAGTCCTAATGTGGGACTGAATCCTCAGTCCAAACTCAGGATATAAACCAGTCTATACACAACCCTATTTACAACTATTGGATCCTAAGTAAATCAGCCACTTGTCCAGTTCTCAGGTCTTAGGAAATCAATTTTTACTTGGACACTAGAACTCAGTCTCTAACAAAATAAGGAATATATTTTAGTCCAAGCCAGTCACTTACTGGTATTCATGGATACCCTGCCAAGTACAGTTTACACAACAATCACTTATCTATGTAAACCCAAGTTCTCAAGGATTAACATTCATTCACAGCCTTTCCTTAATAACTGATCAATGATCAATCTCATCTCAAATATCTTCCTGTACTCGAGAGTGCTACCAAATATGAAGTAAAATTAAGACCCATCTTTCAAATACTGTCAACCAAAAATACCCAAGGTAACAGTCCAAATTTGGACTGAAACAAATCAGTGGAAATCTGGTTCAGATATATTCAGTCCTAATGTGATTAATATCAGTCCCAAATCAGAACTTAGCATATCATCTATGTGTATTCACTGATATTCATTCCTACATATAATAGTCCCCATACCCTGTTCAGTCCCTAACAGGACTGCTAATAGTATATGAAACAACAATCCTGCAGTAATTAATTTCCAATTCAAATTGAACCCTGGTTTTCAGTCTACACCATATGGCATTTGGAAAACAAACCCAAAATGAAAAGTTAATATAACTTGCACATGATACTAACCTAATTCTATCTACCATATATCTAACTAAGGAGTTTTTGTTCAACTCACACATCCATTCTTGTATCAGTCAAGCTGGAACCTTAGTTATCTCAAATCAGTCACCGTCCTAACACAATTTATGTGAAGTTCAGTTCAGTCATGGTGTAAATTACTTCAAAATACCACTAGATAGGAATACCTAACCATGACAGTCCTAGATTGCTACACAGTCTCTCTCAACTGGAAATTGCTATCCCATAGTCTGTATTAGACTCCAGGAATGAAGATCCTCATTCATTCTCAGGATAGTTCCTGCAACCAAACTTATAGACCCTGCTCTGTTTCAGGATTAAAATAACCCATCATGAAGACAACTGTTAATTCAACTTCCAAATCACTTCAGTCCAATTTAAATTCCAGACCTCAAATCAGTCCAACATCAGGACAACCCATTTCGAGCCTATTTCATTTCAGCTGGACAAAAATGCATGACTTATAAAGCAAAGTATCCTACTCAGGTTCCTAGTACTGGAATTGAATCCTAATTCAACCAATGAATCAATCACTTACCTAGTTCCCAGGTTTGCCTATAATAGCAATGTTCAGATTCAGCTAACTGGACCAAGATTACATAGGAAGTCTAGATTTATTAGACTAGACAATAATCGATATAGGCAATCTTAGGTTCAATTAACTGGACCATGATATTGCTATAGGTCTCTTCCAAATTATAGTAAGTTCTGTCCTATAGTTCATCTCAGTGAACCTGAGACATCCCTTGCCACCATGGTCAATGAACCCCTTCTAAACATCATCTAGTCAAACATCCTTAACTGAAATAGTTCTAACAATTAACCACTACTTACTGTCATGTCAAGGAATTTGAAACCAATTTGAATGTTAACCTAAAATTAGTTTAAGTAAACATGAGAACCAAAAACATTCTAATATATGAAGATTGATTTACAATCGACTCCTAAAGTTCAGTTGAACTTAGCTTCCATAAATCCAAGTGTACTTATGGTTCTTATGAATAGCTAACTAACTTAGGAACATCGATACTCAGAAGATCAAGAAATATACCTGAATAGTCGTGTCCCACACTGTAGGAATGGATACAAGCTTGAACCACCCAAAATCTGACACAGAGATAAAAATAAGAGGACACAATTTAGAATAGGTTCAACTGAAATCATCCTGTTTTGTCAATCATAGAATAGATTGATCTAATCATGAAGTTCACCATTGACCTGATCAATCGAACCTGAGTGATCAGGAAATCCCAGATCTAAAATTCTAGATCTGATCAAAAGAAATCAGCAATAATCTAAAATTGAATTTTTACGATTGAAACAAAACCTCACCTCTACACTGGTTGATTTGATCAAGACAACCGATCGAGAGTTTCCAAAGAATAATGTCAGACGGAACAGCTATCAAATAGAATCCCTACTTCAGTTTAGATCAAAGAACAGATTGGATCAAAAAGATTTCTAGAACCACTCACCGGTGATTGATCCCTATAACGCAGTTATTGATTTCAAGAAAATGATCGATTGCTCAACCAGGAAAAGTGAATTGAGTCGATCTGTTCCAAGGAGAAGATCGAAAATCATTCTTCAAATAAATCCAAAATTTATAGAACATGAACGAATTTAAAGTCAACTTACTAATTCTTCATCGAGAAGGAAACAAGTGCTCTGCTCTTCCTTCCTCTCTCTCTCGATCTCTATTAGAAGAATTTGAAGAACAATTGGTAAGAAAGAAGAAATGGGAATTTGTGGGGATTAAATAGGGTTTCAATTTGGTTGGGAATGACGGGAAAATGAAGGTCCAGCTGGAGAATTCAGTTAGAGATTTGAATCTTTCTCTCTTACTCCTCACGCAACCTTCTGCTTGAAAAGGAAGAAGAAGGAAATAGTTGTTGAAGAATTCGTTTTAGAGTTCAAAAATAATAGAAACGAGACTACATAGTCCTGACTTATATTGAAATCAGTATTAAAGGAAAGCCCAAGAAGGAAGGCCCAGGGCTTAAAAGAAAAGAAAGAAAAAAAATAATAGGTTCACATATTTTTAAAGTATATAAAAATTCTCCAAATTGCTTAACCAATATTATAATATTTAAAACATAAAGAAAATTTCAATTATCAGGAAGGTGGAGTTACAGCCTCCGCGCCGGCGCTGCGTTCCTTCGACGGCGTCGACCGCAGCAGGCCACCACGGCCCCCAGGGCAACGCGTCCCCGGCACCTCTCTGTGCCTGCATCCTCAGCTCCAGCACCACCGCTAGTAGGCGCGCCGCTCCGCCGCTTCTGCCCCTCCTCGCCGCGCCGAGAGACCCCCTGTCGATCGCCTTCCCGACGCTCTCCCGCCGGAAGTCCGGGTAAGCTCCGCCGCTTTCCCATCTTTCCATTTCTTTGCTGAACGGTTCTTTGGGTTATGTTTTTTGTCATCTCTCTCTCTCCTCTTTACTCCTGTGGCTTTTTATTTTTTTTACTTTTTCTACAACCAATGAGTTCAGTATTAATAATATTATAGTATTACACATGTTGCTATATTAATAAATACAATGCTATATATTATGAAAGTTACTGTATATATAAATAGTATTATTATTATTTCTGTATTAATATTATTTAGAGTTGGTGTTATTATTATATTATTATTATTTAAATTTTCTAATTTAAGGAGGACACCAGTAACAGTATTCTTAATTATTATCTTTAATACTTGTGGTTATTTTGCAAAACTTATTTTGTAATAAGATATTTTATTTGTTTATGGGATTACATCGATTTCCAAACAGGTAGGAACCTTCAAAATATTATTATATTGTTACCTTGTTGTAACTGATTATATACATATCCCAAGCTATTTTCTTTTAGCCATAGCAAAATAATTTTTCCTATAGTTCATTTACCCAAAATTATTTTTAAAATATAGTTTCTCTATTTATAAACCCAACTTTTAAGCATAAAAGGATTTTTGATTTTAATGGATCTTTTTCTAAAAACTGTCTTAATATATTTTAGGTATTATAAAAATAGTACAAATAATTTTCTCCGCAAATTATCACTTTCTGTCAATCTTCGACCATGACTAATTCCATAATCATATTTCTGTGAATATCGGACTCTTGCATGTCAACCTCGGTTAATGGACAAATCAAAACTTGACGGATCACCACACAACACCAAGCGATCCACCAGGCAAGATACCTTGCCATTACTGTTTATTTCCTTGCTCATTATATTGCATACATTAAATTATTTAGTATTTATTTTCCGCAATTATAACTTGTACTTCTCAATTATGCGTAGATGAAAATTTTACTGTTTAAATTCTGTCTTTCCTTTGTATGCACACTTGACCTAGAAGGAAGAGACCTCCTGCATTCATTGGCCTTGACACTTGTGTGCCACGATTCACGAGTCTCATGTAGATCTCTGACGTGTGTACTGAGTGGCCAGCAGTACATATTGGATAAGCGTTAGGCCATGACTACTACTAGGATTGTATGATAAAAGACTAGTGGTCATTAGAGTTAGATCATTGGGTGGGAAGAATACAACTGGGCGTTGACCTCCTCCCTATCTATAGTAGACTCGCTCGTTACTGAGGAACGATAGGTAGACTATACTGTAGACTCGTTCGATACTGAGGAATGGTATATAGTATTGAGACTCGCTACTGAGGCTATGCTTATTTTATCTTGACTTGACTTGGAGATTATGCGACCATACGCTATTCTCGATTGCATTACACTTAGAGTGGTTAGGTGACCGTTATCCGGTAGGTATAGGTACCTTTGGTTTATGTACTTATGCCTGACCATGACTTGGAACCGTATCTTGTCGCGGAGTAGTTGCCATACCTTGTCCTTGTTTAGTTGTAGGCGTGGTTAACTGCTTCGATGATAAGGTACTGAACCTTGTTATGGTTCGAATTATTATTGAGCAGCTTTATATTCAGTTTATGGCATACTATTTATTGTATCTTATTACGTCCCTCTGAGGACCTGGTGAATTCTCTAGGTGTGTGTTTGTGGTGTTCACAGGTGCACTAGCCAAGGACATGGTTTACTCTCTTGCTTCGTAGACGACATACTCTTGGATCGCCCTTCGCTTTGCTTGATTATTTCTTTCATGTATATCTATTTCTTTTTATTTAATAGTTGGTAGTGGATTTGTCTCCGCCCAATATGTGTACATGACAATTCCAGCTGATTTTATATTATTATTCCTTTATAATTGTGGATGAGATTTAGTGTGTCTTGGTTTACTGTACTTTACAGCTTATGTATACATACGAGGGCACCATATACTTCGTATGTATGCAGCTGGCATGACGACGTACTTAGTCCTAAGTATTTTGGGACTGGGGTGTTACACACACATCAGGCACCTTTCCAGCCTCTTCCTATAGTCATTCCACCCGTGTCCTGACTTCTTGCAAAAAGGACAACTGGTGGTCTGCTACTGCCTGGAGGCTTGCTGCTGCTGCTGCACCTGCTGAAAAGGTGCCCAGCCCTATCCCTGAGGCTGCTGCTAGAACTACCTCTGCTGGTGCTGCTGCTAGGAGTGGGACCTCTTGACCGGACCTCCGCTGCTACTGGCTCCGTGAAAGTCCCGACATCTTTTTACTTTCAGCCCTAGGTCGTCCTCTGATGCCATAGCTTTTGCTAGGATCTTCACGAAAGTAGCATCCTGGTCACTTTTGGTCAAGGACCGGACCTCCCTGATCAAACCTTTACGAAACTTCCTCGCCTTCGTCGTCTCGCTCAGATGCTCAATAAATCTGCTCAGCCGGCAGAACTCTCCAGCATACTCCTCGACTGTTTTGTTTTCCTGAACCAGACTATCGAACTGATGCTCTATGCCTTCCAGTGCTACGTCTGGAAAGAACTTCTCCTTGAATAACTTTTTGAAGGCTGCCCAAGTCTGTCCCTCAGTACCCACTCTAGGGTCCGTCTGATACCAAATGTGGGCCAGGTACTGTATCTGGCTGTTTGCTGCCTCGATCTGAAGTCGGACTGCTATCTCCGCCAGCCAAAATATCTCTTCGATATGCTCGATCCAATCATCGACATATAAGATCCCCTATGTGCCTCAAAAGTTCCTAGGACGCATCTTCTGGAACTCTTGGATCCCTGGCGTCCGCTGCTAATACTGCTGGATCTGGCCTTCCTGCGGCTATGCAGGCACCCGCTCCAGGTCGTCCTGATCAGCTGGTGGGCCTCATCTATGCCTTGACGGAAGTCAGCAGTCTGGCGCTGCTGCTGCTACTGATGTGACTCCAAGATCCGCTCTACAAAGAAAAAGAGGTATACATCGTCAACCAATCCCGTAGGTGGCTGTTGCTGCTGCAACACATCTGGAATAATCGGGGTCGGCCTCCGAACAGGTAGAGGTGCTCCTCCGAAAGCTACATTGGCTCCAACATGAGTAGGTACTAGGGGAGCTGTCATCTCAGGTCCCAGCTGAACTAGACGAGAAGTGGCAGACCTCTCTGATGTACCTCCCGTGATGGGGTGCTGCGATCGTATCTCAATCACCATTCTGGAGACAGATCAAACAAGGAATCAATACTGAGAAAGAAGCGATAAAATCAAAGGAGGACAATTATTTCAAAGGAAAGCAATTATCAGCAAGAGTTTAAATGGCAGGAATTTAGATAAGAGTTTTTTCTAAATGTAATTGAGTACCTCAAAACTATATCTTATATCCTACTGTAGGTTGTAGTGATACTCTATTTCGAATACCACTACAAAAAACTGGACCTGCATGGGCTACCACTAAAAACGTGTCACGACCCGCACCCAGAGTAGGGATACGAAAAGTGGGTACGTCCAGCCTATGCCGCAGTGTCAGCGGTAGAACGCTGTCCTAGGTCACAACATCTAATACAGTATAAATGTAACTGCACAAGATATACTCTTCGAATAGAGGACAATATAGAAGGTACATCTCAATCACAATCTAAGGTAGAAATAGCACGATATGATAGATATAAAATCCAAAAGAAGTACAAACAGAAGAGAAATAAGTCTATGTGTCTATACGACACAACAACAACAACATCCAAAAATAATACATATCAGAATGGCAAAATAACCATCACTTTTTGGATGAGTCAACGTCGCGATATCTACACCTGTTTGACTCATAAAGTATAATGTCTTCCTTATGCCTTATGCTTTTACTTCCTTGCTTGCATGAATGATTATTTGATTGACTGTTAGACGTAGATTGCCTGTATTAGTATAACTTGTCCCGACACCTCTAGCCTCTTGATTAAATTCTGAGGACATAATTCTTTTAAGGCGGATAGAGTTCTCACTCCCGTTTTCCGTTATACGTATTTTTAGTATACGTATACGAATTTCTGACGTTTATCAGGTGACCCGTAGTTAGACTTGTCTTGCTTAGCCTGATCCTGGTTTAATCTTGCGTTGGTTTATTTTGGTTTATCTTGGTTCGGCTTGGCTTGGTTTGGTTTTGTGTGGTTTTAGATGAGAGAGGTTGATATATATAAGTCAACTCTTCTCTCTCTCTCTCTTCATTACTTTCATTTATTTCCTTCATCTTCTCCATTACTCCTCTCCATCCACCAAAAAAAAGAAAACCCTAGGCAAGTGCAACTTGCTTCATGATGGACCTCAAGTTTTATTGTTTCATTCTCTTCTTCACTTGATTCTAAGCCTCTTTAGAACTTGGAGTTTTTAGTTTCCTTGGATAGATTTTTGTAGATCAAAGTTTAATTTTTTTTTGTTTTGATCTCTTAAACTTTATTATTTTCAAAATGTAATGGTCCTCTATTGTAGAAAATTTGATTCTACCCAATTTAGACCCTTGAAAGTCCCGATTTTGACTTATTTTGAGAGATTTATGGCCTTTCTAGTCCATGGGTTCTCATAAACATTTGGAGGCTGGTCGGAGAAGATGAGTAGTGCATGCTGATGCATGTTGGCAAATGCATGATGACACATGCATTCTTGCACATGCTGTCCTGGCGCATGCTGTGGATGGTGCCTTTTGGCCCATGGCGCATGCTGTCCCTTGCACATGCTGTCCTGGCGCATGCTGTCCCTGGTGCATGCTTGTGGACACACACAAAAAAGAAAAAAAACACTGTCTTTTTTTATTGGCGTAAGGCACCACAAATCGAGTACGCCTGAGAGATCCTACGCTAAGGATCCCCGAGTACAAAAAAAATTATGAAGAATGGGACGATGGAGATCGAGCGGCAGTTGCTCCTTTACTCCGCTGACACTCTGATTACAAAAGTGGGAGAAAACCTAAGAAAATTGCTAACTCTCGGCTCACTGGCAAGAAGTACAGTAATTTGGCTCTTGAAAATGCTCTCCGTTCTGTACTTTGAAGAGGTATGAGACCCCTTTTTATAGTTGTTTCTGTGCTGAAATGATGTTATACGCCCACATGAGAAAACACACTGGTTTTCATGTAGGCGCATGGTCCTGCTTTAGGCGCATAGGGTGTAGGCGCATGCAGACTGCGTGATCGTGGTGTTGACGTGGCTGCATGCTTCGGTGCACGACTGCTCGTGGAGACTGACGTGGCCGTATGCTTTGGTGCACGATTGATCGTAGGTTTGACCGAGTCGGGGGCTGTTCTGACTTGGGCTCATAGCCTGAAACAGGGCTATAAGCCCCCCTCTGGAGGAACCTAAAGTGGGCGCATGGGTGCATAGCTCGCTCTGATGACTTGGGTGCATATGGTTTCACTAGTGACTTGGGCGCATATGACTTCTCTGGTGACTTGGGTGCATATGACTTATTTGGTGACTTGGGCGCATATGACTTTTCTGGCTTGGGCACATATGACTGCTTGGACGCATGATTTTTAAGTCTGCTGAAATTTTCATGCTTCTACAAGACCTCCTTTAAAGTTTTCGATACTTGAACGAGTTCAAAATACTTTGAAAGAAGCATGGACCGTCTTCTCGTGATGAAGTGGGAGCATAGCATAGCTCTCCCTTTGGGCGCATAGAGTTTGGCTAGACTGTCAGAGAGATGGCTGTTGAGATCTTCCTCGAAAATCTGAACTGACAGATTCATCGGGGTGGAATTTGAAGAGGTCCATCCTTCATGTGTTGTCCATGTCAGCAAGTGGCAGTCGTATAATGTGCAAGAGACTGGGTCTTCATGTGGGTGCATAAACCGTAACGGGTGCATAGTATGTAGTGGGTGCATAGGCGCATAGGGGTAGTGGTCGCATAGTGTATGGCCCATGCCTATAAATAGGCTTTTGAAGAGAGAAAATTCATTACTCTCTTTTTCTTCAGAACTTTCAAAAAGACTTTTCATCTCTTCTCTGCACGAACCATGTCTTCCATGGCCGCCAAGAGATCTACGAAGGGCAAGGGGGCTGCACCGAGTGGCTATTCTCCTGCGACAGCGTCCTCGACAGTCCAACCTGATTCTGGGTGAGGCTTCGTGTCACGACCCGCACCCAGTATAGGGGCACGAGAAGTGGGTACGTCCAGCCTACGCCGCAGTGTCGGCGGTAGTAAGCTGTCCTAGGTTGCTAACTAATCTCATGCAGTGAGTATAAAAAGTACTTGTCCAGATATCAGCTCCGAATGGAGGGCAAGTAAAGGGTATGATCTACTCAACACAGTCTAAACACGAAAAGATAACACAGAAGTTATACCTAAGGAATTAAAGACAACAACAACTAACTACTAAAATAATACACCAATATCTTAAACCAACTTAATACAGACTCAATATCTTAACTTTAATACAACAAGCCAAAACATGAAAGCTAAAGTAGTCTACTAGCTAATCTCCTGAATCACTCCTGAGAGTCGGGACCAAAGGTAGCTAATCCCTCGCCAGGTCCATGGGAAGTAGGGCATGTGTCCTCAGGATTATCATCTGTAATATTTTCAACAGGTCCAATCAGGACGGGAATGAGCACAACTCATCTAAAAAAACCCAAGTAAATGACAAAGAACTATAAAGCAGTTATAGACAGTTTTACTGATTAGCATGGCAGTTTTATACAGGTAATGATGGCATAGAGACACAGTAAGATACAAGAAAAGAAAGGTAACTAAAACAAGAGAAGAATCATGGCAATGAAAACTGTAATAAAAGCTAACTGAACTAGAATAATATGTACGAGTCCAGACAGTACGATATAAGTCTAAAGTAATCCCAGTGTGAGTCCAGTCCATATAATCCGATACTAGATGATTTCCAGTACAAGATGAGTCCAACAGTGATCAATGAATCCAGGGTGATTCCAACTATGATCTAACAGTGTGTTTTAAAATACCGAGGTCGACATGTAAACGGCTGTAGGTATCAGGCATATCTCTTACGGATCAGGCAAGAGATGGCTATGCTTCCAGTAGATTCCAGTTGGAGATTCCAGATTTGGGATAGGTCTACATGTCTTACTCAATATTTTCCCGCCCAGCAAGTGAATCCAAAATCGACAAAAAGAATCGAGATGAGTCTGGCCAATACGTGATGATTCCAGAAATGATTCCGGACTGATACCAATGACTCCAGTAATAGAGGCCAGTAAGTAAGGTATGTGTCGATACATGAATCAAGAAATATCCATACGTGTTGATACAGAGAATCATAGAACTAACTAGAACTGAAATACAGTAATCGACAAATAAATGAGAGAACTATCAGAGAATGTACTCGCCTGTTACTCTGGAAAGAGTAGTGTAATATCAGATATCTGTACCAGGGTCACAATGTCCTAAAATAGAGCAATACAGTTATGACATATCCAAAATGAAGGTAAATGAAATCTACGATGCAATCTATATGAATTCTAAGCCAATCTAGGTCAAAGTCAAACTTGGTCAACTCTTCAGTCAAACTAAGTCAAATTAAGTCATACTAGGTCACAAGAAGTTAAATTAAGTCATACAAGGTCAAACAAGGTTAAACAAGTCTAATCTAGGTTAAAGTCAACTCTTGGTCAAATATTCTAGCCAAACTAGTCAAGTTATCTAGGGTTTAGTCAATAATGGTCAGATTAGTCAATACTAGTCAACATGGTCAAAGTCTAGGTCAATCTTAGACTAACTAAGGTTTTGGTTAATCAAAGACTAGCTAGTCAACAAGATAATTAGGTCAATAGTCAACTCTATAAGGCTAACTCAAAACCAAACATAGGCTAACATGTCTTAGGATACCTAAGATACTATACCACAATGTTAAGGTATAACCAATCATCTATACAAGTATATCACACAAAATATATATAGTACAATACCAACCTTAATCCTGTAATCAAGCTAATCCTATACTCCAACTCAAGTCATGACTCAACTCTAAGTATCTCACTTAACCCCATACATATCTTCATCTATATAGGATTACCCTCATAATCCATATGGTTAAACATAATCAATTAGTCCTTCTATGTTCATCCAAGCCATTTCTAGGTCAATTAGGTCATGGTTGACCAATAGTTAACTTTGGTCAACAATTGTCAATTATCTAGTCAACTAGGTCTACTAGTCAAGTTAGGTCAACCAATGCCAAGCTAGTTATTCTAGGTTAATTTAAGTTCAATCTAGGTCAACTAGGTCAAACAAGGGTCATTAGGGTACCTAGGTCAAGGGGTCACTTATACAAATTAGGGTCAACCCCCAATTGGCCATAGGCTAGTATATCTAGGTTCCATAGACTAATATCATATAGGTATCTATTTCTATATAATATATATATATACACACATATATATATATATATATATATATATATATATATATAACTATACATATATATATACAATATTACTACATAGGCCTATAGCCTAGGTAATACTCATATATATATATATACCAATATATAATTATATATAATATAACATATATATACATAACATAAATATATAGAGAGAGAGTGGAAAGAGAGTGAGAGTGTGTGTGTACAAGAGTGAGTGAGAGTGTGAGGGTGTGGGGGTTATAGTTAGGCAGTGGTGTGTGTGTGTGAATAGTGTGTGTGTGTACACAGCAGGGGGGTTCTGTTCTCAGGAAACTGAGAACCAAAGTCAACATACACACACATACACCTATACATACCTATATACATCCATACATACATACACACATACCCACATATACACATACACACACACATATACATATATACTTATATATACAGTATATATACACGTAAATACACATATTTATATACATAAAAATCGATTTAAAAGTCATTTTAAATACTGAAAAAAAACAGGAATTACTGTTCATTACTGAACATATAGGTAAATCCCAAAACCGACACAAAACTGAGCTAATATCCAAATCTAAAGGTTGGTAAACCTAACCCCACATACATACGTGTCGTAGGTGTCCCTAGGTGTCCACCACGACACGACACAACGTGTCAAACACTAAAATTCCAAAATCGGGCAAGTGTCAGTGTCACAGCGTCGTGCAGAGATACACACGCGTGTAGGACACGACACAGGTGTCCAAGTGTCTCGTGCACACGTGTGTAGGTTCGCCTAGGGTTGGTGCACGTGTCCAACACCCTGATTTGTGTCCACGTGGTGTCTACACTCGATACGACACGCGTATCAGTGGGCATTTTTACACGCGCACAGCACAGGCACGGGTCGGTACGATCGAGTTTTCTCTCGATCCACTAGACCAATTCGCCTAAAATTTTGTGTGCAGTGTGTCAGACACTAGGCGCACGTATCCACAAAAAAATCAGGCCATGAGAGGCCGTGTCGTGTCCTGTGTCGCCCCCGAGTAGCAGGGAAGAACACAGGCACAGTGCACTGCCTCGTGCAGCGAGGACAGAGCCTCGTGGACACGACACACGCATCAATACGTGTCGTGCTCGTGTCAGGGGGTAGCCTAGGTCTAGGGCTAGGGATTAGGCATGACACTTTGTGTCCAAGTCGTGTCTAGACACGACACGAAGGTCGTGTCAGTGCGTGTTTTACACAGTGTACAGTGTAGTGCACGATCAGTGCGTGTCGAATTTCTCACTCGACACGACACGAAGTGTCACGAATCTCGAGGGGGGACTTGTCAGAGGGTGCCCCCACCTCTGTGCCAAGTGGCACGTGTCCACGTGTCCAATTCGTAGAGAAAACAGTGTTGGGTTTCAGGGACAGTGCACAGTGTGTTTAACAGTGTGTTCGTCTCCAATTTGGACACGGACACGATACGATTTCGTGCTCAGTCAACTAGGGTTGTGTCCTACATGTCTAGGGCTACCCAAAAATATATTTTGTTTTGGAAAATAACAACATTTAAACCATAGTGACATTTCACCAAACACTTAATTAAACACACAGATACGTGTCCGATACGGACACCAAACCCAATCTATATCCTACTAAACTTGACCCACAGTTAGGGTATACCTATATGCATGCAATTATGAAGAGAAATTATAATATTAACAAGGTTTAGGGACAATTACCTATGAGTGCAAAACTCAATGAAAACAAGGTTTTGGGGGGGGAGGGTGTCCTCTTCACTTGATGGTGCCCAAAGTGCTATGCAACCTAGCTAGCTAGCTCCCCTTAGCATCCTCAATGGTAGGGGGTTCCAATGCAAGAAGTTTGGCTCAATTTGGAGCTAAAATGGCTAAGTTGTGGAAGGTTGAAGTTGTAGGAAAAACTAGATTTTTAAGAGTAATAAAAAGAAGCTTGAATGAAGGGGGGTGTGATTATATAGGATGGGGGTAGGGTTGGGCTGCCATGGGGGGGGTAGGGTTGATATTTAGGGTTCTTTCTAGGTGAAGTAACTTAACTTCTAAGGTAAAGACCAATAGATCTTTCTTTAGGTCTACCTAAATATTTAAGTATACATAGTATCTAGATATTTATCTAACCTTAGATATTTATGACATAAAGCAATATTTTCCACTTAGTCTTCTAGGTTAGTGGCTAACCTCTAGATTAGGCTAAACTAGGTTAAGGGCTAACATGACACTTAACAACTAATTAAATAATAATAAAAACACATAAATCCAAATAATTCCTAATAAATCCTAGAAAATTACCAAAATACCCTTTAGGCTAAAAAGCCCTAATTTGATGTTCTAAACCTATGGCTAGGCTCACATGATCATGGTTAGTTTCTAGGTTATGAAATCTCTAGGGTTTACACTAGGGTTATACTAGTAAAATCACAAAGTCATAAGCCATGACTTAGAAAATAGTTTTAATCTAACTAAAATCACCAAAAATTATATCATGACTAAAACACCATTAATAAATAATAAAAATAATAAATTTTCAAAAATACCCCAATTTTAGAAAACTGGGTGTTACACTTCGCCTCAAAACAAAGTCTTGATCGTTAATTTGTGACGCTCAGACTTTTTCTCTGCCTGGACGCATGCGCCCAAGACAATATATTTCTGTGAGCATTCGTATGCGCCCACAGAAGCATGCGCCCACACTATGGCGTGTTATGTGCCCACATGCTGCTATATATTATGTGCCCACATGTTGCTGCATGTTATGCGCCCACATGCTGCTGTATGTTATGCGCCCACATGCTGTTTTGGGCGCATAACCCTTTGGGCACATAAGATTCCCCTAGTACTTAGTTTTTCCTACAGATTCTGAGTTAACTTTCTGTCTTTGCAGTTAACATATTTGTCCCAGAACTTGGTGGAATCCCTTTAAGCTCTACTTGCCAAGTCCTTAGCACAAGCCTCATAACCAACATGGTCAGCAATGTTCAGGCCAAGATCAGTCATGACCAGCCTACGGAACGGATGATCGCCATACTTGAATAGGACAAGGTCTTCCTGAAGCAGATGATTATTGATAAAAAGCTCTTGCTTGGAGGGGCATGTCGTTTCAAGAAGCCATACTTCCTGTTCGGTGACATTGTGAGATTCGAGGATGACGAGACGATATGTTTGGAAGACCCTCTGGTAGTTAAGTTAAATAACAAAAGAATATGGTTGCCATCGATGAAGCGCCAATACCCTCTGTTAGTGTTTACTGATCTGGCTGTACAGAGGCAGATGAAATGGGACCTGACCCCTGAACTTCATGGGGTTGTTTCTGACAGAATCCAATTCAACTCTGGTGACTGAAAGAAGGACACATTCAAGTATGTCAAGGGTTCCATGTCCTACTCCATGAGGGGGCTACAACCTAGTGTCATAATGAACGATGTCCCGACTGATCTTCACCCTAATACTGCTGAGACTCTCTCCAACTTGATGCTGTCAAAGAAGGAGTCGTATCCGAAAGGGAAGCTGCGGATGGAAGGTTGGAGACATTCTGTCCCGTTCTGGAGTGACCTTATTGGATGGGTGCTCTCGACTTACGAGGCCACCCTAAAAGCTGTCGGTCTTCTTTATGCCGTTAGAGCCACCCAATATGGCATTAAGGTTAACTGGCTAATGTTTGTCTCCTTGGCGGAGTTATACAACCATCACACGTGCACCTTCTTCACTCCAGGTGGGGAGATGGGTTTGGCTCTTCATGAGATACAGGCGATATCCAAACTTCCCTGGGGATGGACCATACGCAGAATACGTTCCCTGTGATGCGGAGCTCCTGGATTTGGAGAGGGAGAACTCCAAGATGATGTAGGTGTATAAAGAGTTACTCTGTCACTTTTTTATTTGCCACCTGACTATGAATAAGGGTAAGACTGAGGGGTCCCTTCCCCATACGAGGTTCTGGACCAACTACATCTTCACTAGAGAAGAAGGGGACGACTCAGTCTCTTTTTTGTCTCGTAAGCCCTTGACGAGCTCTGAGATAGAGCAGTTGATGGCAGATCACGGAGCTGTAGATGCCGAAGATAGTGACGATCTTGAGGGGAACTTCCCGATTTATCATTTCTTCAGGCAGGCCAAGTTCAAGCTGTCAGAAAAGGCGGTGTTAGCCGCTTTCCTGATGATATGGCTTCGTGATTGTGTAGTCCCTGGTGGTTCAGGATCTATTAAAAGAATAAGCCAGGGTATGAAACTTCCAGTTGTAAAGTTGGCCTTTGGACGCCAACTTGCTCTGCTTCCAGCTATGGTCTGCGCCATCCAACGTGGTTTACGATACTTTATTGTGAACGCGATAACACCCGGTGGCAGAAAGGATTTTGCTAGGACTGAGTTTCCCTTTCATTATCTGATAGGATGGCTGGTGCTGCATTGTCCCAGATTGATGAATGCTGGGCTGATGGCGGACTCTTTGGCAGGGGATGCCTTTCTTCGGAGATTCAGAGATACGGATTAGACCGTTACAGGGGTGCTTGTTTGCAGGAAAGCTTTGAGTTTTCTGCAGAACTATGAATTCTTCAGAGTGTCGCCTCCGTATGGTAGTAGCCACGCAGGAGACACCCTTGTAGATAAGGGAGCACTCACTACTAGCCTTCCTATTGGTGCATTTCGTTGGCTCCAATCCATCAGGCCTTTCCATCTGGTGTTCAGGAATAAGAACCACACTTTCTGGAACCTTATTTGCCGAATCGCTTTGTATGGAAATTTGGCTACAACCAGCTTCTTTTGGGCAATCCCATCCCTTATTTACAGTCGATGGGAAGTCTGATCGATGGGGCACGTGCATAGGGCTACTATAACGCTGGATGTACGGAGGCAGTTTTTACCCTGCCAGAAGATAATCCTGCACCCATATGCTCTATGCTGCTGCCAAGTTCTATATTCAGGTCAATACCCTTCATTCTCGGTATTACCGTGAGCAGAGTTTAATATCGGGGACTAGGTTTGTCCCTACTCTTGCTGATATAGGACGAGTGCGTGCAATGGGGGGTTACAGAAAAGAATGTGCCGCACCCACAGTTGAGCCGGCTGCAGCGCCACAACAGAGAGTTATTCTTGAGTAACCTATTGTTGCAGCACCTCGAAGAGAGGATACTGAAGAACCTCTTCCTGACATTCCTCATAGGAGGAAAGATTCCACCGAGCTGGTTCCACGGCCTAAAATGAAGAAGGTGGTTGTTTCCTGGGAAAGAAAGAAGGTCGCGGACATGAGTGCCGGCTCGCCTCCTCCCAGAAGATCATCTCGGCAGACGGCGTCGCAGGTCGTTACCATTTGGGAGGTGGATCCCTTCCTAGACTCCATAGCCATTTTGGTCAAACTGTTAGGAGTTTTCTCACCATTGCATTTGTCCTTTGTGCATGACATTGAAGTTACGACTGCGGCAGGTGTTTCTTTGCCTGAAGAAGTGGACATAACAACCGTGTCCCCTGCTCGTCCGCAACCGATGGATGAGGACGGGTCTTCTTCAGTTGTAAGGCTTGAGCGAAGGGATGATCAGGGTGAAGTCCCCGACCGTGACAGCGATCAGAAAATCAATCCCTCCTATGATATTTCTTTGGGGGATATGTCTGCGATAGGAGCTATGATGAAAGACTTGGATGAAAATCAAGTCCAATCATCTTACCCTCCTCTGGGTATGTCATTCTTGCACTTTTCTTCTGATGAGATTTTCTGACTTTAATTTTACGTGCAACTTGTGAGGCTGACTTCCATCGTATATTCCCTTATAGACAAGGAAAGGGAACAAAGCATGGAGGTTGCTCCAGATACCGGGGCTAGACAGGAAGCTGCCCTTGGTTCTTCCAGTAAACCGGCATCGGTTACTGAAGAAGTTCTTGATCGGCCTGTTGAGGTGGCCGTTATTAAATCTGCTTCTGGTCTAGCTGGGACCGTGGAAGGCGAGCATCCTGATGCTGTTTTGGCAGATGTTGACAGTGAGCGACCTGGGCCTGCTTTTATTTCTCCAGTTCCAGTTGATGCTGAGCCGGCATGAGGTATAAACTTACAATTCCTTCTTTAAGTAAGTTTTTTGTTACTAATATGTGTATTGCTTAATTTGTCAGGTTCAGCTTCCTTCCAAATAGCTCTTCCTGGGATAGAAGATCCTCATCAAGCTTCATCTCCAACGACCTCTTCTGAAGATGATGAGATGGCTCAAGAAGTCATAAGAGCTTTCGACTCCGTTTTGAAAGTAAAACTTCCTAGAGTTTTGAATCGAAATACCGCCTTCGGGCCTATAAAGGCTGTCGCTGAATGCCAGGTGACAGCTCTTGAAAGCATTGCTGGCTATGAAGAGCGAGCTAATGCTTTAAGGAAGGTCATGGCTGACCTAGAAAATCAAGTGGCCAAATTTCGAACGGTCAGTCAGCGAAGCCCAATATCATCATTTCTTGAGGAGGATGTGGCTCTAATTGCGGCTATTGAGGAGGAGAAAGCTACTTTCCAGGCGAGGAAAGAGGCTCTGGCAAAAGAGATCAGTGAGCTAGCTGATCAGTATGAACAGTTTGATGCTGCCAGTAGGGCTCGTATTGCCTCAAAGAATAAGCTGGCCATCCAGATCGCTGAAAAGTACAACCATATTGTGCAGCTTTGCGAAGAGATTGCTCACTCGAGGCTGACTTGCGAACAGTTGCATCTGAGCAGGAAGACTACGTGGTTCAGGCTGCTACGACTGCCACAACTTCAGATCAATTGAAGGCTCAGCTGGTGAAGTTGGAAGAGGAGCATCTGAAACTGATTCCTTTTGAGGATGAAGCTGCTCGGTAGAAAGAAGCACGTCGTCGCACCACCGTCAAATCTCAGGCTGAGATTAAGGCTCTGAAGGATAGCATCAATCGATTGTGTATCCCTTAAGTCTTTCGTTTGTAACTATTTCTTTTAGCTGTCCAGACTCTTGTATATTTTTTTCTCGTCTTTTGATAGACATTTAAAGAATAAAGAATCTTTTGGCTTTCAAAATTCATGAATGAAGTTTGTGAAATATCAGAACTAGATGTAATGTGGACGTAGTAAGAATATTCTTGGTGGGTATTCCGCTGGGGAATTTGATGTGGACTTATTATCTGTTTTATATTCAGGATCTTGAATATAGATAATAAGTTGAAAGAAGCTGCTAATAGAGGTAATATGGACGTAATAACAGAGGATGTTCTATATCGGATCAGAGGTAATATGGACGTGGAAGGATATATAACATTAGGTAGGAGTGGATAATTCAGAGGTAATATGGATGTAATTATCCTTAATGAATGCTTTGCTCAGAGGTTATATGGACGTGGCAAAAGGTTCCTTAATAATTCCACTGGGGAAATAATTACCAGAAAACAATTCAGAGGTAATAGGAACGTGACTTGTTTTCGTCAAACCAAGTTTGGGCAGAGTCAAAAATGGAAATAATTCTACTAGGGAATCTTTTTAGAGGACCTATTATCCATGGCGTATTCAAGACTCTTGAAATACGGATAATAGTTAGATAAATTTTCGAATCACATAAACATTGTACTGCACATTTACATGACTGAAAATATGTGAACACTGTTTATGAAAGGTTACACATAATATTTCTTCAGGAACTTGCCGTTGATAGACATCATGAGCAAGTCACCATCAGGCTTGGTTAGTCGATACACACCATTAGAATACACTGATTCTATAACGAAAGGACCTTCCCATTTAGGCTGGAATTTTCCTTTTGTCTTGTGCGTCATGACCATTGGTCTTCTCACTGCTAAGACTAGATCACCAACTTGGAAGATTCTTTCCTTTACCTTTTTATTAAATGCTCTGGAAAGGCGTGCTTGGTATAGCTCAATGCGCTGCTGAGCTAACAAGTATTTTTTCGTCTAGCACTTCAAGATCCTGAAGTCGCCTACGGTAGCTTTCTTCGGCAATCAACTTAATGGCTAAGTGTCACTACCACATTTCTAGTGTGAGGGTATTTTTGAAATTTTTGGGATAATTTAAATTTATTAGAATTTATTTGAATTTATGGGAATTTTTAGAAATTATTTTGGAATTGTTTGAATAAGGGTTGACTAGGTTGACTTTGACTAGCTTTGACTTTGTGACCTAACCCTAGTTAAGTTGGATGACTAGATATGGGATCCAAGGTTAAGTTAAGTTAACCATACTCTAGTTAGGGAAACCAATTAGGAATATTGAGATTTGAATGGAAGGATTTTGACCACAAGTCATGACTTGTGATTTTTAAGTCATTGATTTATGACTAAGCCCAAAGCCCATTAGCCAAGTGCCCAAACCCTAACCCTAACATTTTTGTCCAGCCAACTTAACCCTCCTAGGGATTCCCCCCTTATAAATAATCTCTTAGAAATTAGGGCTAGCCTCTTTAGGAAGGAGCAAGTTTAGAAAGAGGTATTTTCCCTACTTCAAAAATCCCTAAAAAAAATCCATTTTTACCTCCTTTTTAATCCAAACAAATTGCAATAGGTTTTAATTTGAGTATTCTTTTTGTTGTTATAATTTATTGTCAGATTCAAATCAATTTGGAGGAGTTTTACCATCAAGAGGAGCATCTCTCTTTAGAGTTTTTTTTGGGGGTTTTAATACATTGAGGTAACTTCCTATTCTCACTATAGAATCCTGAGATTTTTGCATCATTAGGGAGCCCTAGACCTTACCTAACAGTAGAAATAGGAAACCCTAAGATTTCGTGTCCTTTCGTGTCCAAACTGGACACGTATCAGTGCCTATCTCCTTGTGTTTGTGGAAATGCCACAGTGGGACTTTTTGTATTATTTTCGAAATGTTTTTGAATGAAAATTTACTATTCAGTGTCCCTTACACGATTCTTGTGCACTGGGATGGATTCATGCACGTGTCGTGTCATTTTGGACACGGGGACACGCTCGCGCACGCTCGGGACAGCATGCCCTGCTGTTCGGGGGTTGTGCCGGACACGACACGACGAGTCTTGACACAAGATTTTGGAGAAGTCTCGGGGCACCCACTGAAACTCCACGTGTCAAATTTTGTGGGCCCACGTGGCGTATTGAGGAAGAAATCCTCGAAGCACGGGAATTTGCCTGTGCAGTGCGCACGTGTATTCGAGCACTGATACGCACGTATAAGTCGGACACACGGATACTAGGACACGGTGCAGGTAGACCTAGTCCTAGCCCTAGTATAGGTGTACACGTGTGCACGAGCACGTGGCCTAATTCGTGGTGTGTCGTGTGCACGACACGCGTGCACACGTGAACGACACAGTGCACTGAAACAGTGCCTGTGTGCACTATTTCGTGTCCTGGTTCATTTGGACACGTTTGTGTCCTTTTGTTTGGACACAAACACCACATATAGCATGTATGCGTTGTATAATTAAATTACCAACTCTTTATTTTGTCTTTTAATGATTTTTCGTTAGTTAATTATTAATTTCCCAATCTATGATACAAAATACCTTTTTCAGATTTCTAGTTTTTAAAATCCAAACTTGACACCTATTTAACCTATATTTTTACTGTTTAAATATTGGTTTTAGTACCAGTTATTGTTCCCCTATGGGTTTACTAGCTGTGTATCGATTTTTGTGTGATTTGGTGGTGTGTGGTTGTCAAAATGAGGAGTTGAAGAAAACTGGAAAAACTGTTATACAGTTTCTGAAATTGAATTGGGTTTTCAGTTTTGAATTGCTTTGATCCCTTTCTCCTTGCTGATTTGCTATACATTGTTCTCTTGTTTTTTCTGTTTACTCTAACACAGACTTTCATTCACATATACAGCCCTCTTGTTTTTTTCACCCACACACACACATGTCTTCTCTCATTACACACACACACACAAGCATTACACACACACACACATGTCTTCTCTCATTGCACACACACACTTTACATTTATGATTTTGCCCACACACAAGGCACCCTCTCACTCATTCCATACACACATCACACACACACTCACATGCTCTCTCTCTCTATATATATGTAAGTAAGTATGCATGTAATAGATATTAGTGTATATATAGTATTTTGAGCCTAGGTATATTAATAATGTATATAAATATGTGATGTTCCTAATGTACTGTACTATAGACTATATGTAAAGTATCTAAATTAATAGGTGTAATGATGAATGATGTTAGACTTGCATTCTAGTTTATAGCTAGTAGCTATGTTGTGATATAGCTAGTATATGCTTGCATAGCCTTGTAAGGGTTTGTGCTAGCTAGTGTAGGTTAGTTTAGACTAGTATAGACTTGTTTAGCCTAGAATGACTAGTTTGACCTAATTTAGACTTGGTTGACCTAGTTTGACCATAGTTGACTTAGGTTTGACTCCTTGGTTGACCAAGGTTGACCAAGTGTTGACTTTGGCCTAGATTGACCTAGAATCATGTAGAATGCATAGGACTTCATTTTTCTATTTTGGACTTATTGTGACTTGTGCTGTTCTGATTAGGAGCCAGACACCACTCCTCGGACAGTACTTTCATATTGGACACTCAGATACCAGGCGAGTACATTCTCTGATCATTTTATATACTGCTTAGAATTATTTCCTGCATTAAATTACTTTACTTGTGCTGTCACGACATTATCACGGATTAGTACTATACGGATCTCTTCATGCGATGTTATCCCCCTCGGGAGCATCGGGTACATTGTGTCATGTGTGTTTCACTTTCATCATGTACTCCTGTGCTTTCACCATACATGTACACTCTTGTGAACCATGTACTCTCATGTTCACAGATCCTTCATGTATACTATCATATACACCCTTTCAAGGGCCCCATGTTATATCATGTACAATAACATAACCTGCTTAGATCCTTGTATATTAATTGGGGAACGAGGGAGTGCTAGTAGTCATGTGAACAATTCTATAGTCTTTAGTGTAGATCATGTAGAAATCTGTCCCGTTCACATGTGCTATCCTGTACTCTGACTCACTAGCCACTGTTAGTTCCTTACTTATAGTAGATATTTCTATTACAGTTCTCTCTCTCTGTTTACATACTATATTCTTCAGTACCTGTATCTTACTTTACTACATAATTATATTTTCTAACCTGCTATGAACTGTTGAGATGTACTGTACTTGCTCCTGTCCTGACTGGACCTGCTGAAAATATTACAGAGGACGAGGAGGAGGCCTGCCTGGACACTTTTTATGGGGCAGCCTTAGATGACACTTGCGAGCTGGACCCTCAGGAGGACCTAGCTCTAGCTGAGGACATCACCCCCATTGCCTAGACTAGATTAGTTAGGCTTATCTTACTTTATGTAGTCTTGAGACATGTTTATCTAGACTTATTTTCTATTCAGAGTTGTTGAGCTTTGTATATATTCTTTCATTCTGTATCTGAGACCATGTACTTCTGGATTTTGCTGGGATTATCTTAGACTACTTTTCATCTATTCGTTTCCTTGAGTTCTATTTCATATCGTGCTATCTCTTCCTTAGTTGTGATTGAGTTTATTACTGCTATGTCACCCCCATTCAGGAGTATAAACTGTTTAGATATATATATATTGTTAGATGTATGTTGACCTAGGACAGTGTTCTACCGCCGACACTGCGGCGTAGGCTGGATGTACCCACGTCTTGTGCCCTTACTCTAGGGTGTGGGTCGTGACACGTTTTTAGTGGTGGCCCATGCAGGTCTAGACTAGAAGTGTAGTGGTATTCGAACTAGAGTATCACTACATCCTGCAGTAGGATATAGGACAATAATTTTTAAGGTACTCAATCACTTTAGGAAAAATTCTTTTATTGCCATCTAAATCCTTATTGTCAGGTGATCCTTTGAATTTTAACTGTCCGCCTTTGTTATTTCGCTTCTTTCTCAGAAATTGATACTTTTGTTTGTCTATCTTCAGGATGGTAGAGACTAGATCGCAGCATGCCATTCATGAGGATGCTATAGAGGGGACTGCTACCTCTCAGCCAGTACAGCGAGGCCAGGGGACTGCAGCTCCTGCCACCTCTGCTCGTATTGAGACCTCGGCAGTAGCAACAGGGGGTATGCATCCACCGACTCGGAGGTAGGACCCGGTCATTCCAGAGGATCCCTTCTAGCAGCCACCGCCTACATGACACGTGGATGCAGCGCAGATGTTCGCGTACTTCCAGCAGTTCATGGACCGGCAGCAGGCTCGACATGACAGGGCCATGGAGCTGGCCCTTACGACGGTTGCAGCTCGACCGGTGGTTCAGCAGCCGAGGACACCGGGGATTGAGCAGTTTCAGAAGATGAGCCCCAGAGACTTTCTGGGGACAGAGGGGATCCTATATGCCGATGAGTGGATCGAGCATATAGAGGAGATCTTCCGCTTGGCCAGGATACCAGCAGTCTTCAGATCGAGGCCGCAGCTAGCTGGATGCGAGATTTTGCTCGCACCTGGTATCAGTCAGACCCCATGGTGGAGGTACCTGGGCAGACTTGGGAGCAGTTCAAGGGCTTCTTCAAGAAGAAGTTCTTCCCAGATTCAGCACTCAGAGCCTTGGAGTCGCAGTTCGAGAGCCTAGTCCAGGGGAGTCTCTCAGTGGAGGAGTACGCCGGGGAGTTCGGCCGCCTCGGCAGGTTTGTAGAGGGCTTGAGCGAGACGGCAAAGGCCCAGAGGTTCCGGAAGGGCCTGGTCAAGGAGGTCAAGTCCTTGACCAAGGGCAACCGGGATGCTACGTTCGAGGAGATCTTGACGGGAGCCTTGCTAGCAGAGGATGATCTTGAGCTTAGGCTCAAGAGGGGGCGAGACCCAGTTAGGGGTGGCAGCAGCAGCGGGGGCCAGGCCAAGAGGCCCTACTTTTAGCCTCAGCAGCAGAGGCAGTTCCAGCCGCAGTCGATTCTGCAGAGGCCAGTTCACCAGCAGCAGTTTTAGCATCAGGCACCCAGGCACCAGACAGTCAGTTGCACCTTCTGCAAGAAGCCTGGGCATGTCTTCAACGAGTGCAAAAAGAGGCTCGGGAGGTACCTTCTTTGTGGAGCGGCAGATCACCAGCTGAAGGATTGTGTTAGATCTGGAGGACGAGCAGTCCAGGAAGGAGGAGCCAGGACTCCAACAGGCCAGCAGAGAGGACCAGCCCTGCAGACGCAGCAGCAGAGGTTCGTCCAGCACCAGCAGCAGGCCAGGGGAGGCCAGCAGGGGCGAGGATTTGCCATGGCAGCAGAGGATGCGGAGGCCATAGGAGAGATGATCACAGGTTCGATTCTTCTCGACTATAGTCCAACTTTTGCATTATTTGATTCCGGTGCTTCGCATAGCTTCATATCAGTATCTTTTGCGATTAGACACGGTATCATAGCTGAATCGTTGCCTAGGACTTACAAGATCACGACCGGGGCTGGCATTATCCTTGTGAGTGATGTTTGTAAGGGTCGGAGAGTAGTTTTGGGAGGTCGTGAGTTGGAGGTGAGCCTGCTCGTGATGCCATTGCCAAACTACGATATAGTACTAGGCATGGATTGGTTGAGCAGGCACCACGCCAGCATTGATTGTAGAGGAGGTAGAGTTCTCTTCAGAGCGTCGGAGGAGCCAGAGTTCGAGTACTCCAGACGTCAGGCAGAGCAGAGCGGCGGAGTCTTCTGTGGAGTCTCGGTCGAGGAGCAGACGATTCCACATCCCTTGATAGCAGAATATATGGATGTTTTCCCAGAGGAATTGCTAGGATTACCACCAGAAAGAGACATAGAGTTCTCGATAGACTTGGTTCCAGGAGCGGAGCCCATCTCTCAGCATGTCTATCGGGTGAACAACAGCGAGCTGGTAGAGCTGAAGAAGCAAGTGGATGAGCTGCAGGACAAGGGCTTCATCCGCTCAAGTTTATCGCCATGGGGTGCACCAGTATTGTTTGTGCCGAAGAAGGATGGGTCAGTACGCATGTGTATTGACTATAGGATACTCAACAACCTCACGATCAAGAACAAATACCCACTGCCGCGGATCGACGATCTATTTGACCAGTTGAGCGGAGCTCGGGTATTTTCCAAGATTGATCTGAGGTCAGGATATCACCAGGTGAAGGTGAAGAGGGAGGATATTCCTAAGACCGCTTTCAGGACGCGGTACGAGCAGTTTGAGTTTTTGGTTATGCCGTTTGGGCTAACCAATGCACCAGCAGTATTTATGAACCTTATGAACAAGGTGTTCCACCAGTATCTGGATTAGTTTGTGGTGGTGTTTATTGACGATATCTTGATATATTCCAAGACTGAGGAGGAGCACGAGGAGCATTTGAGGATAGTGCTGGAGATTCTTAAGAAGGAGCAGCTTTACGGGAAGCTCACCAAGTGTGAGTTCTTCTTATGGCGGGTGGGCTTCTTGGGGCATGTGGTGACTGGAGATGGTATCTCAGTTGACCCCAAGAAGATTGTAGAAGTCGAGGCATGGGCAGCACCGACTTTAGTTGCAGAGATCAGGAGTTTTCTGGGGCTGGCAGGATATTATCGGAGATTCGTGCAGGATTTCTCCCAGGTTGCAGAGCCGTTGACTCGGTTGACCCGAAAGGATGCTGAGTTCCTTTGGTCAGAGGAGTGTTAGGCAGCTTTTGATGAGTTGAAGAAGCGGCTTATGACAGCTCTGATTCTGATATTGCCTTCAGGATCAGGTGGTTTCACTATTTATAGTGATGCTTCATGGAAGGGGCTGGGTTCCGTCTTGTAGCAGCATGGGAAGGTGATTGCCTATGCTTCTAGACAATTGCGTCCGCATGAGAAGAACTACCCTACCCACGACCTGGAGCTGGCAGCAGTAATTTTTGCTCTGAAGCTGTGGAAGCATTATCTGTACGGTAAGAGGGTGGAGATCTTCACAGATCACAAGAGCTTAAAGCATGTGTTCACTCAGAAGGAGTTGAACATGAGACAGCGCAGATGGCTAGAGTTGATGAAGGATTTTGACATCCTACTTCAGTATCACCCAGGAAAGGCCAACGTGGTTGCCGATGCCTTGAGTAGGTATCCGACAGCCATGTGTTTGACCATGGATCGATATTTGCTTGCAGACTTGGAGAGCCTTGGAATTGAGGTGATCGTGCCCGGAGTGCAGATGCAGTTATGGGGGATGCAGATTCAGTCAGACTTGGTGGAGAGGATCAAGTCGGCACAGTTTGAGGACGTTGCTCTGCGGTGTCCCCGAGAGCAGGTTCGAGCAGGATTGCTGGAGGAAAAGTTTTCTCTTGCAGAGGATGGTGCCTTGAGGCACGGTTTCAGATTATGTGTGCCCAGCGGAGATCTTAGGGAGCAGGTTATGCATGAGGCCCGCCGATCTCAGTAATCTATACACCCGGGTGCCAATAAGATATACCGAGATCTGAGGGAGCATGTTTGGTGGTCAGGGATGAAGCGGGAGGTGGCTCGCTTCGTGGCTAGGTGCTTGGTCTGTCAGCAGGTCAAGGCAGAGAGGTAGAGGCCCGGTGGATTATTGCAGCCGCTGCCCATTTCCGAGTGAAAATAGGAGCATATCACTATGGACTTCGTTTCAGGATTGCCGTGTACTCCAGGAGAAAAAGACGCAATTTGGGTCATCGTTGACAGGTTGACCAAATCGGCCCACTTTTTGCCATTCAAAGTGGGTACGTCTACAGAGAGGCTGGCGGAGATGTATATGCAGCAGATAGTCAGGATTTACGGGGTTCCAGTCAGCATCGTCTCAGATCGGGATAGCCATTTTACTTCCCATTTTTGGAGGAGTCTGCAGACCAGCTTGGGCACTCAGCTCAAGTTTAGTACTGCATACCACCCCCAGACGGACGGAGTGTCAGAGCGGACAATTCAGACACTTGAGGATATGCTGCGGACGTGCGTCCTGGACTTTGAAGGTTCCTGGGAGGATCATCTTTATTTGGTGGAGTTTGCCTACAATAATAGTTTCCAGGCCAGCATTGAGATGACACCTTTTGAGGCTCTGTACGGGCGTAGGTGTCGTACACCCTTATCTTAGGATGATGTTGGTGAGCGAGCTTTACTGGGGCCAGAGATGGTTGTTGATGTAGCCGAGAAGGTGAAGCTCATCAGGGACAGACTTCGCGTGGCGCAGAACAGACATCGGCACTGGGCCGATAGCCACCGGAGGCCCTTGGAGTTTGAGGTACAGATTAGAGTAGGATTAGATTTAGGTTTCTTTGTTTGTGATTTTTTTGATCATGTTTGTTTATTATTTTAATTGAGACCTTGCTTGTGATTAGGTCGGAGACCAGGTTTTCTTGAGGATATCTCCGACTCGTGGTACGATACGTTTTGGTGGAGACGGGAAGCTTAGACCGCGTTTTATCGGCCCTTTCGTTATCAGCGGGAGAGTCGGTGACGTTGCATACAGGCTAGACTTGCCGCCTGTGCTAGTGGGTGTCCACAACGTATTTCATGTATCACAGTTGAGACGGTACGTGGCTGACCCTAGCCATATCCTCGATCATTCAGAGATTGAGGTTGGACCTTCTCTCAGCTATCCAGAGCAGCCAGTGGAGATTCTGGATCGACGGGAGAAGGTTCTGAGGAACCATGTGATACCTTTGGTACGCGTCGCATGGAGGCATCATTCTCCAGAAGAGTCTACCTGGGAGCGGGAGGATGAGATGCGCGAGCGCTACCCTTATCTTTTTGGACCGTGAGGTATACTTTCTATCCTTCTCATCAGTTGTATTTTGCCTTTCAATTTCGAGGACGAAATTCTTTTAAGGAGGGTAGATTTGTCACTACCACATTTCTAATGTGAGGGTATCTTTGACATTTTTGGAGTAATTTAAATTTATTAGAATTTATTTGAATTTATGGGAATTTTTAGAAATTATTTTAGAATTGTTTGAATAAGGGTTGACTAGGTTGACTTTGACTAGCTTTGACTTTGTGACCTAACCCTAGTTAAGTTGGACTTGACTAGATATAAGATCCTAGGTTAAGTTAAGTTAACCATACTCTAGTTAGGGAAACCAATTAGGAATATTGAGATTTGAATGGAAGGATTTTGACCACAAGTCATGACTTGTGATTTTTAAGTCATTGATTTATGACTAAGCCCAAAGCCCATTAGCCAAGTGCCCAAACCCTAACCCTAAAATTTTTGTCTAGCCAACTTAACCCTCTTAGGGATTCCCCTCTTATAAATAATCTCTTAGAAATTAGGGCTTGCCTCTTTAGGAAGGAGCAAGTTTAGAAAGAGGTATTTTCCCTACTTCAAAAATCCCTAAAAAAATCCATTTTTACCTCCTTTTTAATCCAAACAAATTACAATAGGTTTTAATTTGAGTATTCTTGCTGTTGTTACAATTCATTCTCAGATTCAAATCAATTTGGAGGAGTTTCACCATCAAGAGGAGCATCTCTCTTTAGAATTTTTTTTGGGGGTTCTAATACATTGAGGTAACTTCCTATTCTCACCATAGAATCCTGAGATTTTTGCGTCATTAGGGAGCCCTAGACCTAACCTAACAGTAGGAATAGGAAACCCTAAGATTTCGTGTCCTTTCGTGTCCAAACTGGACACATATCAGTGCCTATCTCCTTGTGTTTGTGGAAATGCCACAGTGGGACTTTTTGTATTATTTTGGAAATATTTTTGAATGAAAATTTACTATTCAGTGTCGCTTACACAATTCTTGTGCACTGGGATGGATTCGTGCACGTGTCGTGTCATTTTGGACACGGGGACACGCTCGTGCGCGCTCGGGACAGCATGTCCTGCTGTTCGGGGGTTGTGTCGGACACGACACGGCGAGTCTTGACACGAGATTTTGGGGAAGTCTCGGGGCACCCACTGACACTCCACGTGTCAAATTTCGTGGGCCCACGTGGCGTATCGAGGAAGAAATCCTCGACGCACGGGAATTTGCCTGTGCAGTGCGCACGTGTATTCGAGCACTGATACGCACGTATAAGTTGGACACGCGGACACTAGGACACGGTGCAGGTAGACCTAGTCCTAGCCCTAGTATAGGTGTACACGTGTGCACGAGCACGTGGCCTAATTCGTGTTGTGTTGTGTGCACGACACGCATGCACACGTGTACGATACAGTGCACTGAAACAGTGCCTGTGTGCACTGTTTCGTGTCCTGGTTCATTTGAACACGTTTGTGTCCTTTTGTTTGGACACAAACACCACATATAGCATGTATGCATTGTATAATTAAATTACCAACTCTTTATTTTGGTTTTTAATGATTTTTTGTTAGTTAATTATTAATTTCCCAATCTATGATACAAAATACCTTTTTTCAGATTTCCAGTTTTTAAAATCCAAACTTGACACCTATTTAACCTATATTTTTACTGTTTAAACATTGGTTTTAGTACCAGTTATTGTTCCCCTATGGGTTTACTAGCTGTGTATCAATTTTTGTGTGATTTGGTGGTGTGTGGGAGTCAAAATGAGCAGTTGAAGAAAACTGGAAAAACTGTTATGCAGTTTCTGAAATTGAATTGGGTTTTCAGTTTTGAATTGCTTTGATCCCTTTCTCCTTGCTGATTTGCTGTACATTGTTCTCTTGTTTTTCCTGTTTACTCTAACATAGACTTTCATTCACAGGTACAGCCCTCTTGTATTGTTCACCCACACACACACGTCTTCTCTTATTACACACACACACACAAGCATTACACATACACATGTCTTCTCTCATTGCACACACACACACTTTGCATTCATGATTTTGCCCACACACATGGAACCCTCTCACTCATTCCATACACACATCACACACACACTCACACGCTCTCTCTCTCTCTCTCTATATGTAAGTAAGTATGCATGTAATAGATATTAATGTATATATAGTATTTTGAGCCTAGGTATATATATAATATATATAAATATGTAATGTTCCTAATGTACTGTACTATAGACTATATGTAAAGTATCTAAATCAATAGGTGTAATGATGAATGATATTAGACTTGTATTCTAGTTTATAGCTAGTAGCTATGTTGTGATATAGCTAGTATAGGCTTGCATAGCCTTGTAAGGGTTTGTGCTAGCTAGTGTAGGTTAGTTTAGACTAGTATAGACTTGTTTAGCCTAGAATGACTAGTTTGACCTAATTTAGACTTGGTTGACCTAGTTTGACCATAGTTGACTCTTTGGTTGACCAAGGTTGACCAAGAGTTGACTTTGGCCTAGATTGACCTAGAATCATGTAGAATGCATAGTATATTTTTCCATTTTGGACTTGTTGTGACTTGTGCTGTTCTGATTAGGAGCCAGACACCACTCCTCGGACAGTACTTTCATATTGGACACTCAGATACCAGGCGAGTACATTCTCTGATTATTTCATATCCTGCTTAGAATTATTTCCTGCATTAAATTACTTTACTTGTGCTGTCACGACATTATCACGGATTAGTACTATTCTCTTCATGCGATGTTATCCCCCTCGGGAGCATCGGGTACATTGTGTCATGTGCGTTTCACTTTCATCATGTACTCCTGTGCTTTCACCATACATGTACACTCTTGTGAACCATGTACTCTCATGTTCACAGAGCCTTCATGTATACTATCATGTGCACCCTTTCAAGGGCCCCATGTGATATCATGTACAATAACATAACCTTCTTAGATCCTTGTATTAATTGGGGAACGGGGGAGTGCTAGTAGTCATGTGAACAATTCTATAGTAGTGTAGATCATGTACAACTCTTTAGTGTAGATCATGTACAAATCTGTCCCATTCACATGTGCTATCCTGTACTCTGACTCACTAGCCACGGTTAGTTCCTTACTTATAGTAGATATTTCTATTACAGTTCTCTCTCTCTGTTTACATACTGTATTCTTCAGCACCTGTATCTTACTTTACTGCATGATTATATTTTCTAACCTGCTATGAATTGTTGAGATGTACTGTACTCGCTCATGTCCTGACTGGACCTGTTGAAAATATTACAGAGGACGAGGAGGAGGCCTGCCTGGACACTTTCTATAGGGCAGCCTTAGATGACACTTGCGAGCGGGACCCTCAGGAGGACCCAGCTCTAGCTGAGGACATCACCCCCATTGCCTAGACTAGATTAGTTAGGCTTATCTTACTTTATGTAGTCTTGAGACATGTTTAGCTAGACTTATTTTCTATTCAGAGTTGTTGAGCTTTGTATATATTCTTTTATTCTATATCTGAGACCATGTACTTCTGGATTTTGCTGGGATTATCTTAGACTACTTTTCATCTATTCGTTTCCTTGAGTTCTATTTTATATCGTGCTATCTCTTCCTTAGTTGTGATTGAGTTTATTACTGCTATGTCACCCCCATTCGGGGAGTATAAACTGTTTAGATATATATATATTGTTAGATGTATGTTGACCTAGGACAGCGTTCTACCGCCGACACTGTGGCGTAGGCTGGACGTACCCACGTCTCGTGCCCTTACTCTAGGGTGCGGGTCGTGACACTAAGGCTACTCGAAGAGAAGGTATCTGGATTTCTAGGGGAAGAACTGTTTTGCTCCCATAAACCAGAGAGAATGGCGTACTGCCTGTTGGAGTCCGGACCGTTGTACGATAGGCCTAGAGACATTCGCCGAACTTCTCATTCCAATCGCGCTTGTTTGAAAACACGAACTTCTTGAGAAGTTTAATGATGGTTTTATTGAAGACTTCTGCTAACCCATTAGCCGCTGGATTGTAGGCAGTAGAGGCTATATTCTGGATTCGATTCTTATCGCAGAACCGATAGAATGCATGACTCGTGAATTATGGACCATTATCATGGATAATCCTGTGAGGTAGGCCGAAGCGATAGATAACGTGATGTTTTATGAAACTTTTACGCCCCAGAACCAGAATACCGAAGAGCGGGGGAATGACTCAGCCAGCTACGTATTATGGGTAGATGAATACCGTATATTACGATCAATGCTGTCTAAAAGACGACAGGGGTGCATACCACATGAAAGTCTCACTAGGGTTACTCAGCATCTATTGTCTCAACCATTTAATCAAGAAGCAGTAATAGAGAACATGTAAGATAAAGCAGTAAGGCGTCCCAAACGCTCAGTCAAAATATTCTTTAGGTCTGGCTTTACAAAATATAGCCAGATGATATAACAAGATATACACAATCGTTATCAGCTGCAGTCTGACTTAGTTACAATTATGTAAACGTAAGTGCAAGACTATCCGACTAACATGTCGGTGCCAAGCGACAAAATATAAAGTAAGTAGCAAAACGAGCAGGGAAGCAAGAAATCCACTCATGTCCTCCTGCGATCATCGCTCTAGTATTGACCATCTTGGAGGTAGAAGTAAGCTGAGTCCTCGGGAACTGGCTCTAAATCTGGCCATGCAAAACCAAAAAGGTTAGACCTCTAATAGCAAGTACCACAAGGAAGCACGACATGATAAATAAAACCAGTAGGTAAGAGTTAAGAATATGATAAATAAGTCTTCGCTTACTACTGGGATTTACACAACATCACGGAACTTCGAACCAACTTTCCAACCAAGCAAGGACATAAGTTGACCCGTCATGTCCTGACATTCTGATCATCTCAGTAGTTAACGAAGTAGGTACAGTACACAAACAAATCAATTTAAACGGTAATACAATTACTACGGCTTGCTAACCGTGAGTTCCAAGTTGCCCTGGAAATATGCAATAAGGGATTCCTCAATTCTTACTATGTACAAGCAAGGCTAGTCTACCCAGTAATCAATTGCGCCAATCATGAATTAGACGAGTCCCAGCGGGACGCCCGTCAACAATATATAGATAGATATAAACAGATACCACTCCCTACCCGTGTGGCAGATTTACAGTATCTGTGGGAACCAGCCGGCATGTCGGGACACTAATTATCCTGAGATGGCTGCCATGTAAGAACTCCGGAATCTATTCTCTCTATGAAATCGTTATTTTATTTAACTTAATAGTCCCTATGTTGATTGAAATCTTATGCCGTGGATCATGGTCATTCAGAATAAGTACTTTCGTACAGGGTACGATATGCACAACTCTACAACGATGCCTGTGCGGTTAGGTTGTAGGTCTTACAAAGCGTAATGCAACAATCAAACCTAGCCACAGAATAATTATGCCTTGACTGTAAGGTACACATGCTGCTTTTAGAGAAATAAGCTGAAGTCTGTACGTGTCCATATGCCAATGTTCGGGATCGGCTAGTCGATTGTAATGGTTCATGTTTAATATGAACGTGTCTCATTCAATTTCAATAAGACGACTAGCCAGTCTCTTAGTTCCAACTTGGAACACATGATCAATCATTAGTCGAGGTAACAATTAATGTCAATTCATGATAAGGCATGAAAGTCAACTAGCATTTGGTATGGTCGATTCTATAACTCTCAGGGTTAAGTTCCAGTCATTCTGGGTATCCATAAACCAATCGAGACACAGGGCACATTCCACACAATAATGTGTATTAAAATATTAACATATCATGATTATATCAAGTTCATGTCAAAAAGGAGTAAGGATATAATAAGGGGTGCCATGCGCCTAAGGAAGTAGAGTTACGCGTAAAGGAATAACATTTAAACATTACGCGTGAACTTGTACGAGTAAAGGGAATAGCATTACGCGTGGATGAATACGCGTAAAGAAAATATCATTACGCAGGAACTTGTACGCGTAAAGGGAATACACGTAAAAGGGTAGTCATGCGTGAAGGAAATAAAGCTTACGCGTAAAGGGAATACGTTCAATAAAGGAATAAAGTTGCGCGTAAAAACTCGTCTTACGCCAAGCCAGAAGAATACGCGTAAAGAATAATGTTACGTGTGGAGAAAGTAACGTTACGCCTGAACTTGCACGCATAAAGAGTTTAAAGTTTATGCAGGAATGAATACGCGTAAATTATAATGTTACGCGTGAAACATTATACGCATAAAGAAAATATTATTACGTGTAAAATAATACGCGTAAAGAAAATTGGAAATCGTATTACGCGTAAATTAGGACGCGTAAAGAAGTAAGATTACGCGTGAAGGAATACGCGTAAAGGAAATACGCCAAGCCAGAAGAATAGACTTGCGTAATTCCAGATGCACGCTGACACGAATGATTGTGGGCGTAGAGCTTGATAATATGCGGACACGTATAAACGTGGGCATAGAGTTTGATAATACGCGGACACGTAAAACGTGGGCATAGAGAACCTCTCGAACTCTAATTCCATGAAACCTTCAATCGAAGGCAATAATAAGACTTCCATGGATCAAATTGGGGTATAATATAAATCTCAACAACCTGGAATGCTCAAAATTTGGAAATAAGGGAGTTTGAGAGATCAAAACCATTAAAATCTAAAAATAGCAAATTTCTAGATCTACAAAAATAAAACTTTCAAAATAGAAAATGTCAAGTTCTAAACTATCTTAGAATCATGAGAGAAAGATAAATGAACCATAAAAATGGGTTCTCATGTGGAAGCAAGATGCACTTGTCTAAGCTCTTGGTAGGTGGAGAGAGTTATGAGGAAGAAGAAGGAGAGTAAATGAGAATGAATGAAGAGAGAGAAAGGGTTGGGCTTTAAATAGAGATGGTGGCAGGTGGTTGGTTGGGTTCATGATGAACCACCAAAACAAACTAACCCAAGCCGAACCCAAGAGCAAAAAGCAAAAAAATAAAATATAAAAAATAATTAGCGTAACATTAAAGGAATTAAATACAGAATAAATGCATGATAAATATTAAATAAATATATTCAAGCAGTACACGTATTAAAATACGTATCTTAGGAACGGAGATTAAAAAAAACTGATTACGTTCCATGTCTTCACTTCGGTGAGCGGTATAGCTTTCGTCCATTTGGAGAAGTAATCGGTTATATCTAGGATGAACCGATGTCCTCTGGAAGATGGCGGGCTGATTGGGCCTATGACTTCCATACCCCAGGCTTTAAAAGGCCAAGATGCTGTCATCGGGTGTAGAAACTTCGAAGGTTGATGAATGAAGTCGGCATGGAACTGGCAAGCCCTATATTTCTTTTCATATTCAACAATATCTGCTATCATCGTGGGCCAATAATAACCCATTCGTCTGAGGCAATCTTGTAATTTGGGGCCTGGTTGATGTGCACCACAAACTCCATCGTGAACCTTCCGGAGTGCATGTTTGGCTTCTGTGTCTAATAAACATCATAAGAGTAGCCCATCATAACAGCGTTGATACAACATTTTGGTAGCTGTATCATAGTAAAATCTGAGGGATCGCCTTTGGACAGATACTGCTTCTTTTGGAACCTCAGGGAGGATTCCATAGACAACTTAGTCTATGAAAGGAAATCTCCAGTCTTTAACGTCGATATTTGTTTCTGTTGTGTAACTGTGATGAATATGCAAGGCATCTTTCACACAGAATAGTTATCTACCAGACACTATGATCGACTGCTGAGTATTGGTAGGAACGATCAGGGATACGGCGAGACCAGCTAAAGCATTTGCTTATATATTCTGTAGTCGAGACACGTGATCGATGAAGAATCCAGCGAAAGTAGAAGCCAATTCGATTGTCGCTTTGTGATATAGGATGAGATCTTCGTGACGAACTTTATAATCTGCTCGGACCTGACTAACTATTAGCTTAGAATCACCGTAAGCTTCTAGATAGTCAACTTCCAGTTGTTTTGCCAGTTGCAGGCCGATCAATAGGGCATTATATTCAGCCATGTTGTTGGTGCAGGGTTCCACGAGAGAATATGCATGATGTATAACCAGATGGTCAGGTGATACAAGCATGATGCCTACACCGGCCACGATATTTCTTTTAGATCATGTTCTTGATGCACCGTCAAAAAACATTCGCCAAATAGGAATTTCCTCAGTTGCGGTGTTATACTCCACTACTTCATCGGGGATTTCGTCGTAGAGTTTGTAAGATTCTGGCACTGGATGAGCTGCTAGGAAATCAGCTAATGCTTGGCCTTTTACTGCCTTCTGAGGGACGAACAACATATCATATGGAGTCAACAACATTGCCCATATAGCTAAACGGGAATTAAGAGAGACCGATTTAGTCATGAGTATTCTGAGAGGATTGACTTTAGATATGATATGGATAGTCTTCCCAGACACATAGTGGCATGTCTTCTGGATAGCAAATACCAGTACAAGGCATTTCTTTTCCACAGGTGTGTATCTGTGCTCGGCATCCACCATCATACGGCTGAGGTAGTAGATTGCCTGTTCATGGCCGCCTTTATTCTTCTGAGCTAATAGGGTGCCAAGGAAATGGTCCATAGCACGAACATATAGTAAGAGGGGCTTCCCTATTATTGTAGCCACCAATACTAGGGGGCTTGTGAGATACTTCTTGATGTCGTCAAATATACGTTGATATTGTTCAGTCCAGACAAAAGATACGCCTTTCTTCATGAGCTGAGTAAACGGTTGACACCTTCCCGAAAGGTTCAAAATGAATCGTCTGATGTAAGCTAGCCTTCCTTGAAGTCCGCATAGCTCTTTGAGATTTCTTGGGGGATACATATCGAGGATAGCTTTCACTTTCTCTGCGTCTAGATGTATACCCTTTGAAGTGATGACGAAACCAAAGAACTTGCCGCTGGAGACTCCCAGAAAAGACTTGGTTGGATTCATCTTGAGTTGGTGTGCATGCATTAGTTCGAACATCGTTCTCAAGTCTTGGAGGTGGTTGCCCTTGAGATGACTTTTAACTGCGATATCGTCTACGTAGAATTCCACTGTTTTATGCAAATAATCGTAAAACATTGTGTTCATAGCTCGCTGGTATGTCGCCCATGCATTTTTCAATCCGAAGAGCATCATCGTATAACAGTATGCCCCTAACAGTGTTCGAAAAGATGTGTGCTTCTCATTGTCGAGGAACATCTTGATCTAGTTGTAGCATGAGAACCCATCCATGAAGGACATCCGCTCGAAGCCGTAAGTATTGTCGATCATTACGTTGGTGATCGGTAGAGGAAACTCATCTTTCGGGCATGCAGAGTTCAAATCACAGTATTCAATACAGACTCGAACTTTACCGTTCTTTTTCATGACTGAAACAATGTTAGAGACCCAGTCAGGGTGTTGTTCTTCACGAATGAATCTACTTGCAATAAGCTTCTTGACTTGATTCTCGATGGCCTCCATGATATCTGGTCGGAATTATCATTGTTGCTGCTTCACTGGCTTAGCTTTAGACGAAATATTTAGGCGATACATAGCGACTTTAGGGTCCATACCTGGCATGAATTTATAGCTCCATGCAAAGACGTTAATGTATTCTCTTATAAGCTGTATAAGAGATCGTCGTTCATCACCAGATAGAATTTTGCTGATGAAGATTGGTTTAAGAGATGGTTTATCTCCTAAATTGACTTGGATGACTTCGTCTTCAGTAGGTGGTTCACGCTGTTCGAAATGTAACTCCTACCTAGTATCCATCTTTTGAGCCCATTGTTCAAGCTCAATCGATTGGACATCGTCTGCAATTTGGTCAACTGACACCATGTTGACGGACAAAGTTGCTTTGAACATGTCTCCAATGCTGGAGTCTGAATCCCAGAGACAGAAATCAGAAGAATGAGAACAACGATCTGCTTCGACGTCTAATCTTTCAAGAGTTGTTGGAGGAGTGATATAACCTAAACCAACACCGTTTTGTTGATAATAGCTCTCGGGTTTGCCGGAAGGAGCAAAGTAACGTATTGGCAACCGTCGTCCCCGACCGTAGTTTAGCCCTTGGTCGCTTTTTATATCATATCCCATGTTCTGAATAATATTCTTGGCCTGCCAACTATATCAAAAAAGTTGCATTTTCCTAGAATCATAGTCAACTTCTGTGTTGTGATTGGGAGAAGTAGAGTCCAGAACGAACTTTCTTTCGCCAATTATTCAACCGAAGATGATTAGTTCTTCATCCTTCTTTCTAGCTGGAACGATGAAGTAGTGGATATCTTCTGGCCACACTTTTTCCCGCAGATGAGGCATCGTGACCGGCATGCAGAGGTGTAGTCCTATGCCGTGCTCTAGAGCGTATATCGTATCTACATACTGGTTTACAGATTGGTAGACATTGGAGTAATTCAAAGATAAACCTTTACTTAGAAAATATGTAAGTTCTTCTTCAGGAATAACATCATCCACTGAAGGTACATTATTATGAGTATTGATATACTAATTGAGAGGATCATTGTCTAGAACAGGAGCCACAGACTTGACCAAGTTCGTCACATAGTGTAACTCTTCAGGATTGGAAGGACGGACTTCAGCAGGTTCCATCCGAGGTTTTTTACGGAGAATGATGGTCAATGGTTTGACCTTATCAGGGTTATTCTTTTTTACCCAGATTGTGAGAGGCTTTGGATTACTTTTTGGAGTAGTACGTCCTTTGACTCGGATTAGCAGGGGACCATCACTTGAGGATGAACTCACTTCAGCTTCATCGTCAGCTTCGTTGCCGTCATCCTTGGAGGGCTGAGATTGGTAAAGTACCGAATCTCCATAGTAGGCTTCAATACCCTTAAAAGGATCGACATCGGCAAACTCTGTCTTTATGACGCCATCATTGTTGACGTACTTGAAGCACTAGTGAAGTACGGAAGGAACGATCATGTTCTTGTGTATCCATGGACGTTCCAACAAGACGTTGTAGGATACATTGGCGTCGATTACATAGCAAGAAACCTCCGTTCGGAGATCACCAATCTTGCACTTGAGACAGATCTTGCCCAGCGGGTGGCTTCTTCCAGCATTAAAAGCCATGATAGTTGTATTGGTTGCAGATAGCTTGTGTAGAAGGATTCCTAAAATTTGGAGTAAACTTCTAGGAATGATGCTGAGGGAGGATCCTGGATCGATGTGCATCCGATCCACTTTAATCGCCCTGATATACCCTATATAGTACAGAGGTCTATCATGACGATTATTTTTTAGTAGCATGTACTCCTATAAAAGGTGATGTTGGGCACCACTTCTATAGTACTGTAGCAGTGGGGACAGGAGACATGATCTTCAGCGGGGGCTTTGACTTCAGCGAGATAAGAGTCGGCATGTAATAATGCCTCACTTAAGCCTTCTGCATTTCTTTGGAGAGTCGTAATAGATCGAACAGAGACAACCTGGCAGGTGTATTGGCCAGCTGTGCCAGTATGTCAAATTAGTAAGGCCGATCCACGCCTTCGGTAGTTAGCGCCTTCAGAGACTTATCAAATCGCGTCTCCTTCTGTTTGGCTTTGTCGGTAGTGGAAGGCTTAGACGGACCGGATTCTAAATTTGTAGGGGCAGCAGGAGCTTGAGAAGGTACTACCTCTACTTGTGTAGGGTGATAAGTCCGTAGGTAAGCATTCCTAGATCGCATCTCACCAGATAGAACTTCGTAAATAGGAGAAGACACCATATGACATGATTTGTATTTCTTGCCCGTCTTTACTTTGGGAGATACCACCCCTAGTGTCATTTCTTGCACAAGGTCCGGATAGACCCACATGATCTCACCATGTTCAGTTGTGAGTGGCACCAAGGTTGAGTTGCGAGCTGACGGCAGGTTGACGACTTCTATTATTGCCTTGGGGATCGGGACTACGTCGTCTGGGACTTATGTGGGAGAAAAGTCACCAAATTGAAGAGAGATCATGTTAGAAGATACGACCTTGTCTTCAGCTTCGAGGTTGATCACTTGGCTGTCGATAAGCTGTTATATCTTCTTCTTCTTCAGGACGATGCAATCCTTGGTAGAGTGGTGCACATACTGATGATAAAGACAGTACTTGGGATCGTTGAGTTGGTTCGCCTCCGCAGGACATCGTGGTGGAGGCGACGTCAGTTTATTACCCTTCGTCAATGTGTGAAAATGGTAATAACATCGTCTTCATCAAAGGAGAAAGTCTTCTTAGGTTTTGTCACTACCACTTTTCTAGCTTGAGGGTATTTTGGTCATTTTCAAAATTTTAGAATTTAATTTGAATTATTATTATTATAATTGTTTGTCATTGATTGTAAAAGTACAGAACAATTATCGGAGGACTGAACTTAGACTCACAATACAAACTCGCTCGTACAAAGAAAGCCTAGGGACGAAAACCTAGGTACAGCAGTCTAAGTACGATTGTTTATTTTAGATTCTGGGGGTGACGATAGAGGCTCGGAAAAGCGACGGCCGCTCTGCCTTACTCCTTGGACGATCGGTACGCAGCCTTGACTCGGAGAAGATCTGCTTGGTCGTTGACGAAGAAATGCCTTCTTGCTCTCTCTCTGATTGCTCTCCTGGCTTCTCTCTCTCTGTGTATATTCTTTCTCTGACTATGGGGGAAGTCTCTCTGTGTATACGTATTCTTCTCTGGTTTCTTTTTGTATATCTCTCTATATGCTACAAGGGAATGGCACCTTGCTATTTATAATAGTGGGATATGATCGCTAGGGTTGCCAATGATTAGCTCTTAGAGATGGCGGCGGCCTGGGGATTGATCAATCCAGGCCGTTCTTTTCTGATTGCGATGAATCAGAACCATTAAGGGTAGATTACACCAAATCCCTATTAGCAATTAATGCTGATTGGCATAAATCTCCCTTATAATGATTCTCTCATATCTGCGAATAAATCAAATTTATTCTCCTGCCATGTGCCCCAGATCATTGGGATTCGACCCGATCTTGGATTGCCATAAATCTGGGAGATTGATCGGCTGAGGACACGTGTCCTGAGAGCCAATGGTGAGACTGGAACCGCATGCAGATTGGGCCGCATAAGATTTGGGCTGCATGAATTTTGGGCCACATAAGACTTGGGACACATGTCAGGACTGTCTGGGCAGTGGCCCCCTCCTTCAGACTTCTGAACCATATGATGAGCCGTATGAACCGTATAAGGGTGTGTCTGCTTGAGCCGCATGGGCATGATCTTCTTGAGCCGCATAAGGATGATTCCACTCGAGCCGCATGGGACAGCTTCACTCTGAACCGCATGGGAAGTCTTCACTTCGAGCCGCATAAGCACACCCACGTGGCAGGGCCACATGGCATTTTATTATTCTCGGGGGATCGTGTCAGAGATTTCTTTCTCTTCCCTAGAGATTCATCATCATGATAGAGTCATAATTACCTGCTTTGGTGTCAGGTCTGTCAACTTTTCAGAGGGGTCAGCCGTCAAAGCAATTAATGTAGCATGGATCGGAGGGGGGCACTATCAGGCCACGTGTCTTCTGAGCTGCATGGAATGCCTCCGGCCGCATAGCTCCTTATGTCGCATGACTACCTGAGCCGCATGCGTTTTCTGGGCCGCATGGGTCTTTCTTGGCCGCATGAGTCAATTTCTTTAGTATTTTCCATGCTTCTACAGGACCCCCTTCAAAGTTTTTAATTTGTAAAATTGAAATACTTTGAATAAGAAGCATGGCCGTGCTCTTCTAACCGCATATGAAACCCTGACCGCATAGAGATCATAGTCGCATAGATTGTTCAGCCGCATAGCCTCTCGCCACGCCATTATGTCATGCATGCAAACCTTTTTGGGGCAGGATCCTAGGAGTTTCTGACCTCTAATTAACTAGTCCGTATCGATAGCCGAAGAGTCGACTACTTTGTACGAAGCGTCGGTCTTGGTCCTCCTTTCTCTATAAATGGAAGGGTATTTAGAAGGATTTCTCTCTTAGACTCTTTCTGATTAAGATTTCTGTCTTGCTTTCTTCTTCCAACTGACAAACCACGATGGCACCTAGGGCTTCCAAGGCAGTGAAGAAGGTTGTGGCTAGGAGCAGGAAGTCGGCTTCGTCTTCAATTGCCGTACCCCCCATTCGTCTTGATGTTCATGTTGTCGTCGAAGGTAAGGACTGTGCGAAAGATTGGGTGCTCTGAAACCCTAAAACATGCTGCTCTGCTGCATTACTTCGTGCATAATCATTTTGATGCGAGCTTTTTAGATTACGTGGTCCGCATACACATCCTATGAGCCGCATAGAATATATTCCATGCCCAAGCCGCATAAGAGTTGTCTTTAAACGAGCCGCATGAATACTTCTGAATATCTTTTGACTATTTTCATCATTTCTCATCATCTTTTGGTTCTTATAGTGTCTCCACCGAGTGCTGATATTGCAGTGGTAGAGGATCCGTCGCTCCCTGGCGTCAATCAGGGGCCTTCCTCTGTTAAGAAGGAGACAATGAAAGAAGAATCGGAGCCTGAGAGGGACGACGTCCTCCCCACTGTCGAGACTGCTGAGGGTGACACCACTGGGAATCCTGATTCTCCCATTCTGGACGAGGATCTTCCTCAGTTACATCCTTCATACGTAATGTGGTTGAAGGAGTTGTATACGTATTTTTGTAACTAGGGGTTTGAGGTGTCTTGTCTGTAATGAAGAACTTTCCTGTAACCGTGTGGATGTAACTGATTTCTGACTGAATGGAATATATATTTGCTTCACTCTTTTGCTTTGTAATAATCCTTTTATCGGGTCATTTTGCGTGGACCCATTATCCCTAACATACCCTGGTTTTGGATACGGACAATAAGTTTAAAAGAAAGGAACCAATCATACTGACTCAGAGGTGCTGAGGACATGGTGAGCATGAGGGTCTCTTTGACAAGGGGGGTACATAGAACAACTCAGAGGTAACGAGGACATGGAAATTCTATGTAGGGATGATTTGTTTTTGGCAGAAATGGGACGACTCAAAGGTGATGAGGACATGGTCGTCTTGGAAATTTGTGGATCCGTTACCTTTGTTGTGCACTGGGAATGCAGGTATTAGATCATGAGGGAGGATCTTTTGTAGGAAGAAAGTTCAGCGGTATGATTATACATGACTTTCTTTTAAAAGAGTGACCGGGATGTAAGTTCAGGGGTACCGATGGGCACATAACTCGACAATCCATGAATGTTGGAATCAAAGTGTAAGTTCAGAGGTACCAGCAGGTACATGACTTAGGAATTTGGGGTATGTTTATGGAAGAAGGGCATGAGTTCAGCGGTACACGCGGGTACATGACTCGAAAATCTGTGAATGTTGGAATCAAAGTGTAAGTTCAGAGGTACCAACAGGTACATGACTTAGGAATTTGGGATATGAGTTCAGCGGTACAAGAGGGTACGTGACTCAATAAGTTGAAAAATTAGGGGGTTGAGTTCAGTGGTACAAGAGGGTACGTGACTCGATAAGTTGGAAAATTAGGGGGTTGAGTTCAGTGGTACCAAAGGGTACGTGACTCGATAAGTTGGAAAATTAGGGGGTTGAGTTCAGTGGTACCAGCGGGCACATGACTCAAAACTCTGGAAAATGTTGTTTAAACATAGTATTTCTTCAGGAACTTGCCGTTGATGGGCAACATGAGCAAGTCTCCGTTCTGCTTGGCGAGGCGGTAAGCACCATTGGAGAACACGACCTCGATGATAAATGGGCCTTCCTATTTTGGCTGGAACTTGCCGGTGGTCTTGTGAGTCATGACCATTGGCCTCCTGACTGCCAAAACAAGATCGCCCACTTGGAATGTTCTGACTTTGACCTTTTTGTTGAAGGCTCCTGAGATGCGTGCTTGGTATAATTCGATCCTTTGCTGAGCTAGGAGGCGTTTTTCATCTAAGGCCTCTAACTCTTGTAGTCGACGTCGGTAGTTATCATCCGTTGTCAATTGATAAGTGAGGGCGACTCGGAGTGAGGGAATCTGAGTCTCTAATAGGAAAACTGCCTCACTTCCGTACACCAGAGAGAATGGTGTATTCCCGGTGGCTGTTTGAACCGTGGTGCGATAAGCCCATAAGCACTTGCCGAGCTTCTCGTTCCAGTCGCGTTTGTTGGAGGAGACAAATTTCTTGAGGAGTTTGATGATTGTTTTGTTGAATGCCTCTGCTAACCCGTTTGCTGCCGGGTTGTATGGTGTCGAAGCGACATTCTGAATGCGGTGTTTATCGCAGAATCGGTAGAATGCGTGGCTTATAAACTGCGGACCATTATCATGGATGATCCTTCGGGGCAGTCCAAAGCGGTAGATGACATGGTGTTTCAGGAAGCTGATCACGTTCGAAGTCTTGACTTCGGCGAGTGGGACAGCTTCTGCCCACTTTGAGAAGTAATCAGTGATCGCCAGTATGAAGCGATGTCCTCGGGAGGAAGGTGGGGTGATTGGACCAATGATATCCATTCTCCATGCTTCGAATGGCCAGGACGCCACTGTCGGATGTAGAAATTCGGATGATTGGTGAATGAAGTCTGCATGGACTTGGCAGGCCTTGTATTTTCTGGCATAATCTATCGCATCAGCCACCATCGTGGGCCAGTAGTAGCCCATCCGGCGAAGGCGATCTTGCAGCTTAGGGCCAGGCTGATGGGCCCCGCAGATACCGTCATGAGCCTCTCGTACGGCTTCTTTGGCTTCTGCGTTTGACAAGCACCGAAGTAGTAATCCGTCGTAGGAGCAGCGATACAGCATTTTCGTCTCTGTATCGTAGAAGAATCTGAGAGAACGTCGTCTGATAGAAGTAGTCTCCTTCGGATTCTCGGGTAGGATGTCGTAGACCACGAAGTCTATGAATGGTTGTCTCCAGTCTGGCGCTTCGTCGATCATCTGAGCAGAATAACTCGCCATGGCTTGAATGTTGTTCTTGGGGCAGACCAGCTCATGGCCGATTACATCGACCGAATGATTAGAGTGGTTTGGCACTGCTAGGGAAGCAGCCAGGCCTGCTAGGGTATCAGCTTTGATATTTTGGAGTCTGGGGACGTGTTCGATGAAGAATCCCTCGAATGATGAGATAATGTTGATCGCTATTTGGTGGTAGGGGATCATGTCTTCATGGCGGACTTCGTACGTCCCCCGAATCTGGTTGACGATTAATTGCGAATCGCCGTATGCTTCAAGGTATTCTACCCCCAGTTTTCTTGCGAGTTGGAGGCCAATGACCAAAGCATTGTACTCGGCCACATTGTTAGAGCAGGGTTCCGTGAGAGAGTAGGCGCGATTGATCACTAGCCCGGTAGGAGAGACCAATACTACTCCGACTCCGACGATGATGTTTCCCTTGGGTCCGGTTCTTGAAGCGCCATCGAAGAACATCCGCCATATGTTATCGTGGGTGGTTGTATTTGAATCGGCGACCTCATCTGGGATTTTTTTGTATATTCTGGATGATTCCGATCCTGGGTGGGCCGCCAAAAAGTCTGCCAGGGCTTGACCTTTGACAGCCTTCTGCAGGACGAAGACCATATGATAGGGTGACAGCAATATCGTCCATGTAGCGAGGCGGGAGCTGAGTGCCCCTGGTTTGGTCATGAGGACCCTGAGAGGGTTGATTCGTGAGATCACATGTATGGTTTGCCCCGTGACATAGTGCCGCGTCTTTTGAATGGCGAATACCAGGGCGAGGCATTCTTTCTCCACAGCGGTGTATCGGTGTTCGGGCCCGACCATCATTCGGCTGAGATAGTAAATGGCCTGCTCGTGGCCTGCGTCATTGTTTTGTGCTAGCAGGTCACCGAGGGAGTGTTCCATTGCTCGTACATAGAGCAGGAATGGTTTTCCAGGGACCGGGGCCACCAGGACTGGAGGATTTGATAAATATTCTTTGATGTCATCGAAAGTGCGCTGACATTCCTCGTCCCATACGAATGAGACTCCTTTCTTCATGAGGTGGGTGAACGGTCGGCATCGCCCGGAGAGGTTGGAAATGAACCTCCTGATATAAGCTAGCCTCCCTTGGAGGCCTCTAAGTTTACGGAGATTTCTCGGGGGACCCATCTCCATGATTGTCCTCGTTTTCTCGGGGTCTACATGGATACCTCGTGCAGTGATGATGAAGCCCAAGAACTTCCCGCTGGATACGCCCAAGAACGATTTTGTAGGATTCATCTTCAGATTGTGGGCTCGCATTAAGTTGAACACCGTTCTCAGGTCTTGCAGATGATCCTCCTTACGGCGACTCTTGACGGCGATGTCGTCAACATAGCATTCCACTGTCTTGCACAAATGTTCTCTGAAAATGATACTCATGGCTCGCTGATATGTAGCGCCAGCATTCTTTAGACCGAATGGCATGACTGTGTAGCAGTATATGCCAATCGGGGTTCGGAATGAAGTGTGCTTTTTGTCGTCGGGAGACATCTTGATTTGATTGTACCCTGAGAATCCATCCATGAATGACATACGTTCAAAGCCGCATGTATTGTCGATCATGATGTCTATGATAGGAAGGGGAAATTCATCTTTGGGGCATGCCTCGTTCAGGTTGCGGAAGTCGATGCAGATCCGAATCTTCCCATTCTTCTTGAGGACGGGTACTGTATTGGCGACCCAATCAGGATGTTGCTCTTCACGAATGAAGCCGCTGGCTATTAACTTGTTGACTTCAGTTTCGATCGCGTCCATGACGCCTGGGCGGAAGCGTCGTTGTAGCTGCTTGACTGGCTTTGCATCTGGCCGTATATTGAGTTTGTGGAGAGCGATGTCAGGATTTAACCCCGGCATGTCTTCATAGCTCCAGGCAAACACATCAATGTACTCTCTGACAAGTTCTAACAGCGACTCTCGTTCTTTGTCAGTTAGGCTTTTACTGATAAAGATCGGTTTTGGAGAAGATTCGCTGCCGAGATCCACTTGTACGACCTCATCTTCGGTAGGAGGTTCTCTCAGTTCGAACCGCTTTTCCCATTGTGCGTCTAATTGCTGGGCCCATGGCTCTAGCTCAAGGATTTCGGGGATGTCTTCGTCTTCCTCGTAAGCGTCGGTGAATGCCATGTTGACTGACATGACTTATCTGAACACATCTCCGATGCTGGTATCTGAGTCGGAAGTCGGTGATCCGGTTGAATGTGACTGCCAGTCGCATTCTTCATCTAAGCTTTCAGGGGTCGTAGTAGGCTTTACATACCCTAAATCGCATCGGGTTTTGTTATAGTAGTTTCGTGGTTTGCCCGCCGGGGCTGGCGTCTTCAAAGGTAATCGTCGTCCAGTGCCGTAGTTCAGTCCTGGCATTGTCTCTAGATCATACCCCTGTTTCTGCATGAGATATTTGGATTGAGGGCTATAGAGATACAGAGGCAGTCTTCCGGCATCTGACCCGAAGTCGACTTCTTCCATGGCGAGGGGATGCGGGTTGTTCGTCCGGCCGAAGATGATTGGGTGGTCCCCTCCCTCGATTATTCGGTAAGCGTCTTCTACTGGAGTAAGTTGGATAGCGGTGTACACATTTGTCACCTGTGTATGTAGGTGAGTGCCTATACCGTATTCCATAGCATACATTGTACATAGCTTATTGAGCTCGGTGTAGTCCAAAGATAACCCTTTATTTACGAAGTAAGGTATCTTTTCTAGAGGGATTACATCATCTGCGGAGGGAGCGTCAGTGTGGGCAGCCACATACTTGGCTAGCTCTGGTTCTTCTTCGGCTACCCCCTGTGTGAATGAAGATTGAGAGGGCGTCCTAGTCAGCTTGATCTTCAGAGGTTCAACTGACGGAGCGGAGCGTGGAGTTGTCGGTAGACTAGCAACCCCCAGTTTGGCACTTGATGTGGAGCGAGGGGTGGCTGGTTCGCTTGAAGTGTCAGACCTCGCATCGGGGTGACGACCCTTCTTAGGCAGGCGTATCGTCAGGGGCCTATCGGAGGGATTGAGCTTCTCTGTTTGGGATTGACCGACTCTCGGCAATCTGATGGTAAGTGGCCCTGTCGTGGGTCTCGGTACCTGGCCGGACCTTGGCAGCCGAATTTTCAACTGCTCTTCCTGTGGCGAGAGGCTGATCGCGTCCTTACGCAGCGTGGCCGTGAGGGGTGCGGAATTGCCTGGTTTGCGAGCCTGGAGGTGGATTGTCAGAGGTTCTTCTGATCCCGTGGTTGCTTCAACATCAGTTTGTTTACTTCCTCCTTCAAGGTGCCTCTTTGACTTTTCGTATAGGCAGGAGTCCGAGTAATAAGATTCGACCCCTTTGAAGGGATCGATGTCAGCAAATTCTGTCCTCACGAAGCCGTGCTTGTCGACATATTTGAAGCATTGGTGTAGCGTGGAAGACACGATCATGTAATCGTGTATCCAAGGGCGCCCCAAAAGGATGTTGTATGAAGTGTCGGCATCTATGACGTAGCAAGTGACTTCTGATTGGAGATCGCCAATCTGACATTTCAGACGGATCTTCCCGATTGGGTAACTCCTGCCCGAATTGAACCCGCTGATGGCGGTGTTTGTAGGGGTCAGGCGATGCATCGGGATGCAAAGATGATGCAGTAGTCCTTTTGGAATGATGCTTATGGAAGACCCAGGGTCAATGTGCATCCGGTCCACCTTTATGTCGCCGATGTAGCCTGTGTAGTATAATGGGCGATCGTGTAGATTAGTCTTGATGAGCATGTCTTGTGGAGTGAAGACGATGTTGGGCATTGCTCCCGTACAGGCACTGTCTTGGAGGTCTACGGGCTGATTTTCTCCTGTGAGGTTGACCTGAGCCAGGTACGCGTCGGCATTTTGAAGTGCATCGCTCAAGGCTGTGCGGACATCCTTCGAGAGCCTCAAGAGTTCATATAAGGATAATTTGGCCGGTGTATTGGCCAATTGCGCCAAGATGTCGAAGTTGTAGGGCCTCTCCAGCCCCTGAGATGTTTCCTTTCGGAGGGATTTGTCGAAGCGAGTCTCTTTCGGCCTAGGCTTGTCGGTCGTCGAAGGCTGAGCCGGTCCCGGAGCATCCGTGGTAATGGACGGATGATCATCAGTCGAGTTTTTCGCCACAGGTTGAGATTGTGCTCCGGATCGAGTAACAACGGCCGTGACTTCCTCTTTATCTGCTGAGGTGGTACGGCAGGATCTGACTTTTCCACTTTTCTTTTTAGAAGATGGAGTGGACTGAGTTACCTCGTGGACTAGGTCCGGATGGACCCACATGATTTCCTCTCGTGATGTGGTGAGAGGTACTAGACCAGCAGCTTGAGCAGGTGGGAGATTAGCAATCTCCATCGTTGCCAGAGGGATGGGTATAACCCCATCCTGGGTCTCTGTTGGAGGGAAGCTGCCGAATTGTACGGATACCATATTGGCTGCCACGGTTACCTCATCGAAATCGATGGCCAGAGCGTTCAAATCGATGAGGTTCTGGATATATCGTTTCAGTTGGTAGCAGTCGTGCGTAGCATGGTGGACGTAGCGGTGGTAATGGCAGAACTTTAGGTTCTCCAAATCAGCCGGCCGAGGCTCCCGTCTTGGTGGAGGAAGCTGAATCCTATCTCCTTGTATGAGCATGTCTAAGATAGGCTTGACGTGACCGTCTTCAAAAGAGTAAGTAATTTGAGGCCATTGTTTGTCCGCAGGTTACGACTCAGGCTTCTGGGCTGTATCGGCCACCATAGCCTGCTTGTCTCTGTTGTCCCGGTTGTTGGAGGGGCTACCCCCATTGTCGTTGGTGGTGCTGGGACGCTTGCCTTTGTTCTCTCCCTCTGAGATATGTAATCCCAGTTGGCGAGCCTTCTTTAACCGTTTTTCGACACTTGTAGCACTAATGATAAAAGCCTTCCAGTCCTTGAATTGACTCTCGCCCATCCAGAGACTGATTGTTGGGAGTAGTCTCTTTTGGCAAATTTCGATCAAGGAGGAGTCCGGGTTGCCAGATGGTAACTTCATTGCGGTTTGACGAAACCGCTCAATATAATTCTTCGTCAGCTCTTTCTCTCCTTGAATGACGTCCATGAGGGTAGACATCGTGACGTCCTGCCCTACCTCATAGAACCTCTCCAAGAACAGGCGTTTGAAGCCAGCGAAGGAATGGATGCAATTGTCCGGCAGGTTGCGGTACCAATCGAACGCGACTCCTTCCAATGCCCCAATGAATAACCGCATGAGGATAGCGTCATCATGGGGGAGATGGTCGGTAGTGACCACAAAGTAAGTGATGTACCGACTTGCTGAAGTCTTGCCATCATATGGGTTGATATTGAACGGCTTATGTCTTGGTGGAAAGGGAACATCCCTCCATTCAGCAGGATATGGTTGCCGTATCCGGAGGTCTTGAGAGTTTTCTCTGGCATGGAACATGGCTCGGAGCTCTTGAACTTCTCTCCTTACTTCTCGGGTCTCATCTGTCGCAGTCGGAGCCGTTACTTCGGGAGGATTATTGCCCGGGTTTGGTGCCACCGAATTTGAATCTACGTTGATTGGAGGACCCGTGCTTGTCTGGCCAGGTGTCACCCCCTGCAGATTAGGAAGCGCCGCTTTGATCTCGTCTACAGACTTGACCAAGGTGTGCAATATGGCCTCCAAAGCGTCGATGCGCTGGCGATCACCGGAACCGCCTTGATTGCTGTCTGTCATGAACACCGTCTTCACATGAGGAGTGACGGAAGGAGTGGTGGAGGATGTACCCTCCGAGTCGTACCCGTGCATCGAGAAATCATCAGGATATGTGGGGATGTTCCCTTCAGGTTCAGACTCGGAAGGAACACTACCCCCGGCATCGGAGCTTGCTTCGTCTAGGATGTCCTTGGGGACGTCGGTATCTGTTGTATCCGTCGGAGGATTTGCTTCCTTCAGTCCGTATTCCTGGAATGTCGGATTGTCGTGGATGTTTGGAGGAGTGCTACCCCCAGTTCCGACGACCCCCAATGTTGCAGACGACGAACTTCCTACTGCAGCAGTTTTCGTCTTCGAACGGGTGTGTTGAAATACTCCAGTGGAGGATAACCCTTTAGACGACGGTTTCTTAGCTGCAGTAGTTGACACCTTTGGGCTGGAGATGCTCATTTTTTTCCCTCTTCCCTTGGCGAGAACTTTCTGCGCGGACTTGCAGGAGACAACAGGAGGTGCCTCGTTTTCTGAGCTCGGGTGATGTAGTCTTTGGAAGACGGATGGCCAGTCTTCCGTCACCGCCGCGTTGCTGCAACAGCAGTTGACGATGATCTGGGTGTATTGATGTCCGTGTGAGGGCTTTTTACACCCCGAAGCTCCTTCTCTTTCCTTGCGTTTGTGGAGGATAACCTCACGCAGGTCAGAGGAACCACTTTGTCTGTTTGCCGCCGGGGGCTGGACTTGAGTGGTTTTATACAACTTCCCATCAGAGGCCCGCGTGATAATCAGCGGGATGCCCCGATAATCAGAGGTTGGGGCAGTCGTCTGGACTTGATGAGCCCGCGCTGCCCTAGACTTCCTCCTTTTAGCACTTGTGGGTGCGTAATAGGAGGAGTCTAAGTCGAATACCACAGAGTCTGGATTATCATCCAGATAATAATCAGAGTCAGGACCGCATGAGAGCCGGTCGAAGACTGATCGAGAGAAGCGTAGGACGGATGCTATGCGGCTAGCATTGGGTACCGTGCAGGCTGTCTGCATGCGGCTGTCTTTTGTTGTAGGATGAGTCTTTATGCGGTTAGGAGTCACGACCGTGCAGGCTGACCGTATGCGGTTGGCATCTGTGGCCGCATAGGTTTTCTGCAAGCGATTGACTTTAATAGCCGCATGAGTCTCATCCGTACGATTGGCAACTGTAGCCGCATAAGTTATGCGGCTGACAGATGTGGCCGTATGAGTTTTCTTTATCGGTCGGCGGTTGTAGCCGCATGGGCTTTCTCCCTGCGGCTAATACTCTTCTGCGGCTCGGATCGCGTAGAGTTCCTCTTTGCCCCTGCAAGTCCAGCATCATAGTGTTTTCTTCTGCCGGACTTGGGGACAGCAGAGTTGTCTACGGTCTGAAGTGGGGCCGCAGGGGAGTCATTCTCGCCATCTTGAGCAATAGAGAGCACCCCATCAAGGGCTTGCGGAGGAGTAAATGATTTTGGCCTCCACTCTTTGCGAGCCTTTATGGTGCGGGTGCGCTTCTGGACCGGGCCAGTGCTACCTTCAGAGAGCATCTCTTCGAACGCCTATTGGTCGAAGCGTACGACCATCTTCTGTTGTGTAGAGCCAAGTTTGGCTGCGTCCGATTGCGTCACCAACTCCTCAACCGTGGAGAAGTTAGTCCCCAGCAGAGTCGCCATCGTGTTTGCCATTGATTGTAAAAGTACAGAATAATTATCGGAGGACTGAACTTAGACTCACAATACAAACTCGCTTGTACAAAAAAAGCCTAGGGACGAAAACCTAGGTACAGCAGTCTAAGTACGATTATTTATTTTAGATTCTGGGGGGTGACGATAGAGGCTCGGGAAAGCGACGGCCGCTCAGCCTTACTCCTTGGACGATCGGTACGCAGCCTTGACTCGGGGAAGATCTGCTTGGTCGTTGACGAAGAAATGCCTTCTTGCTCTCTCTCTGATTGCTCTCCTGGCTTCTCTCTCTCTCTGTGTATATTCTTTCTCTGACTATGGGGGAAGTCTCTCTGTGTATACGTATTCTTCTCTGGTTTCTTTTTGTATATCTCTCTATATGCTACAAGGGAATGGCACCTTGCTATTTATAATAGTGGGATATGATCGCTAGGGTTGCCAATGATTAGCTCTTGGAGATGGCGGCGGCCTGGGGATTGATCAATCCAGGCCGTTCGTTTCTGATTACGACGAATCAGAACCATTAAGGGTAGATTACACCAAATCCCCATTAGCAATTAATGCTGATTGGCATAAATATCCCTTATAATGATTCTCTCATATCTGCGAATAAATCAAATTTATTCTCCTGCCATGTGCCCCAGATCATTGGGATTTGACCCGATCTTGGATTGCCATAAATCTGGGAGATTGATCGGCTGAGGACACGTGTCCTGAGAGCCAATGGTGAGACTGGAACCGCATGCAGATTGGGCCGCATAAGATTTGGGCCGTATGAATTTTGGGCCGCATAAGACTTGGGACACGTGTCAGGACTGTCTGGGCAGTGGCCCCCTCCTTCAGACTTCTGAACCATATGATGAGGCGTATGAACCGCATAAGGGTGTGTCTGCTTGAGCCGCATGGGCATGATCTTCTTGAGCCGCATAAGGATGATTCTACTCGAGCTGCATGGGACAGCTTCACTCTGAACCGCATGGGAAGTCTTCACTTCGAGCTGCATAAGTACACCCACGTAGCAGGGCCACGTGGCATTTTGTTGTTCTCGGGGGATCGTGTCAGAGATTTCTTTCTCTTCCCTAGAGATTCATCATCATGACAGAGTCATAATTACCTGCTTTGGTGTCAGGTCTGTCAACTTTTCAGAGGGGTCAGCCGTCAAAGTAATTAATGCAGCATGGATCGGAGGGGGGCACTATCAGGCCACGTGTCTTCTGAGCCGCATGGAATGCCTCCGGCCGCATAGCTCCTTATGCCGCATGACTACCTCAGCCGCATGTGTTTTCTGGGCCGCATGGGTCTTTCTTGGCCGCATGAGTCAATTTCTTTAGTATTTTCCATGCTTCTACAATAATTAATGTGTTTTTTGAGTGATTTTTAAAATAATTGTTTTTGGTGTTTTAGAGACATTGACTTATGTTGACCTTGTAGACTAACCTAGTGGCTAACCTAGGTCATGACTAAGTGATTAGGATTTAAAAACCTAGGTTGACTTAAGTTAATGAGGTTTGACTCATTGGAATTAATTTGGTGAAAATAGGAGCTAGTTTGATTAAGGAATGGCTTGTGAAGTCACAAGTCATTTTATGACTAATAGGCTTAATGGCCCATAGCCCACACCCATTGAACCAAGCCCTAACCCTAGAAAATCTGACCAGCCCCTATGGTCAGCCCCTTCCTATTTATATGCTCCTAAAATTAGGGTTGCCACTTTAGAAAACTTTGCCATTTGGAAGAGGTGAGTCCCCATCTTTGTAAATCCTTAGAAATTCCATTTCTTCTCCAAATTCCTTCAAACAAATTGCAATAGGACCTAAAAATAGTATCCTTGCTGTTATTGATGAGTATTTGCAGGAAGAACACAATTTGGAGAACTTTTGGTGGTTTGAGGAATCATTTCATTGGGGCTTTTTGAGAGCTTGTTCACATATAGGTATAATCCTTTCCTTTGCTTCTAAATTCTGTTAAAAATTATTTTAGGAATGCCCTAGCCCTAACCTAACAATAGGATAGGCTAATCCTAGGTTTTGGACCCATTTCGTGTCCGTATCAGACACATATCAGGGTTTAGTTAAGGTGTTCGACGAAATGTCTCAAAGGACATTCCAGTCGAGTTTTTGGATTCTATTTGAACAGGAAATTAGTCCTAGGTATTGCTTAGGGGTTTTCAGTGTCGTATGGTGATTTGTGTGTCGTGTCGAGTCGTGGGGGACACGGGAACACGCGGGTGCGGGGGCGTGCGAGCGGCACTGTAGCTCTCCAGCTACTCGGGGGCTACTGCGCGCAGGATACGCCACACCGACACGTGTAAATGGACACGTAGCATGGGGCACTGTCTGACACGAGGCTCGCAAAGTTTCATGAGTCCTCGTGTCGTGTCGGACACGTATTTCCGTGTGCACGGGGACACACTGTGTGCGTGCGTGTTCTGTGTTTGTATTCTGATGTTTAATCATTTTAAATGTTTTTAAATGATGTTTTATTGATTAGTTAGATCCTAAATATCATGGTTAAACTCTATTATATTAGGTTGCACAGTAGGAATGGTTTTATGATGTGTTTTGGCTCGATTTTGGGCTTGAACTGTAGTATTTCTGATACTGTCTTGACACACTGTTCCAGTCTAGTTCCTAACATTTAATCCCTGTTTTAGTAATTATTTCACTTCTAAATATCCTCCACATATCATTGTTCATGCCTAGTTCATAATCCTTTCAAATGTGGGCTTTTAGAATGTGTAAATAGGATTTTAGTAGTTGAGTTGGTTTAACTGTTTTAAACTGAAGTTGTTTTCCTGTTCATGTATAAACTGAGATTCACAGTTTGAAACCTGGTAATTTGATTCCCTTTTACATTACATGTGCTAACCTAAGTCGGGATGGTGTTTCCAGTTAACTAAAACCTGATACTTGTGTGATTCACTGATATTGCATTCCTTTGCTTCATGAGTTTCTCACTCATTAACTGAGTTCCCTCTTTGATTATAGAAACCTGAATTGATTTCTTTCCTTTTTATGTTAACTGTTAACTAATTTATTGAGTTGGGTTTTAGTTGTGTTTCAGTTCCTTAACAACCTGAGATTGTTGGTGTTTCCAGTTAATAAAAACATGAGAGGGGATTATGTGTTCCCAGTTTTCAAAACCTGGGAATTAGTTTGTGTTTTCAGTCTTGATAACCTGAGATTCAAATTGTAATAACTGGGTTTAAATTCTTCTAAAACCTGAGAATGCTACTGTACATTGTTCCCTTTCAATTTCGAAAATCTGAGATTTCTTTGGTTCAAAACTGATATGGTTTTCCCCTCAAAATCCTGAGAATGCATTTTACTATGACTGATTTGAGTTAAGTTTAAAACCTGAGATTTTCCTCAATAGAATTGCAATATTGCTTCTAAAACCTGAGATGTTAGTTGACTCTCTTTTTTCTTTTGTTTAACTGAGATTTAGTTCCCAGTTCAACATTAACCTGAGTTGGTATTGCACTGTTTCATTGTAAACCTGAAATTGAATGTGAACCTGAGATTTGGAGGTATTGTTTGGATTTAAAAATTGAATTCCTGTGTAGGTATATACTGTTCATAAATCCTGTTTACACACACATGCCTAGTATGATACACACACATCCACTTGCACATTACACTCTTGTGTTCCCTCTTTTCCTTCCCTATAGATACATGCTTTGTGTTCCTATATAATATATATATATGTGTTGTACTATACATATTAATTATATAGGAATGTGTGATAATGTATATATATACATGATACTTGTGATATGATTGTGTATGTATAAATATGGGTTATCATTGATATGCTATGATACTTGTGATATGATTATGTATGTATAAATATGGGTTATCATTGATATGCTATGATACTTGTTATCATTGATATACGATTCGTGCCCTTACTCTAGGGTGTGGGTCGTGACACGTTTTTAGTGGTGGCCCATGCAGGTCTAGGTTGGAAATGTAGTGGTGTTCGAACTAGAATATCGCTGCAGCCTGCAGTAGGAAATTAGCATATTTTTTTTTGAAGGTACTCAATCACATAGGAAAATTCCTTATAAGATTTCGTATATCTATTTTGCTGCTTATTGCCTTCCTTAGAAATTTAAATTGTCCTCCTTTGATTTTTCGACTCATTCTCAGTAATTGCTTCTTGTTTGATCTGTGTCTCCAGGATGGTTGAGACGCGATCGCATCGCCCCGTGACGGGAGAGGCTGGAGAGGGGTCTGCCACCTCTCGTGTCCAGCATCCAGCTACCGGTGCCACAGGGCCAGTGCAGCCCTCAGGAGTGGAAGTTTTTGCCACTTTTGGAGGAGCACCTCCAGCAGTCAGGAGGCCAGTTGTGATTCCAGAGATCCTTCCCACGCAGCAGCCTCCGCCTGCGGGGATGGTAGATGCTGCCCATCTCTTCTCCTTCGTGGAGAGGATTCTTGAGTCACATCAGCAGCAGCAGACGAGGCAGACTACCAATTTTCGGCAGGGGATCGATGAGGCGCACCAGCTGGTTCGTACCATAGTCGAGATGATCACAGCTCAGGGAGCCCAACAGCAGCCCCGTCGGAGGGAGAAGAATATACAGGACTTCCAGAAGATGCATCCTCGGGAGTTCTTCGGCACAGAGGGCATCCATGTTGCAGACGACTAGATAGAGCATATTGAGGAGATCTTCCGACTGGCGGAGATACCAGATCGACTCCAGATCGAGGCAGCGGGCAGCCAGATGCAGGATTTGGCCCGTGCATGGTATCAGGCAGATCCCAGAGTAGAAGTTGAGGGCCAGACTTGGGCCTAGTTCAAGGAGCTGTTCAAGGAACATTTCTTTTCTGATGTTGCCTTGGGAGGTATCGAGGCACGGTTCGAGGATCTGGTTTAGGAGAACCAGACGGTAGCTGAGTATGCCGGGGAGTTCTGCAGATTGGCCCGGTTCATTGATGACTTGACTGAAAAGACGAAGGCGAGAAAGTTTCGCCGAGGTCTGATTAGAGAGATTCGATCGCTGACTAAGAGCAACTGGAACGCCACTTTTGCTGAGATATTTTCTGGGGCTATGGCGGCGGAGGACGACCTAGAGCTGAAACTGAAGAGGGGTCATGACTTTCCGAGTGGCAGTAGCAGTCAGGGGCAGGCCAAGAGGCCTCACTTCCAGCAGCAACAACAGCAGAGGCCAGTACAGCAGTATCAGCAGCAGCATCAGCAGCAGAGGCAAGTGCAGCAGTACCAGCAGCAGAGAGGGCAGCAGGCACCTCGTCAGGTAGTCATTTGTGCCTTCTGCAAGAAGCCAGGGCACATGATCCATGAGTACAGAAAAAAGCTAGGCAAGTGCCTACTTTGTGGTGCTGGAGATCACCAGTTGAGGGACTGCCCAGGGGCTTTTGGGCGAGGACAACAGGGAGGTGGAGCCAAGGCTCCAGCAGGCCAGCAGAAGGGACCAGCCCTGCCGACCCAGCAGCAGAGGTTCCAGCAACACCAGCAGCATGCACGAGGTGGACAGTTGGGGCGAGCTTTCGCAATGGCAGCTGAGGATGCCGAGGCCATCGGAGAGCTGATAGCAGGTTTGGTTCTTCTGGACTCCCTTCCAGCATTTGCACTCTTTGATTCCGGGGCTTCCCACAGCTTTGTGTCTGTATCGTATGCTATTTGACACAGTTTGATTTCAGAACCATTGCCTAGGACCTGCAAGATTATGACCGGGGGTGGGGTCATCCTCATGAGTGATGTTTGTAGAGGGCGGAGTGTCATTTTGGGAGGCCGAGAGTTGGAGGTGAGTCTACTAGTCATGCCATTACCGAACTACGATATTGTATTAGGTATGGACTGGCTGAGTAGACACCACGCCCGCATTGATTGCCGTGGGGGTAGAGTTTTGTTTGGGGCGCCAGGAGAGCCAGAGTTTGAGTACACCCGGCGGCAGGCAGAGCAGGACGGCGGAGTCTTCTGTGGAGCTTCAGTTGAGGAGCAGGTGGCTCCGCATCCCTTGATCGCAGAGTTTATGGACGTATTTCCAGAGGAGTTGCCAGGGCTTCTACCGGACAGAGATGTAGAGTTCTCGATAGACTTGGTTCCCGGCGCGAAACCGATCTCCCAGCATGTCTATCGAGTGAACAACAGCGAGTTAGTGGAGCTGAAGAAGCAGATGGATGAGCTGTAGGACAAAGGCTTCATTCTCTCGAGTTCTTCACCTTGGGGTGCACCGGTACTTTTCGTACCCAAGAAGGATGGGTCGGTACGGATGTGTTTCAACTACAGGGCACTTAACAACCTGACAATCAAGAACAGATACCCACTGTCATGGATCGATGACCTGTTTGATCAGTTGAGCGAAGCTCGGGTATTCTCCAAGATTGATTTGAGGTCGGGTTATCACCAGGTGAAGGTGAAGAAGGAGGACATTCCCAAGACCTCTTTCAGGATGCGGTACGGGCAGTTTGAGTTTTTGGTTATGCCGTTTGGGCTAACCAATGCACCAGCAGTATTTATGAATCTAATGAACAAGGTGTTCCACCAGTACTTGGACAAGTTCGTGGTGGTGTTCATTGATGATATCTTGGTATATTCCAAGACAGAGGAGGAGCACGAGGAGCATCTACGGATAGTGCTAGAGACTCTCAGACGGGAGCAGCTTTATGGGAAACTCTCTAAGTGTGAGTTTTTCTTGGACCAGGTAGACTTCTTGGGGCATGTGGTGACTGGAGATGGTATCTCAGTTGACCCCAAGAAGATTGTAGCAGTTGAGGCTTGGACAGCGCCGACTTCAGTGGCAGAGATCAGGAGTTTTCTGGGGCTGGCAGGATACTATAGGAGATTTGTGCAGATTTCTCTTGGGTTGCAGAGCCGTTGACACGGTTGATGCGGAAGGATACTGAGTTTGTTTGGTTAGAGGAGTGTCAGGCAGCTTTTGATGAGTTGAAGAAGCGGCTTACGACAGCTCCGATTCTGACATTGCCTTCAGGATCAGGTGGTTTCACTATTTATAGTGATGCTTCAGGGAAGGGACTGGGTTGTGTCTTGCAGCAGTATGGGAAGGTGATTACCTATGCTTCCAGGAAATTACGTCCCCATGAGAAGAACTACCCTACCTATGACCTGGAGCTGGCGGTGGTGATTTTTGCTTTGAAGTTATGAAAGCACTATCTGTACGGCGAGAGGGTGGAGATTTTCACAGATCATAAGAGCTTGAAGTATGTGTTTACACAGAAAGAGCTCAACATGAGGCAGCGCAGGTGGCTTGAGTTGATGAAGGACTTTGATATCTCACTTCAGTATCACCCAGGAAAGGCCAACGTGGTTGCCGATGCCTTGAGTAGGTATCCGACAGCCATGTGTTTGACTATGGATCGGCACCTGCTTGCAGACTTGGAGAGCCTTAGGATAGAGGTGATTGTGCCCGGGGTGCAGATGCAGTTATGGGGACTTAAGATACAGTCGGACTTGATGGACAGGATCAAGGCGACACAGTTTGATGATGTGGCTCTGCGGTGTATCCGAGAGCAGATCAGTACAGGAGTGGAGGATGCTGAGTTCTCACTTGCAGAGGATGGTACCCTGAGGCACGGTTCCCGATTATGTGTGCCCAGCGGGGAGCTCAGAGAGCAGATTATGCAGGAAGCTCACAGATCGTAGTACTTTATACATCCTGGTGCCAACAAGATGTACAGGGATCTGCAAGAGCATGTCTGGTAGTACGGGATAAAGAAGGAGGTGTCCCACTTCGTAGATAGATGCTTGATCTGTCAGCAGGTCAAGGCAGAGAGGCAAAGATCCGGAGGATTATTGCAGCCGTTGCCCATTCCAGAGTGGAAGTGGGAACATATTACCATGGATTTTGTATCGGGATTGCCGCGTACACCAGGAGGGAAAGACGCAATTTGGGTCATCGTTGACAGGTTGACCAAATCGGCCCACTTCTTGCCATTCAAGGTGGGTACGTCTACAGAGAGGCTGGCGGAGTTGTATATGAGGCAGATAGTCAGGATTCACGGAGTTCCCGTCAGCATAGTCTCAGATCGGGATAGTCACTTTACTTCCCATTTCTGGAGGAGTCTGCAGACTAGCTTGGGCACTCAGCTCAAGTTTAGTACCGCATACCACCCCCAGATGGACGGACAGTCAGAGAGGACTATTCAGACCCTAGAGGATATGCTGCGGACGTGCGTCCTGGATTTTGGAGGTTCCTGGGAGGATCACCTGCATTTGGTAGAGTTTACTTACAACAACAGTTATCAGGCCAGCATTGAGATGTCACCGTTTGAGGCTCTGTACGGGTGTAGGTGTCGTACACCCTTATCTTGGGATGATGTTAGAGAGCGAGCTTTACTGGGACCAGAGATGGTTGTTGACGCAGCCGAGAAGGTAAAGCTCATCAGGGACAGACTTCGTGTGGCGCAGGACGGACATCGGCACTGGGCCGATAGCCACCGGAGGCCGCTAGAGTTAGAGATACAGATTTAGAGCTAGGATTAGAAGTAGGTTGTATTTTGTTTGTTTTGTTTGATTGATCATGTTTGATTTTTAGTAACTTGAGACCTTGCTTGTGATTAGGTTGGAGACATGGTTTTTCTGCGGATATCTCCAACTTGTGGTACGATACGTTTTGGTGGAGGTGGGGAGCTTAGCCCGTGCTTCATCGGCCCTTTCGTTATCAGCGGAAGAGTCGGTGACGTGGCGTACTGGCTAGACTTGCCACCTATACTAGTAGACGTCCATAATGTATTTTACGTATCACAGCTGAGACCATACGTGGCTGACCCTACCATGTGCTCGATCGCTCGGAGATAGAGGTTGGACCTACTCTCAGTTATCCAGAGCAGCCAATGGAGGTTTTGGATCGCCGGAAGAAGGTATTGAGGAACCAGGTGATACCCTTGGTACGCGTCGCATGGAGGCATCATTCTCCAGGAGAGTCTACCTGGGAGCGGGAGGATGAGATGCGCGAGCGGTACCCCTATCTTTTTGGACCTTGAGGTATACTTTTCTATCCTTCTTAGCAGTTAGTTTCGCCTTTAAATTTCGAGGACGAAATTATTTTAAGGGGGATAGATTTGTCACTACCACTTTTCTAGCTTGAGGGTATTTTGGTCATTTTCAAAATTTTAGAATTTAATTTGAATTATTATTATTATTATTATAATTAATGTGATTTTTGAGTGATTTTTAGAATAATTATTTTTGGTGTTTTAGAGACTTTGACTTATGTTGACCTTGTAGACTAACCTAGTGGCTAACCTAGGTCATGACTAAGTGATTAGGATTTGAAAACCTAGGTTGACTTAAGTTAATGAGGTTTGACTCATTGGAATTAATTTGGTGAAAATAGGAGCTAGTTTGATTAAGGAATGGCTTGTGAAGTCACAAGTCATTTTATGACTAATAGGCTTAATGGCCTATAGCCCACACCCATTGAACCAAGCCCTAACCCTAGAAAATCTGACCAGCCCCTATGGTCAGCCCCCCTATTTATATGCTCCTAAAATTAGGGTTGCCTCTTTAGGAAACTTTGCCATTTGGAAGAGGTGAGTCCCCATCTTTGTAAATCCTTAGAAAATCTATTTCTTCTTCAAATTCCTTCAAATAAATTGCAATAGGACCTAATAATAGTATCCTTGCTGTTATTGATGAGTATTTGCAGGAAGAACACAATTTGGAGAACTTTTGGTGGTTTGAGGAATCATTTCATTGGAGCTTTTTGAGAGCTTGTTCACATATAGGTATAATCCTTTCCTTTGCTCCTAAATTTTGTTAAAAATCATTTTAGGAATGCCCTACCCCTAACCTAACAGTAGGATAGGCTAATCCTAGGTTTTGGACCCATTTCGTGTCCGTATCGGACACGTATCAGGGTTTAGTTAAGGTGTTCGACGAAATGTCTCAAAGGACATTCCAGTCGAGTTTTTGGATTCTATTTGAACAGGAAATTAGTCCTAGGTATTGCTTAGGTTGTTCCAGTGTCGTATGGTGATTTGTGTGTCGTGTCGAGTCATGGCGGATACGGGAACACGCGGGTGCGGGGGCGTGCGCGCGGCACTGTAGCTCCCCTGCTACTCGAGGGCTACTGCGCGCAGGATACGCCACCCCGACACGTGTAAATGGACACGTAGCGTGGGGCACTGTCTGACACGAGGCTCGTAAAGTTTCACGAGTCCTCGTGTCGTGTCGGACACGTATTTTCGTGTGCATGGGGACACACTGTGTGCGTGCGTGTTCTGTGTTTGTATTCTGATGTTTAATCATTTTAAATATTTTTAAATGATGTTTTAATGATTAGTTAGATCCTAAATATCATGGTTAAACTCTGTTATATTAGGTTGCACAGTAGGAATGATTTTATGATGTGTTTTGGCTCGATTTTGGGCTTGAACTGCCCTATTTCTGATACTGTCTTGACCCACTGTTCCAGTCTAGTTCCTAACATTTAATCCCTGTTTTAGTAATTATTTCACTTCTAAATATCCCCCACATATCATTGTTCATGCCTAGTTCATAATCCTTTCAAATGTAGGCTTTTGGAATGTATAAATAGGATTTTAGTAGTTGAGTTGGTTTAACTGTTTTAAACTGAAGTTGCTTTCCTGTTCATGTATAAACTGAGATTCACAGTTTGAAACCTGGTAATTTGATTCCCTTTTACATTACATGTGCTAACCTAAGTTGGGATGGTGTTCCCAGTTAACTAAAACCTGATACTTGTGTGATTCACTGATATTGTATTCCTTTGCTTCATGAGTTTCTCACTCATTAACTGAGTTCCCTCTTTGATTATAGAAACCTGAATTGATTTCTTTCCTTTTTATGTTAACTGTTAACTGATTTATTGAGTTGGATTTTAGTTGTGTTTCAGTTCCTTAACAACCTGAGATTGTTGGTGTTTCCAGTTAAAAAAACACGAGAGGGGATTATGTGTTCCCAGTTTTCAAAACCTGGGAATTAGTTTGTGTTTTCAGTCTTGATAACCTGAGATTCAAATTTTAATAACTGGGTTTAAATTCTTCTAAAACCTGAGAATGCCACTGTACATTGTTCCCTTTCAATTTCGAAAATCTGAGATTTCTTTGGTTCAAAACTGATATGGTTTTCCCCTCAAAATCCTGAGAATGCATTTTACTATGACTGATTTGAGATTAAGTTTAAAACCTGAGATTTTCCTCAATAGAATTACAATGTTGCTTCTAAAACCTGAGATGTTAGTTGACTCTCTTTTTTCTTTTGTTTAACTGAGATTTAGTTCCCAGTTCAATATTAACCTGAGTTGGTATTGCACTGTTTCATTATAAACCTGAAATTGAATGTGAACCTGAGATTTGGAGGTATTGTTTGGATTTAAAAACTGAATTCCTGTGTAGGTATACACTGTTCATAAATCTTGTTTACACACACATGCCTAGTATGATACACACGCATCCACTTGCACATTACACTCTTGTGTTCCCTCTTTTCCTTTTCTATAGATACATGCTTTGTGTTCCTATATAATATATATATGTGTTGTACTATACATATTAATTATATAGGAATGTGTGATAATGTATATATATACATGATACTTGTGATATGATTGTGTATGTATAAATATGGGTTATCATTGATATGCTATGATATATGGGTGGGATTGAATAGTGACTATAGGATAGATGTTCCTAATAGACTATTAGTCATAGTCATGCCTATTGGTTATGTGACTAAGGCATGATTAGGCATGGTATGCCTAGTGGAACCTAGAGTAGACTTATTAGAACTTAGAATAACTTGCTAGATCTAGATTAGACTAGTTTGACCTAGATTAGACTTGGTTGACCTAGTTTGACTTCTAGGGTTGGCCAGAGTTGACCAAGAGTTGACTTTGGTCTAGATTGACCTAGATTCATGTAGAACGTATTGTAGTGCATTACATTTCTATTCTGGACTTGTTGTGACTCGTACTGTTCTAAATAGGAGCCAGACACCACTCCTCGGACAGTACTTTCATCTCGGACTTTCAGTTAGCAGGCGAGTACATTCTCTGATCTTTTCATACATGTCTGGACTATATTCTTGCTCTAGATTACTCTACATGATGCTGACACGTATCTTCACGGATTAGTACTATATGGATCCCTTCCTGAGATGTTATCCCTCTACGGGTGCATCGGGTATTTCATGTTCATGTACTTTATCATGTGCATCAGGTACTCCTTGTACTCGTACTAGTTCATGTTTTTACATGTTCTCATGTGCTTTCACGTGCCTCATGTACTACTCATTACATGAGTTCACGTATCTTAGTTGTATTTATGTGCTTATAACGTAACTTGAATGGATCCTTGTGTACTGATTGGGGCGGGATGAGTAGAATTGGTTATGTGAACACTATCCCCAGTAGCTGCATAAATGTGCCTCCTTATTTGTATTCATGTGCCCCTAAGCCGTTTACATAACCATATTATACTCTAAATCACGTAGTCACTTACAGTCTTTACTATCATGTATCTATTTCCAGTTACAAAATATCTCCTGTCTTACCTGTACTTTCATTCAGCACTTCCTATATTTTACTCTATTGCATGATTTATACTCCAACCTATATGAACTGTTGAAAGATATGTGCTCATTTCCGTCCTGACTGGATATATTGAAATATTACAGAGGACGAGGCTGAGGCGTTCTGCCATACTTACTACGGTGCCACACTAGATGAGTGCCCAGATTTGGACCAGCAGCAGGATCCATTAGCTGTAGACGACACTCCATTAGTTTAGGATTGTCTTACTATTTTGGGATTACTGTACTAGATTTTGAGATATTCTGAGATGTATTATTTTAGACACTTAGAATTCTGGATTGAATCTCTGTGATTCTCTGTTCTGGATATTTTTATCTTTCATTATCAATCTATCTTACCTGTTCTACCTTAGCTGTGGTTGAGTTTATATTTCTGTTATGTCACTCCCATTCGGGGAGTATAACTGTTATTGCCTTCAATTGTTAGTTGTTGTGACCTAGGACAACGTTCTACCGCCGACACTGCGGCGTAGGCTGGACGTACCCACGTCTCGTGTCCTTACTCTAGGGTGCGGGTCGTGACAGGTTTGTCAGAGGAGCCCTGAGAATTGGAAGCTCCCTTGGAAGTGTCGACCTTCAAGACTTCTTTCCCTTTACCCCTACGGACATGGATAGTTTGAGGGTGCTTGCCTTTGTCTTCAGATTTGGGTGTTTTCAACCCCAGTAATTCCAGGTTAGGGACATCATTTTCAGCAGCATTAGCGGCCCCAATAAAGGCAGACCATGGATCATACTTTTGTATACCCAGACAAAACTTTACTGTAGGAAGGAAGTTATGTCGACAAGTATCCATAAGTTCTGAGTCTGGTATATCGAAGGGCATCTTCAATGCTAGTTGCCTGAAGCGTTCGATGAAAGCAATGGCAGACTCAGTCCTCCTTTGCTTGGTCTCGATGAGGGTGGACATACTAACATGCATGCCACTCTCATAAAACCTGTTGAGGAATAACCTCTCCAATCTTTAATAGAATTGATACAACTGTCAGGAAGACTGCAGAACCATTCAAAAGTTACCCCCTGTAAGGTGCTAATAAACAGTTTTGACAAGAACGGATCATCCCTATGTAAGTGTAGAGTTTGCATGTTGAAGTATGTCATGTGTTGACGAGGAGAAGTCATCCCGTCAAATGAATTTAGCATCAGTGGCTTGTAGTTAGGAGGACAAGTAGCGTTCTCCCATTCAGGAGGATAGGGTTGAGATATCCCCATCTTCTGAAGCTTGACTTTGTGTGAGATGGTGTCGAGACAGACAACGAGAGAATCAATTGCATCCTGTTGATTGAGCAGGTATTGAGAAACGGCTGCTGTACGGTTGTTAGGCGTTGTTGGTGAAGGACCACCCCCAGCATTTACAAGATTTGAAGGAGGCGCGATAGAATGATACTCCATCTGTAGTGAAGGAGGATTGTTGCTATGAGCCGGACTAACGTATGCCGAGACGTTTTGTTGAGGTGGAGGAACAGCCCCTGCAGCTTGGACCGCCATGATACTGGTAAGCATATCAGTGATCTTGGCAAATGCTGTTTCAAGACCCTCTAGCCGTTTGTTGGTCTGATCACTGGCTTCTTCAGGTCTCTCCCCATCTGCCATGTATGTAGATAACATGCGAGGACGAACAGAGAAAACAATACAACTGGTGCTGATACTATTTGTCTTTGAGTTGAAAAGTCCCTTATCTTCATGTAGGGGAGGTAGATAGTCACCGTTAGACTCGGAAAGATCATTGTCATCTGGAAGGCTACCCCCGGTGTGAAGGTCATCTGCTTTAGACTCTGAGGGAATACTAACCCCAACTGAAGGATCATCACCTCCAGCTTGGGAGTCCTCGTCATCTATACAGATTTTTGTCCTCGACCGAGTACCCATATAGACTCCTTCAGATGTGACAGCCTACTGGCTATCTATTGGCTGACTTCTTATTCTGTTCGTAGAACTGAGAGAGAAAGTTGAGTTCATGTTCCACCTTCTTTGATTGGGGCTTCCATAAGGGGGATCCCATGAAGCCATGTTGGATGAAACACACAGTGGCATTTTATCGTCAGAGCAATACAGTCATCGAAACATGGACTGCCTCTGAGGCACTTTCATTGCTTTGGAGCAGCAACAGTTGATGACAATACTGGTGCACGGATGTACACCATGAATTGTTGTATCCTTCCTCGCTTTACGCTTATGATTTATCATGTCGCGTAAGTCAGCGGAAGGGAGTTTTACCTTAAAACCCATGTCACATGCATCGTCGAGCTTTGCATATGGGTTTGTAAGGAGAGTTGGTGCATCCGGACTTAGTTCATGTGCAGGGGCAACCCCTACACCTAAGTTCTGTGATAAACTTGAAGACAGTCCCATGCTATACACATTGTAGCCTACCTTTTTGCTGTGGGCACATAAACCCTGGAGTCTGCCTTTGGGCGCATGCTTTCCAGAGGTCTTGGCAGCATGCCTAAGCTTTCTTGATGTGGGCGCATAGTATGTTCAGTAGAGCTTGGGTGCATAGCCATGAGCGCATGACCCTGGATGCATAATCTGTCGAAGATAGAAGTCTTCTGGCCAGAGTTATGCGCCCACACACCCTCTTGGTCGCATGCTTGGTGAAGCAGTACTATTTTCTCCCAGCTTTACCTCCTTTGTTTGTGAGCCTCGCTGGGTTTGTCCAGAGTGTCGAACACTTCGATTCTTGGCATCGTAGTATTTTTCTTTGCCAAGTCTCGAGCGTCAAACACTCTGTTGTTGGTTGCTCAAGAGAGAAGTCGCTGGACTAGTAGAGCCCGGAATGGTATGAGCCTTCTTCATTTGTGGAGCTTCTGTGGCAGAGCCATGCGCCCACATGACAGAGTCCTTCGGTTGTATATCTTCTATTATACTGGCAGGATATGCATCGTCAGCCTTCGGAATCCAAGTCTTGCGAGACTTGTTTGGCTTCACTGATTTTGAGGGAGTAGAGCCGTCCCTTGAGAGCATCTCTTCGAATGTCTGCTGATCGAACTTTACGATCAACATCTTCTAAGTGCTCCCCACTTTGTCGGTATCGGATTGCGTCACCACCTTTTCGTTAGAGAAAAAGGTAGTCCCCAGCAGAGTCGCCATTTTTGTGGACACACACAAAAAAGAAAAAGAAACGAAGTCTTTTCTTATTGGCGTAAGGCACCACAAATCGAGTACGCCTGAGAGATCCTGCGCCGAGGATCCCCGAGTACAAAAAGAATTCTGAGGAATAGGACGATGGAGATCGAGCATCAGTTGCTCCTTTACTCCGTTGACACTTGGATTACAAAAGTGGGAGAAAACCTAAAAAAATTGCTAACTCTCACCTTACTGGCAAGAAGTGCATCAATTTGGCTCTTGAAAATGCTCTCCATTCTTGCTTTGAAGAGGTTTGAGACCCCTTTTTATAGTCATTTCTGTGCTGGAATGATGTTATGCGCCCACATGAAAAAATATATTGGTTTTCATGTGGGCGCATGGTCCTGCTTTGGGCACATAGGGTGTAGGCGCATGCAGACTGCGTGATTGTAGGTTGATCGTGGTATTGACGTGGCTGCACGCTTCGGTGCACGACTGCTCGTGGAGACTGACATGGCCGTATGCTTCGGTGCACGATTGATCGTGGGTTTGACCGAGTCGGGGGCTGTTCTAACTTGGGCGCATAGCCTGAAACAGGGCTATGTGCCCCCCTCTGGAGGAGCCTAAAGTGGGCGCATAGCTCGCTCTGGTGACTTGGGCGCATATGGCTTCACTGGTGACTTGGGCGCATATGACTTCTCTGGTGACTTGGGCGCATATGACTTTTCTGGCTTGGGTGCATATGACTGCTTGGGCGCATGGTTGTCAAGTCTGCTAAAATTTTTATACTTCTACAATACTGTCCTGGCGCATGCTGTTTCTGGCGCATGCTGTCCTTGGCGCATGCTGTTATGGCGCATGCTATCCCTGGCACCCCTTTTTACCCCATATGCTATTTCTTGCCATGATAATTCTTGTTACATTTATCCATGCTTGTCCCTTTGGTCCTTAGTGTAAGGTTGGGATCTTTGCTTGTACCTTTTATTTGACTTACCCTGTGACGACCTGACTTAATAACTTGTTGAGCATAATAAGGCTTGAACTTGATAAGATTTGACTGGACTTGACATGAATACGACATGATAACTCTTGATAGTGACCCATCGTGCTGCACTCTTGACAAGCAACTTGACATGATAATTCTTGATAGTGGTCCGTCGTGACGCACTCTTGACATGATAAGTAACCTGGTATGTAATCTTGAATGCTATTGCGACGGCTATCTTGACATGCTGAGTAATAACTCGTCTTGACACCGTGGGTGATTGTTCTTGAATGTACTTGTATAAGCTACCAGTCTCGTCTCGTATCATGTCTAGGACTTGCATCTCTGGTTACCACGGTCAGGGATTCATACTGAATCTGACTAGGTTAATAACTAGATTGATCAAAGTAGCTCATATAGAGAGATGTTTCCAGTTACAGGCGATCCCGTTATACCAGCCACACCTGATGGACTTGTAGCCTGCCGACGAGTAGGGCACATTTCCAGCCCACTGTCATATGGGGCACTTCTTGAAACAAGTACTATGCATACTGTCATGTGTTGCCCACCAAGTAACCTAATAATTCTTGATAACTCTTACATGAACCTCGCCTGGATAACCTGGATAGCTGCAGGGCTTGTGGTCGCCGGAATATCTCATTGCATCTTGCTAGTAACTAGGCTTGTGATAACCCTAGTTAGTTAAAGTATCAAGCCGTACACTTTGTTTGGCCATGAATGTTGGATGGAGTCCAATCCAGTCTAGTCTTGTCTAGATCCAGTACATGGCTATCTCAGGACATGCTTGTTTACGCTTTACTCTTAGCATTAAATGTCTAGAGACCCGGTCCTGTTCAGGTGAAGGGTTACAACCTCGGTACTTGTTTGGTTTAAGGATTATAACCTGGTTTCCGGAATAGTTCCTCGTCCTCTAGTCATTTGTTGCCTTCTTTACATTTCATGTCTTCTTGTTATTATTCTTGCTTATGTTCTGACATGCTGGTTTTAGTTCTTATGTGAAGCCTCCCTTGTGGCACATGCTCTTTCTGGGGTCTGACCCAGCTGGTTTTGTATGGCCAGATTTCGGAGCAGCACCCGAGGATCTCTCATCATTCCAGCCAGATGGTGAACACTAGAAGAAACCCTGGCAACGAGTGGATTTATTTTGCTCCCCAACTCTATTGTAAAATTATCCTTTTGAGACGTTTAGCCGCCGAGCAAGTGTTATCTCGTGTTGAATACTTATATTTCTTGACTGCCTAAGGGCTGTAACATGATTGACAAATCCTAGGGTTGATCATGTATGGCTGAAACTCTTGCTAGTCCTCGTATTTGGTACGACTAGCTTCATGATCTGTATATGAAATGTATGGGACGCCTTACTGTTGAATATCTGATGGTCTAACATCTTGTAACTATTATTACTTGCTTGAGATTGAGACACTAGGCTTGTTCTTGACCATAAGAGACTGATGGCTTATAGATAAACCCTCATACATCTAGACAGCCGTGACCGTATATCGAGGTAGATTACACTTATATATACGTAGCTGGTTGTGTCTGTCCCCCGCTCTCCAGCATTATATTTCTGGGGCGTGACAGACAAGACAACAAGAAATAAGATAAATGTCTAGCTAACTAGCCTAGACTAAAGGGATGGTGTCGTCAACTGCTGCAGGGTCCTCCTGCGGAATCAGCTCACAAGTATCATCTATGTGGGCTCCGTAGTATATGGTACAAAAGTCCTCATCGTCCTCTGTAATATTTTTAACAGGTCCAGTTAGGACAGGAACGAGCACAATATATATCATGCAGTTCATATCAAGACAAAAATATAAAGTATGTAAAAGAGTAAGATACATGAACTGTAAGAATGTGCATGAAAGATAAGAGAGATATGGTAAACTGGAAATATCTGTATGACAAGTAAGAACTTTAAGTGACTAGTGATTCAGAGCACAAGATGGTTATGTAAACGACATGATGTTATACCCGAGTAATCTACAGAGGTTATACACGAGTAAACTACAAGAATGATCATATAACCACTTCTACTCCCCCGTCCCCAATCAATACACAAGGATCCAGTCAAGTTATGTTATTGTACACGAAGTTTAGTTTGTACACGAAGATCATGTGAGCACATGAGAGTACACGATTTCACACGATTTGTACATAAATAACACGAATACAAGGAGTACACGATGCCCATGATAAAGTTCATGAACACGAAATACCCGTTGTATCCTATGAGGGGATAACATCGCATGAAAGATCCATATAGTACTAGTCCATGATAACAAGTGTCAGCATCAATTAAGTAATCTAGAGCATGAATATAAGTCCTAGCAAGTATGAAACGATCAAAGAATGTACTCGCCTGAAATCTGAATGTCTGTGAGAATATAAAGTCCGAAACGATGTATCTGAGTCCTATTTAGAGCAACACAAGTCATGATGTATACAAAGGGGTTATAAATGAAGTGTACAATACATCTACATGATTCTAGGTCACTCTGGGCCAAAGTCAACTCTTGGTCAACTCTAGTCAAACTAGGTCAAACTAGTTAGGGTTAGGTCAAACATGGTTAAACTAGTCTAGGTTAGTCTATTCTAAGTATAACAAGTCAAGTCTAAGTCTAAAACCAAACAACAACACATTAAGTACATTTACTATATATATATATACCAATTAAACCAAAGTCTAAACTACCACACATATATATATATATAGATATATAAATACATATAGCATGTAATCATATAGAGAGAGTTAAAATGAGAGAGAGATAGTGTCAAGTGTATGTGAGTGTGACAGTGTACAGTTCACATATTACATTATCTCAAGTTTCAGGTTCTACATTTAACTTAGGTAAATATGTACATAATCCACATTGTATCTTAATTTCAGATTCAAGTAACCAACATCACAGGTAAATCATGCATTAACTCTCAGGTAATTCTCAGTTAAAAAATATCAAACCCAAACACTTATCTCGAAACTTAGGACCAATTTTAGTTACCAATTGAAATCTCAGTTCAACAAAGAAAATCAGGTATCATATTGTACCAATCTCAGGTTAATATCACATTTGGTTCAGTTTCACATTAAAAGCAAATAAACTCAAGTTTAACATTATGTGAATTTCAGGTTAATACAAATTCGAACTTCAGGTTATATGAAACATTCCCAGGTTTCAGTTTGGAACCAAACTCTCAGTTTTGACTCAAGAAAACTCATGTTAACATATATGGTTCTCAGTCTACAGGTTTAACCTATAGGTTTCAGTGAACTCAGGTTTTTTTTTTCCATTTTGTTCCCAGGTTCAAGTATTAGGAACTCCAATAATCAAATGAAAACCCAAACACTTAATCAAATCAAAAGCTCAAGGTTAAACTCAGATTTTAAGTGTGAAACCCAACTTTGAATATCAGGGAACACACTGTTTCATTCAGAAATTCTAATTCCCAATCAACCAACAGTGAACAAAGCTTAGAACATACAAAACCCATATATCATCCTAGCATCTAGCACACAAAATCATAGTTCTAATTAGCATTTAAACTCAGATAATAACATTAAAAAACTCAACAGTGTTAACATCCACTGTGTATCAGTAATGTGAAATCGAGCAATGCAAAACCCATATCGACTCAAAACTTGAACCAAAATTCAAACAGAGGTTAGACGCAAGTCATGTGTGTCAGGGGAAGGGTTCTCGTGTCCACAAATCTAGACATGAGTGTCAAAACTCAATTCGAGCCCAGTGTCAGAGAACTATCAGAATACTGTGTCGTATAGTGGGCCATTGGTCACGTACTCGTGTCCACGGGGAGAGTAGGGATAGGGTTCATGTCTATCACTCTGAATTGGGTCCACGAAGCCGTGTTGTCCAAGATACCAAGGCGTATCAAAGACGAATTCGAACAGTGTATAGAACAGAGAAGAATCAGTGCACGCGCGAGAACTCTCTCAAAACCACAAAAAATATCGTAAAACTTGAGGGGTGTAAGCCCCTGTTATTTAAATATTTTAAATTAAGGATTTTTAAGAACAAATGATATTTTTAGCCTTAAAATAATTTATTATGATTTTTAGGAACTTTCTAGAATTTTTAAATAATTTTTAAATGGTTTTTAAAGACTAAAATATCATTTTGTAATTTTTAAAATTATTTTTATAATTATTTAAATTGTTTTAAGTCAGTTTGCAATATTAGATTTGTCTGTGCAAATTTAATATTTGTACAGAACACAGCGGGGGTAAGTTTTTGAATTTAGATTTGCATATAGTTAGGGCGGTGGGGTAATTCTGCAAATTACGAAAAGGCGGGATTTTTTTTTGTAAAATGGCTGTGACCACCACCGTAGCCTTGTCTTCTTCCCGACCGACTTCGCCGTAATCCTAACCCTAAACCCTAAATCCCTAAACGAAACCCTAATCTAACTCCCAAAATTTCCCTATAAAACCTCCCCGTTCGAAACCCTAACTTCCTACACTTTTTCGACCATCCTAGCCACCGCCCTAGCCCGTTCTTCCCCGACGAGTTCACCAGAACCTAGATCTAGGATCCTCGCCGTTCTAGCCGTCGTTGTCATCTCCGACCACCGCCAAAGTGTTCGCTTCGTCGTCTCCTCAGCCGTGTAGCAGCCCCGAACGCCGGTTCCAGTCGGACACGTATGTGTCATTTCTCTCCTGGTTCGTGTCAGTGTCTCGTGTACACGTGAATAGGGTCGCCACGTGTGGAGGAACTCAGTGGTGTGCTCAGACACGTGAGATTCGTGTCGTGCGTGTCATCCTAGCCCCAGGACACAAGACTCGTGTCAGATGCAATTGTTTCGTGTCCCTAACTGTCAGGACACGAAACTTTGGTTTTGGGTTTCGGGTTTAATTATGTTATTGGGTTTAAACCCGTTAATTAATGGGTTTGGATTTACTGTGCATAATGGGTTTGGTTACTGTGTTATCGGGTTGGGCTCGGTCCAATGGGTTTGGGCTGAGATTTTATATATATATATATATATATATATATATATATATATATATATAAAATATATATATATATATATATATATATATATATATATATATATATATATGTATATATATATGTATATATATAAGTATTTTATATTATACTATTTATATATATGTATATATATGTATACTGTAATATACTATATTTATATTATTTTGTAAGTATTCCTTTATATATATATATATATATATATATATATATATATATATATATATATATATATATATAAAATATATATATATATATTATGTCTATATATACATATTTATATACTATTTAATATATTTGTACTTCTATGTATATAAATATATATATGATTTTGTGCTATATTTTAATAGATGTAAATTTACATGTTATTTTATTATTAGTAAATATTATGGGTAAGTATATTTTACTGCATTAAAATATTATTATAATATTTTAATATACATATGTATCTATGTATTTAATTTCGTATTTTTATGTATTCTGTGAATTATGGCCATTTGAGTCCAGACGTAGCATGGGTTTTGTGGACTTAAATGAGTCTAAATATATTCAAAGTCTGTACGAGTCATATCGGACTTGATTCATGGCCTTGGGTCCCGTATCTGGACTTCGGTTCAATTTTGTATACGTGGATAAATATATTAAATAATTAATTATATATTTTTAGAAACTGTACCTTGCTGTGTTTGAATTTGTAGAAAGTATATAATTGCGGAAAAAATCTGAAAAAAATTATATTTGAATACTATGTTAATTTAGATAATTTAATGTAATTTGTCCCGGATTTAATTTGTATATTTGCCATTTTATAAAAATAGGAAAACAGAACTCATTTTCAAAGTACTTATGTTTACTAATTTTTAAAAAATATCTATAGTAGTTTATAAATTCTAGAAAAATTAGTATAAATTTCTATAATTAACATGGATCATTTTGGTACTTTATTTTATATATACAGGAGCTTTTTGCCTATGTTAATAATTGTTGGAACACAGTGTACAGTCTGATTTATTAATTTAATAATTATGTCTTTTGAAGTTATGTGTGATTTTAGGATATTTTAGTATTGGGACCTTACCCTACCTTAGTAAAGAGGCCCTAAAAAGTTGGTTTAGGTATTGTGTCACCCCACATTGGTCTTCTATGCTAAAGACATCATTTGGTTAGGTGTCCAGTTAGAAAGTCGTGTCACACCATCAGTGTCCTAGTATTAAGCTTAGTATAAAAACTAAGATTGTATATCCTTTTTGACAGTGACAGGACACCAGACATCTATATATTTGTATTCATATCCTTACTTTGCATGAGGCAAGTACCCCTACAAACTTTATTTACTACATATGATAATAAACCGTGAATGAATCATATTAAAATACTATTTCTTGAACTGCAAGTCATATCTTCACATGCTATTCTCAGTACCTACCATGCTTTTTACTGCTCTCAGTATCACTCACATGTTGTAATATGGGTTGTGGGAAAACTACTAGCTAAGTACGTGATCATGCCCCCTTCTACCGAATCCGAGCAAGGTCGTATTCTATATGCAAACCTTATCGTAGGCACTTATTGTAACGCCCCTGTTTGCCATGAAATATAAAAGAACAGAACAATTATCGGAGGACTGGACTTTTACTTCACAATACAAACTCGCTTGTACAAAGAAAGCCTAGGGACGAAAACCTAGGTACAGCAATCTAAGTGCAATTGTTTATTTTAGATTCTGGGGGTGACGATAGAGGCTAGGGAAAGCGATGGCCGCTCTGCCTTACTCCTTGGACGATCGGGTACAGCTTTTTGGCTCTGTGGAAGAACTTCTTGGTGTTGATGAAGAAATGCTCTCTCTTCAGGCTTTCTGGCTCTCTGTGTCTCTATGTGCGTATGTCTCTATATCTCTCTATCTTTGTGTGTGTGTATGTGCAAGGGAATGGCACCCTACTATTTATAAGAGTGGGGGGGCCTCATTAGGGTTTACGATGATCGCCCATTCTTGAAAGTTGGCGGCTAAGGATCATTAAATCTGGGCCGTTCATTGAGATTTGAGCAATAAATGTGATTGCATCAAATCTTTTGTGGGTAATCAATGCTGATTGACATAAATCCTCCTGATTTGTCATGCCAACCTCGGATTCTTCGACACGTGTCTTTAATTGGCTTATTTACAAATGATCCGATTTGATCCCAATATTTTATTGGGATTTGTTGAGAGATTTCGATCAACCTGTGTCACGACCCGCACCCACTGTTTGGGTACGAGAACGTAACAACGCCCAGCCTACACCGCAGTGTCGGCGGTAAAACGCTGTCCTAGGTCACAACATCTAACAATATAATGCTAAGCAGTTATACTCCCCGAATGGGGGTGACATAGCAGATGCAGTCTCAATCACATCTAAGGCAGAGCATGATAATGATAGATAAAACATGAAAGCCCAAAGAGATACAGGAGATAGAAGTCTAAGTGTCTAAGATACATAAACTCAGGAATACATCTCAAAACTCAAATACAGTAATCCACAAATCAAGTACAACTCCAGACAAATGAAATAACTATCTAAACATCCTCTAATGTGTCTCCTCTAGGCTAGCAGGCACCTCCAGGCTATGTGTAAAATTTATCAACGGGTCCAGTCAGGACAGGAACGAGTACAGTACATCTCAGCAGATCATAGCAGGTTAGAAAATATAATCATGCAGTAAAGTAAGATACAGGTACTGAATGAAAGCAGTATATAAACAGAGAGATAACTGTAATAGAAATATCTACTATACATAGAGAACTAGCAGTGACTAGTGAGTCAGAGTACAATATGAACATGTAAATGGCCTGGGATGATTCTGATAAGACACTAAGGAATGATTCTGATAAGATACTACTGGTGTATTATTCACATGTCCACTTATACTCCCCCGTACCCCCAATCAATACACAAGGATCCAGCCAGGTTATGTTATATAATGCTATGTAACAGCCCCCGAAGGGTGGTAGACCCCGAAGGTGATAAGCCCCCGAAGGTGATAGACCCCGAAGGTGATAGACCCCGAAGGTGATACATAGTAGTCCCATAAATGGGATAAGGATTCTAGGAAGACTCTACGATCATAAAAGTATATGTCGTAAGTGATCAAAGAACCAATGAAGCATAGTGATACGCCATGTAAGTAAAACACACAGAACATGTAGTACCCGATGCTCCCTAAGGATAACATCTCAAGAAGGGATCCATATAGTGCAAATCCGTGTGACCAACGTGACAGTACAAGTAAAGTAATCAACTGCAGAAAATAATTCTAAGCAGGATATGAAATGATCAGAGGATGTACTCGCCTGATATCTGAATGTCCAAGGTAAAGATACTGTCCGAGGAGAGGTGTCTGGCTCCTAATTAGAACAGCACAGGTCACAACATATCCAGAAGGGTAATATAAAGCACTACAATGCATTCTACATGAATCTAGGTCAAACTAGGCCAAAGTCAACCATTGGTCAACTCTGGTCAACTGCACTAGTCAAACTAGGTCAAACTAGGTCATGTCCTAACCCAGCAAGTCTTACTAGGCCTAACCAAGACTATCCTAGCAAGCACACATCAATACAAGGCTTTACAAGCCAATATACACCCAACTCTATATAGCATGCAATTATTCAATACTCAAATAGGCAAGAATTCACATTGGATATACACTAGGTAATCTATTACTTTAAGCTATATATGTCTACACATATATACACATGCATATATTGGTATTCAACATTAGGTCTATAATCATGGCATTTCAAATGGTTATATAAACATATATTACAACACAATATGCTAACATATATATAATATACATACATAGCTAAATTAACTGTATTCATAAATACTTATTTAAGAGGCTATGTGTGTGTATGTGAACATGGCAAAGGGGCAAATGAGGGTTAAATGGACATACATAGTGTATACATATCAAAGAGTGTCAAAGTGTAAGTGAACAAAGTGTCAAGTGTGATAGTGTCAACATAGTGTAAGGGGTACATGAGGTAATATAGGATTTGTGTTAACATAGAATATTATATCTCATTAACTTGTATATTGCATACATTATATCTATTATTATATTACATTCATGCTTGCATTCATTCATCAATCATTTATTCTCTTGCACTACTATATGCACCATACATTACATACTATGGAACCTACATATTCATTACAAGCCATACTTATACATGCTTACATTAGATAGGATACTTACACCTCATACATCATTTATTTAACCATTTACTCATGCTTGCATTCTCTATTTAATTACATAATGTATATACATTAACATGGGTTAAAATCAAATAGAATATTATATTACACACAAGGGTGCACAAAATGCATATGCCGAATAGTAACTCCTACTAATAATCAATACTGTACCATCTTAGCATGAATTAAAATCTAGGATTAAAGTATGTTATAGATCTATGTGTTAGCTTTCCGAAACTTCAAACGGATCGCGTTTTTCTTTCCGGAAACTCCCGGAATCGTGAAAACACCGAGAACGCGTTTGTCTTTCGTACAGCTGACACTCAAATAATTCTCCAGAAAGTTACAGAAAGAATTAGGCCTATTAATACATGTTTTTGGAAAGCTAACTTCAATACGCTTCTTTTAAGAAAAACGGGAGATTAAACCGAGCTTTGAGCTAGAAGTTATGATATTTCTAAGTTAGGGCTGAAATTAAAAACGTGGATAAAAATCATGACGGATTTGGGTAGTTTGAGACAAAAGAACACAAATATATAACATAATATATCAAGAACTCACTCTCTACACTAATATATATATATATATGAGACACTATAGAACACATCTTCAATACAAAAATATGAGATTAAACATGTAATAATTCATTCATACATAACAACAACACATAGTGTGTCCAAATTTTGGATTTTCCCACATGAACACAACCACAACACAAAGGACACTCCTATGACCTCCAAATGGACACGAAATGGACACAAATGGAGATACAACCATGGGGGTCATTCCTATGGGTTCAAAATAGACCTATATGCATAAGGAAATGAAAAGGAGAAGGGATTTATACCTCCTGGTAGATCGAATCGAAGAAAAGCCTTCCCGGAACGACACCGACACGTAGAGATTCCAAAAAGACACGAACGAGCTCCGAATCCTCCCAAACATGGCTAGCTTCCTCCTTGGCTAGAATGGAGAAGGAAAGAAGAAGATTTGGTGGCGAAATGGAAGGATTTGGTGGAGAAATTGCTAGGGATTGCTCTCTAGGAATTTGGGGAAGAACAAGAGAGAGAGTGTGTATGAGAATAATAAAATGAGCTTGAGCCTATCCTCTCCCAAAGTGGCTGGCCATATGGGGCTATTTGTCCTATTATGGTAAGGTCCAAAATGCCCCCACTAACCTATTCTATGAGTATTAGGAAAGGGCTAATTGGTTGGGGCTAAATTAGTCATTCTAAAGTCTCTAATCACACTAACCTTATCCATAATAATTAGTCTAACCTCTAAATAAAATATTTCTATCATGTGGAATAAAATTAATATCATGTAGGCCATGCCTAACTAGTGTGTGGGTCCCACTAGAGTCAAACTACCCCCGGGTCCCCGTTTCAAGTCGGATTGAGTTGAAATTCGAACCCGACTCAAATAACCCCAAAACAATATCATAAATAATAAAATAATATCAAAATAATTCAAAGAGGTCAAATGCAAAAATATCTATAGGCCAAAAATGACATTAAAATATTATAATCACATGGTTAGGCTCTAGGTCAAACAGTCTCTAGGGTTTCACTAGCAAAACGTCAGAACCACAAGTCATTGATTTAAATAATTTTAAAATGATTTAAAATTACCAAAAATTATATCATGAATTAAATATCATTATTAAAATAATTATAAACATGAAATTTCAAAATTACCCTTATTTGGGAAACTGGGTGCTACAACTCTACCCACCTTAGAAAAATTTTGTCCTCGAAATTAAAATGTCCATACTCCCTCTAGGTCAAACCCCCACAATCAAAGTCCCAAAACTTAAACAATCATACCACCAAATATAAGAACGGCATACCGGGTCATGGCAATCGGGGACAGTGAAGTCTCATCTAGGTATACTAGTCATGCTAATCGAAAGAGTCATAGGGTATCAAACACACAAGCAATCCAGGGTGCTAAAATAGAAAGATACAGAAACAACAACCATCAAAACTGTAAGGCAGTCTACCGTCCTATATGAAAACTGGTACTTATCAAAAATAAAACAAAGGTAACTACCAATTATTTGGAAAAAAAAGGTACTATCCCAAGAAAATCAAAATCACAAGTTAAGGAATTGAAAGTCACTTGTATTGAAATCCAATCACAATATATATAGAGAGAGAGCGTTAGAGAGGGAAAACTAGTATCATGTGTATGGGAACATGTTCATATGGTTAGATAGTAGGCGTGGGTGCACGTGAATATACATAAAAGTGTATATGAGGATTGTGTTTCAATTCAATGGCTATCAAGTTACACTAATCATGGCATATTGGTTAAACAATCTACAATACACAACTTATTTACTCATAACATGCATGGCTAACCATATATATATAAAAAGGTAGAACTTAGTTATGTATTTATATATATTATAACATGTACGTATAAACTCTATATATATCTATCTAGGTATATGATCATAACATAGAGAGGAAGGTTAGGTTACATGACAATGTAAACTAAGTTAGAGTGTGTGTGTGTGTCCTTGTACAGAGTTATAACTTAGTATTGGAAGGTTAAATCCAGTTTTAGTTCAGCATTTACATAAAAAAAAAATCTGAAAATAAGCTAACACTTAAACCAGGATAATATTAACATAATGCAATTTCAAAATTTAGGAGTTTAAAACATCACAACTAATTTCAATGCTCCCAATACATCCTAGCATGATAGAAATGAAACCCTAACATACTATCAATACGTTTATCTACGCATACAGTTCAATATTACATATTAAATCTGAAATCGAACTAAACATTTGAAATCAATATAAAAATGTTAATATGTTTTCAGTTTTCAGGATTTTGGAGAAATTTGAACATTAAAACCAACTCAATGTTTATCACAAACTAACATGTAAGAATATGAAACCTAACATTATATCCCTACATACAACAATGTACACAGCTTTAAATATTATATTAAAGAAAATAAAACAACAATTTAAACTAAATATTTGGAATTCAGTATTAAGGGTTAATATGCATACAGTCTCAGATTTTTCAAATTTAACACAAAACTCAACCAAAATTTTTTTTTGAATTGACACCCTATGTATAACATACATGTGCAGTGGTATAAATAAAACTATTATCATGAAATTTTATATTTAAATTACGGGTTAAGCTAGAAAAAGTAGAGAATCAGAAATATTGGGGTTTTGAAAATTTAACATCAACAACATATTAATAGGTATTCAGGTAGGTGGAAAATCAAGTGTAGCATGCATACGTGTTAAGCAAAGTGTCTGCTATATGTATTCATATATATATTCTCATGTCCCAATAAAAAATTAATTCTACGTTAAGACTAATATTTAGATTCCTACCAAGATTGCAAGTAGGTGATTAACGAAATCAAGACAGTTTTATTATCATTATTATTTAATACAAGAATAATAGCAAGAAAGAAATAACGATAAAATCGGTTCTGCTTATCTGTTTAAAGAAGGAACCGTTTTGAAATCCAGAGTTAAAATATCAAATTCAAGATAAAGTCTAGCAAAATCATCGATTCATTGTATTATGAAAAACTCATAGCAAGAAATTACACAAGGTTTATATAACCAACTAAACTTACCCCTGAGTTAAATAATAGAAAACTAGACAAACAAACAAATAATAATTCTTTTTTTTTTGAATGACTGAACAAAAGTAGAGAAAACATGTTCAAAAATATTTAAGGTGCAATCTGATAATCATATGCGTCTATCCAAAATCATGGTACTCTAAATCCTCGTCATACTAGTAAGCAAGGCTACGATAATCACAGAGCCCTTGACTTATGCACATATCTCTAGAATCATGGTATTTAACATTTTCGCGGTGCCGCTAGCTTGGCTGCGAAAACCTTAAATTCCCACACCTGAGAAATATATCCAGAGTCAGACTATATGTCCTCACCATGCTGGCTAATGTGACTATAGAAGACTAGATTCCATAAGATAGATGACCTAGCCCATATAATTTCATCTTGCCAAAAATTAAATTAAATCAACAATGAATACCCAAAATCAAATCAAATTTATCAACGAACATCAAAATTCAAAAATGAACTAAAATCCATCAAAATACAACTCGGATGCAACAGCTATCATCAAAATTCAAAATTCGACAATCATCCATCAAAATCAATAAATACAAACTCAAATTCAACAATAATATATCAAAATTCAAATTTAACAACAGAAGGTGAAGATAATCAAATCAAGGGAAAAAGAGTTTTTAAATCGAAGTTAAAATAAGATTCTCAGGGGTCGTCCCAGAAATCTCTCAAGGGTTCCTAAATGTGATTGAGTACCTTCAAAATAGGTCCTAATCCTATTGCAGGCTGTAGTGGTACTCTACTTCGAATACCACTACATAAACTCGACCTGCATGGGCCACCACTAAAAATGTGTCACGACCCGCACCCACTATTTGGGTACGAGAACGTAATAACGCCCAGCCTATGCCGCAGTGTCGGCGGTAGAACGCTGTCCTAGGTCACAACATCTAACAATATAATGCTAAGCAGTTATACTCTCCGAATGGGGGTGACATAGCAGATACAGTCTCAATCACATCTAAGGCAGAGCATGATAATGATAGATAAAACATGAAATCCAAAAGAGATACAGGAGATAGAAGTCTAAGTGTCTAAGATACATAAACCCAGGAATACATCTCAAAACTCAAATACAGTAATCCACAAATCAAGTACAACTCCAGACAAATGAAATAACTATCTAAACATCCTCTAATGTGTCTCCTCTAGGCTAGCAGGCACCTCCAGGCTATCTGTAAAATTTATCAACGGGTCCAGTCAGAACTGGAACGAGTACAGTATATCTCAACAGATCATAGCAGGTTAGAAAATATAATCATACAGTAAAGTAAGATACAGGTACTGAAAGAAAGCAGTATGTAAATAGAGAGAGAACTGTAATAGAAATATCTACTATACATAGAGAACTAGCAGTGACTAGTGAGTCAGAGTACAATATGAACATGTAAATGGCCTGGGATGATTCTGATAAGACACTAAGGAATGATTCTGATAAGATACTACTGGTGTATTATTCACATGTCCACTTATACTCCTCCGTACCCCCAATCAATACACAAGGATCCAGCCAGGTTATGTTATATGATGCTATGTAACAGCCCCCGAAGGGTGGTAGACCCTGAAGGTGATAAGCCCCCGAAGGTGATAGACCCCGAAGGTGATAGACCCCGAAGGTGATACCTAGTAGTCCCATAAATGGGATAAGAATTCTAGGAAGACTCTACGATCATAAGAGTATATGTCGTAAGTGATCAAAGAACCAATGAAGCATAGTGATACGCCATATAAGTGAAACGCACAAAACATATAGTACCCGATGCTCCCTAAGGATAACATCAAAAAGAAGGGATCCATATAGTACCAATCCGTGTGACCAACGTGACAGTACAAGTAAATTAATCTACTGCAGGAAATAATTCTAAGTAGGATATGAAATGATCAAAGAATGTACTCGCCTGATATCTGAATGTCCAAGGTAAAGATACTGTCCGAGGAGAGGTGTCTGGCTCCTAATTAGAACAACACAGGTCACAACATGTCCAGAAAGGTAATATAAAACACTACAATGCATTCTACATGAATCTAGGTCAAACTAGGCCAAAGTCAACCATTGGTCAACTCTGGTCAACTGTACTAGTCAAACTCGGTCAAACTAGGTCATGTCCTAACCCAGCAAGTCTTACTAGGCCTAACCAAGACTATCCTAGCAAGCACACATCAATACAAGGCTATACAAGCTAATATACACCCAACTCTATATAGCATGCAATTATTCAATACTCAAATAGGCAAGAATTCACATTGGATATACACTAGGTAATCTATTACTTTAAGCTATATATGTCTACACATATATACACATACATATATTGGTATTCAACATTAGGTCTATAATCATGGCATTTTAAATGGTTATATAAACATATATATTACAACACAATATGCTAACATATATATAATATACATACATAGCTAAGTTAACTGTATTCATAAATGCTTATTTAAGAGGCTATGTGTGTGTATGTGAACATGGCAAAAGGGCAAATGAGGGTTAAATGGGCATACATAGTGTATACATATCAAAGAGTGTCAAAGTGTAAGTAAACAAAGTGTCAAGTGTGATAGTGTCAACATAGTGTAAGGGGTACATGAGGTAATATAGGATTTATGTTAACATAGAATATTACATCTCATTAACTTGTATATTGCATACACTACATCTATTATTATATTACATTCATGCTTGCATTCATTCATCATTCATTTATTCTCTTGCACTACTATATGCACCATACATTATATACTATGGAACCAACATATTCATTACAAGCCATACTTATACATGCTTACATTAGATAGGATACTTATACCTCATACATTATTTATTTAACCATTTACTCATGCTTGCATTCTCTATTTAATTACATAACGTATATACATTAACATGGGTTAAAATTAAATAGAATATTATATTACACACAAGGGTGCACAAAATGCATATGCCGAATAGTAACTCCTACTAATAATTAATACTGTACCATCTCAGCATGAATTAAAATCTAGGATTAAAGTATGTTATAGATCTATGTGTTAGCTTTCCGAAACTTCAAACGGATCGCGTTTTCATTTCCGGAAACTCCCGAAATCGCGAAAACACCGATAACGCATTTGTCTTTCGTACAGCTGACACTCAAATAATTTTCTAGAAAGTTACAGAAAGAATTAGGCCTATTAATATATGTTTTTGGAAAGTTAACTTCAATACGCTTCTTTTAAAAAAAACAGAAGATTAAACCGAGCTTTGAGCTAGAAGTTATAACATTTCTAAGTTAGGGCTGAAATTAAAAACGTGGATAAAAATCATGACGGATTTAGGTAGTTTGAGACAAAAAAACACAAACATATAACATAATATATCAAGAAATCACTCTCTACACTAATATATATATATGAGACACTATAAAACACATCTCCAATACAAAAATAAGAGATTAACATGTAATAATTCATTCATACATAACAACAACACATAGTGTGTCCAAATTTGGGATTTTCCCACATGAACACAACCACAACACAAAGGACACTCCTATGACCACCAAATGGACACGAAATGGACACAAATGGAGATACAACCATGGGGGTCATTCCTATGGGTTCAAAATAGACCTATATGCATGAGGAAATGAAAAGAAGAAGGGATTTATACCTTCCGGTAGATCGAATCGAAGAAAAGCCTTCCCGGAGCGACACCGACACGTAGAGATTCCAAAAGGACACGAACGAGCTCCGAATCCTCCCAAACTTGGGTAGCTTCCTCCTTGGCTAGAATGGAGAAGGAAAGAAGAAGATTTGGTGGCGAAATGGAAGGATTTGGTGGAGAAATTGCTAGGGATTGCTCTCTAGGAATTTGGGGAAGAACAAGAGAGAGAGTGTGGATGAGAATAATGAAATGAACTTGAGCCTATCCTCTCCCAAAGTGGCTGGCCATATGGGGCTATTTGTCCTATTATGTTAAGGTCCAAAATGCCCCCACTAACCTATTCTATGAGTATTAGGAAAGGGCTAATTGGTTGGGGCTAAATTAGTCATTCTAAAGTCTCTAATCACACTAACCTTATCCATAATAATTAGTCTAACCTCTAAATAAAATATTTCTATCATGTGGACTAAAATTAATATCATGTGGGCTATGCCTAACTAGTGTGTGGGTCCCACTAGAGTCAAACTACCCCCGGGTCCCCGTTTCAAGTCGGATTGAGTTGAAATTCGAACCCGACTCAAATAACCCCAAAACAATATCATAAATAATAAAATAATATCAAAATAATTTAAAGAGGTCAAATGCAAAAATATTTTTAGGCCAAAAATGATATTAAAATATCATAATCACATGGTTAGGCTCTAGGTCAAACAGTCTCTAGGGTTTCACTAGCAAAACATCAAAACCACAAGTCATTGATTTAAATAATTTTAAAATGATTTAAAATCACCAAAAATCATATCATGAATTAAACATCATTATTAAAATAATTATAAACACAAAATTTCAAAATTACTCTTATTTGGAAAACTGGGTGCTACAACCTGATGCCACGTGCCCTGCTATTATGCCACGTGTCATAACAGCAAAAATCTGAACTGCAGGAAAGTTGAGCCGCATAAGGCTGGCCACGTGTCAAGGCTGCCTAAGAGTGGCCCTTCCTGAACATTTGGACCGTATGGTAATGATTTGAGCCGCATGAGTATGAGTGAACCGCATGGAGATAGTCCTCGCGAGCCGCATGGGGATGGTCTTCGTGAGCCGCATGGGGCTGTTCTTCGTGAGTCGCATGGGGCTGGTCTTCGTGAGCCGCATGGGGCTAATCTTCGTGAGCCGTATGAGAGGAGTCTCCACTTGGGCCACATACGACTGTCCACGTGTCAAGGCCTCATGAGAGTTTCTGACTCTCGGGGGATCGTGTCAGAGATTTTCTTCGCTTCCCAAGGAGTCTGTCATTATGAGAGAGTCATAATGATATCTTTATGTCAGAGCTGTCACCTTGTCAGAGCTGTCAGCCGTCAAGGCATTTAATACAAAATGAGAGAGCTATTTGTAGGCTACGTGGCTCCTCTTTGAACCGTATGAGACTTGTTTGAGCCGCATAGACGCTCGATCCGTATGGATACTTGAGTCGCATGAGCTCTCTGAGCCGCAGGGGGCTCTCTGGCCGCATGGATCCTTCTTTATTCTTTTCCATGCTTCTACAAGACCCCCTTTAAAGTTTTTAATTTGTAAAATTGAAATACTTTGAATAAGAAGGATGGCCATGTATTCTTCTGGCCGCATATGATGTCTCGGCCGCATGGATGTTTCGGCTGCATGGATGCCTCGGCCGCATAGATGACTAGGCCGTAGGGGTTTTCGGGCCGCATAAGTGTCTCAGCCGCAGGGACTTTTTGCCACGTCATCTTGCCACGTATGGAGATCTTTTGCATTAAATGCTGTTGATTTACTGTCAGTTTTGAGGTCACTTTTCGGGGCGGGATCCTAGGAGTCTAGCCTTCATTTTAGGCGGCTCGTCTTGATAACCGAAGAGTTGGTTTTCGTTCTGTACGAGAATCGAAGCGCCTTGGTTTGTTTATAAATATGGATGAGTTCAGTCGGGGGAATTTCTTTACTTTCTCCTTCGTCCCCAACTGTTGCTGTCTTTCCTTTCTTTCCCTATTTCCATTCTCCGACTGTCGAAAATGGCCTCCAAATCTTCCAAGGTCGTCTCCGCTGCCGCAAAAGGCAAGAAGGTGGCTTCCTCGTCGGCCGTCGTGCCCGAAGTACATCCTAATGTTCGCCCCACTTTCAAGGGTAAGAAATGGATTTGAATACTTTGAACCCTAAGAAGCCATGGCTCTGTTGCATTATTTATGCATAAGCCTTCATCGTTTGGATGGCTCAAGCTCGATCATGATGGAGCCGCATGCGTTGTGTGGGCCGCATGACCCTCTCGCATCCGAGCCGCATAGGGCATTCCCTATGTATGAGCCGCATGAGAAAGATTTTGAGTCACAAGATTACTTCTGGATATGAACCGCATAAAGTCTCCTTTGACCAGAGCCGCATATGTTTCTGACAACCTGGCCCGTATAGAATTTTGCTGAGTCGCGCCGCATAAACTCCTCTGCGAGATAGAACCGCATAAGTTTTAATCCGAGCCGCATAAGCTATCGAATCAGTGTCACATGGAACTCCTAACAGAATTGGGTCGCATGAAGCTGTGCTGACCCGAGCTGCATAGGCTCTGTTGAAGCATTGCCGCATGAAACTCAGCTGAACTGGGCTAGATAAGGCTTCGTCGATCCGAGCCGCATAGGCTCATAGAAACTTCTTCTTGAGAAACTCTAAGTGGTTTCGTTTTAACCTATTTTTTAATTCTGTTTCTTTTGTCCTTTTCCAGTGAACCTTCCAACCAACCCGGCCGGAGAGCTTCTAGTAGGTTCGGCTCAGTTTGCCATGGGTGTGCGGCTTGACGATCTAATTCGATATATGACAGATCAACTTCCCTCTAATGAGCCTTTGGAGAGGGTGGCTGCCATCAACAAACAGCCTTTCCATTTTCTTTGCACTATGATGAATTCGGGAAAACTGGACGAAGAATATCTAAAACCAGCTTTTCTCTTTGGGGATGCTTTCTCCGTAAAGAACTCCCGAACGCTGGACGTTTCTGAGAACTTGGACTTCACTGTGGACGGGGTGGATATCCATGTTCCCGAGATGGAGCAGCATTTTCCCCTCTCGTGGTTTAATATGGTGCCGTTGGGCAAGAAAATGGCAGGTTCTCTGACTCCAACACAACAGGGGATGTTCGTGGGCAACATCCACTATAATATGAGTATTAGGTCAGCATGTGCAAGTAGGGAGTCAGTCAGCCGGACTGTGATGGGGCTGATTCCTGGTACTTTTATCAATGTGTCTGGTCCTAACTTCACTTTTACCCGAGCTGACACCTTCTTGAACCAATTCGCTCGCAAGGGGTCCTATCCCGTGGGCAGGTTGTCGCTGCTGAATTGGATAAACCCCATTCCCACATGGGCCAATCTTTCCTCATGGATCCTGAGGAACTACGAGGAACTCCTTCGGAAGATTGACCTTTACTATGCCATCCGGGGCACCTTTTACGGGTTGTCCATTAACAAGCCGCTGTTCATGGCCCTTTTGGAGATGTATAGCCGGCGTACGGGGACTTTTTTCGTGCCCGGGGGAGAGTTGGGACTTGCTCTCCATGAGATGCATGCTGTTTCTAAGCTGCCGTGGGGAGGCGAGGCCTTTGAAGTATATACCCCGACGAACGAGGAATTCGATGACCTGGATCGACGATTTCCTGGTTTCGTCACTGTGTACCAAGAACTGTTGTGCCACCATAGCATCTGCCACCAGACTGCTATCAAGAAAGAAAATAGCTCAGAAGGGAACACCACTCATACCACGGCCTGGGTCACGTATCCTTTCAAATTACGTCCTTCCGGTCGGGTTTTGTCTCGAGGTCCTCAAACCCCGGAGGAGGTGAAGGACATGATGTTGAAGGCCAAAAGGTCGAGGTCCACCCGTGACAGGTTTGGGAGGCGTACTGACTCCTTCAGTTATTTCCACTACGGTACCCGGCAAATGTCCGATAAAGCAATCTTGGCCGGGTTCTTGATGGTATGGCTATGAAATTGCGTAGTCTCGGGAGGGACGGGTTCTACTGAAAGGATCAGCTGCCATTTTATTCTCCCGGCTGTGAAGCTGGTCTTCAAAGTAAGACCGGCCCTTCTTCCGGCTATAGTGTGTAGCATACACCACGACCTCCGTGCCTTTACATCTAAAGTCATTGCTCATGAGACGACGTTGGACTTCGAGCAGATAGAGCTACCATACCACTATCTCATAGGGTGGTTATTGATGCATTACCGGTCATTGATGAGGGCCGGGACAGAGGATGAGTCACCGCTGATGACGCCTTCCTCTTCCGATACTGCCATCAATCTTGGGAGTATGACATCATGTCGGCTTATCGGAGGGCGTTGGCAAGAGTTGACGGGCCTGACTTCTTTGTGTCTCTTCCTTAGTTTACCCCTAGAGAAGTGAGGAGGGTATACGTTGATGGCATTGAACCTCTCCAGCTCTTATCTGAGAAGATGCTTCTATGGCTGCACAACATTCGCCCTGCGCACCTAGTATATCGTTACCGAAATAACATATACTTGGAGCCTTATTTCCCTAGTAGGTTTTCTCGTCAATTCGGGTATAGTCAGCTGTTCCTTGACTGCCCCAGTGCTTGCCTGGGCTTCGAGGGCAGTGTTCTTGACGGCATCCAGGCATGGCATTATTACAATGCTGTTCATACCCGGGCTAGCTTCTCAGTCCCTGACGCTAATACGCAAGAGGATATTCTGTACATGGCAGCTCTTTATCATGTTGCGGCGAGCAAATCTCCCGTGAACTTTGACATGAACACCAGCTTCATTGTCGGGACCGGCTTGGCAGAAAAGCCAGAGGGTTCCAGGAAGAGAAAGAGAGGGGCGAATAGGGTTCCCGTGCCAGACTCGGAGTCTACTGCAGTGGACGAAGAGGATGACGAGCAGGCCGCAGATGACTCGTCGCATTCTTCGGACGAGGAGGTGGGGAACTGGACTCCTACTGTGCCGGACGAAAAGGTAGAGGATCATCCACCTGTCGTGCCTAGTACTTCGCACCCACGAGACAGGCGTTTGTCTACTGATGATGGCAGGACCTACTCCACAAAGTGGGTTGCGGTAAGACGTTGCAGGCTATTTATTGATGTTGACGCTATTTCTGAGGTGATTGGAATTTCAGCCGCCTTTTCCTTCTTTTTCTAAATTATGGCCTAATCATTTTTTGCTCTTTGTAGGGGTCCGCGGAGTCTGCTTCTCGGGACTCGACTACTGAAGTCGATCCAGCCTTGTCTACTTTGATCAATGATATGTGCACTGCCATCACTTCCGCTGGAGCTCTTCCGGAGGCGGCCGGGGGGTCTCATCTTGCTGAAACCTCAACTCATGGAGACGGGGGCTCTACTGCCCATGTCCCTGAGACAGCTGAATTCTAATAGGATGATGCTGACCCGGCGGACTCCCCTTCAGGGGTGGATGGGGCAGAGAAGCCAATTGAATTTGAGTTGGAAGCTGCGGGTGGGGAGTCCATGCTAGCTTCGAATGAGCTGCAGCCTCTGAGCTCTTCTCCTGGTAAGATAAACCAGCTTTTTAACTTGTGAGGAGGCCTATTTGCTCTATCACCCTGTCCTTCGTGGATTAATGATTGCTTTGGATGTGCAGGTCCCACCCCTTTATTGCCGGTGATGGACATTGCCAGGGTGGACTCTACCGGGGGGAATCTGATGGAAGCACGTATGCCTCCTTCTTTTCCAACCCATACTGAGGGGCTTCCAGCTGGGTCAAGTTCAGGAGCCTTGGTGATAGCACAGCTGGAGCAAGGGACGATGCTTTCCGCGCCATCCTCTGCCAATAGGGTTTTGGGAGTTAACCTTTCCGCTTTCTCAAGTATCCAGGCTCTTCAGGCGGCGGAAGAGGAGCTAGCTGCCATCCATGCCTCTTTTCGCACAGGATTCCTTTCCCTGGTGACAGGGACGGCCAGTTCTGAGGCTACTCCTTCGGTACTGCCTGCCATACTCCTTTTGACACCGTCCTCTACGAAAGTTTTGGACGAAGTATCCCAGGATGTGGTCGACAGTTTCTACCGCCACCTGAAGAGGGGGATTGAGGCAGCTGTGGAGAGGGGGACTCCCTTTTCTATGGCCCTTCAATGCGCCGGTGGCCATATTAATATCCTTAGAACACTCCCCGGTGGAGCGGGACTGGCTGCGCTTCTGGAGCCTAAGCTGTTAGAGGCTGATCGTCTTGTGGCCCAGTTTCGCGTGCTGTAGCAAGATGATTTACCCGCAGTAATAAACCAAGAGCGCGATTTCCTTATGACCGCGGTGGAGAAGGTTAGCCTTGCTTGGGAATCGATCAAGCCAACTATATTGAAGGACCACCAGGATCTGACTCAGTTGTATGATCAATGGAATCGTCGGACTGAAGATTGTGCAGCTCGAAAAGCGGCGGCCTCCCGCGGGGTAGCTGACACCAGGGAGCAAATCCTCGAGCTTCAGAGAAAGCTGGTTTTTTTGGAGTCCGAGCTCGAAGCTGCTCGTGCTGAGAAAGGGATTGCCATTCAGGAGGCTGACAAGTTTAGTAGGGCTTCTACCAATCTAGAACTTGCCCTAAAGAAGATGGAGAATGACTGGCAGGCATATATGTATTTGAATGATGCAGAGCAGTTATCCCAGGAGGCCGAGCACCGAGCGAAATAGAGCTTGAGCGGGGGACTGTCTTGGTGAGAAACCGTCTCTTGGAGTTGTGTAATGCCGAACTGTAGTCAGCCTTTTCTTCTTTCGTTTCTGTTTTTTTTTTTATTTTTTTTCTTTGAGAGGGACGTTGTCCCAAAACATGTAATGCTTTTTTCGTCCTTCAAATAAAGAGTACTTTCCTTTCTACCCTTCATTTGCATTACTTGTTGTACTTGTGGTATTGTGGTGATGTTTGCCTCGCATGAGGGATTTGTTTATGGACCTGTTACCCCTGGCATACCTTGGTTTTAGGTACGGATAACAAGTTTGATTGGGGATACCTAGAACGGCTCCACGTTAATGTTGTTGTGGACGTTCCAAGTATCGGGAGATAGAATGCCATGGAGCAGCTGGGCTCCCGGGGCATGATGAGGAATGGTGGGCCTGTACTAAGAGACATAGCAGAGGGCATTTATGGGCCCATTATCCTTGGTGTACCCCGACTTAGGATACGGATAATAGGATGAAGGGGAACCAACACACTTACTCTGAGGTAATAAGGACATGGCAAGTATGAGGGTTTTACAGTGGAGTCTTCCCACTCAGAGGTAATGAGGACATGGTAGGAGTAGACTCAATAGAGGATATTTGTGGTCAACAGAGGATATTTGTGGACCTATTACCCTTGGCATACCCTGGTTAAGGGTACGGATAATAAGATGAGAGAGGACCAACATACTTACTCAGAGGTAATGAGGACATGGTAAGTACGAAGGTTTTACCGTTGAGTCTTCCTGCTCAGAGGTAATGAGGACATGGCAGGAGTGGACTCAACGAAGAATATTTGTGGACCTATTATCCGTGGCATACTCCGGTTGTGGGTACAGATAATAAGTCGAAAGGGAATCATCATACTTACTCAGAGGTAATTAGGACATGGCAAGCATGAAAGTTTCTTCGACGGAGCCTTCCCATTCAGAGGTAATGAGGACATGACAGGAGTAGGCTCAATGAAGGAGGGTACATAGAACGACTCAGAGGTAATAAGGACATGGAAGTTCTATGTAAGGGGTGATTTGTTTTTGGCGGAAGTGAAACGACTCAGAGGTAATGAGGACATGGCCGTTTTAGAAATTTGTGGATCGGTTACCCTTTTTGTGCACTGGGAGTGCGGGTAGTGGATCATGAGGCAGGATATCTTCCAGGAAGAAAGTTCAGAGGTATGGTCGTACATGACTTACTATTTGAAAGAGTGACCAGAAAGTGAGTTCAGAGGCACCTGCGGGTACATGACTCGATAGTCTAAAATGTTGTGAAAATGCGTTCAGCGGCACCAGCGGGTACATGACTCGATAATCTGGAATATTGTGGATGTGAGTTCAACGGCACCAGCGGGTACATGACTCAATAATCTGGGATACTGTGAAAGTGAGTTCAGCGGCACCAGCGGGCACATGACTCAATGATCTGGAAAATGTCGTTTAGATATAATATTTCTTCAGGAACTTACCGTTGACGGGCAACATGAGCAAGTCTCCATTTTGTTTTGCGAGGCGATAAGCACCGTTGGAGAATACAGCCTCGATGATAAATGGACCTTCCCATTTTGGCTGGAACTTGTCGGTGGTCTTGTGAGTCATGACCATCGGCTTCCGGACTGCCAGAACGAGATTGCCCACTTGGAATGTTCTGATTTTAACCTTTTTGTTGAAGGCTCCAGAGATACGTGCCTGGTATAACTCGATCCTCTGCTGAGCCAGGAGGCACTTTTCATCTAAGGCCTCTAACTCTTGTAGTCGGCGTCGGTAGTTATCATCCGTCGTCAATCGATAAGTGAGGGCGACGCGGAGTGAGGGTATTTGAGTCTCCAATGGGAGAACTGCCTCGCTCCCGTATACCAGGAAGAATGGTGTGTTCCCTGTGGCCGTTCGGACTGTGGTACGGTACGCCCATAAGCATTCACCAAGCTTCTCGTTCCAGTCATGTTTATTGGATGACACAAACTTCCTGAGTAACTTGATGATGGTTTTGTTGAATGCTTCTGCTAACCCATTTGCTGCTGGATTGTATAGCGTTGAAGAAATATTCTGGATGCGGTGCTTGTCGTAGAACCGATAGAAGGCGCGGCTTGCAAACTGCGGACCATTATCGTGGATGATCCTCCAGGGCAGTCCAAAGCGATAGATGATGTGATGCTTATGGAAGCTGATCACGTTTGAAGTTTTTACTTCCGCAAGCGGGACAACTTCCGCCCATTTGGAGAAGTATCTGTGATTGCGAGTATGAAGCAATGTCCTCGGGAGGAAGGTGGAGTGATTGGACCAATGATATCCATCCTCCATGCTTCGAATGGCCAGGACGCCACTGTCGGATGTAGAAATTCGGATGGTTGGTAGATGAAGTCTGCATGGATTTGGCAGGCTTTGCACTTTCTAGCATAGTCTATCGCATCTGCTACCATCGTGGGCCAGTAGTAGCCCATTCGGCGAAGACGGTCTTGCAATTTAGGGCCAGGCTGATGGGCCCCACAAACGCCATCATGAGCTTCTCGTACGACTTCTTTGGCTTCCACGTTTGACAGACACCGAAGCAATAATCCATCATAGGATCACCGATACAGCATTTTCGTCTCTGTATCGTAGAAGAATATGAGAGAACGCCATCTGATGGAGGTGGCTTCCTTTGGGTTCTCAAGGAGGATATCATAGACGACGAAGTCAATGAATGGTTGTCTCCAGTCTGGGACATCGTCGATCGTCTGAGCGGAATAACTTGCCACAAATTGAACGTTGTTCTTGGGCAGACCAGTTCATGGCCTATCACGTCCACCGATTGATGAGTATGATTTGGCACTGCTAGGGAAGCGGCCAGAGCCGCTAAGGCATCGACTTTGATATTTCGGAGTCTGGGAACATGCTCGATGAAGAACCCCTCGAACGACAAGATGATGTCGATCGCTATTTGGTGATAGAGGATCATGTCTTCGTGGAGGACTTCGTATGAGCCCCGGATTTGATTGACGATTAACTGAGAATCGACGTATGCTTCAAGATATTCTACCTCCAGCTCCCTTGCAAGTTGGAGGCCAATGACCAAATCGTTGTACTCGGCCATATTATTAGAGCAGGGTTCTGTGAGAGAGTAAGTGCAGTAAATAACCAATCCGGAAGGGGAGACCAGCACCACCTTGACTCCGACGACGATGTTGCCCTTGGGTCCAGTTCTTGAAGTGCCGTCGGAAAATATTTGCCATACATCATCGTGAGAGGTTGCATGCGAATCGGCAACCTCATCGGGGATTTCTTCATATATTCTGGACGACTCCGACCCCGGGTGGGCTGCCAAAAAGTCTGTCAGGGCTTTACCTTTAACAGCCTTTTGGGGGACGAAGATCATATGATAAGGGGACAGCAATATTGTCCATGTAGCGAGGCGAGAGCTGAGTGCCCCTGGTTTAGTCATGAGGACCCTGAGAGGGTTGACTCGTGAGATCACATGTATTATTTGTCCCGTGACATAGTGCTGCATCTTCTGAATGGCGAACACAAGGGCGAGGCATTCCTTCTCCACAGCGGTGTATCGGTGCTCTGGCCCAATCATCATTCGACTGAGGTAATATATGGCTTGCTCATGGCCTGCATCGTTGTTTTGTGCTAGCAGAGCCCCGAGGGGATGTTCCATTGCTCGTACGTAGAGCAGGAATAGTTTTCCAGCAACCGGGGCCACCAGGACTGGAGGGTTCGACAAATATTCTTTGATGCTGTCGAAGGCCCGCTGGCATTCTTCATCCCATAGGAATGAGACGCCTTTCTTCATGAGATGGGTGAATGGTCGACATCGCCCGGAGAGGTTGGAAATGAACCTCCTGATGTAAGCTAGCCTCCCTTGGAGGCCTCTAAGTTTGCAGAGATTTCTTGGGGGACCCATCTCCATAATTGACTTTATCTTCTTAGAGTCTACATGGATACCCTGGGCGGTGATGATGAAGCCCAAGAACTTCCCGCTGGATATACCCAGGAAGGATTTTGTGGGATTCATCTTCAGATTGTGCGCTCGTATCAGGTCGAATACTGTCCTCAGATCCTGCAGATGGTCTCCCTTACAGCGACTCTTGACGACGATGTCATCAATATAGCACTCTACCGTCTTACGTAAGTGGTCTCTAAAGATGATACTCATGGCGCTTTGATATGTGGCATCGGCATTCTTCAAACCGAAAGGCATGACAGTGTAACAGTATGTGCCAATCGGTGTTCGGAATGATGTATGCTTTTCGTCGTCAGGAGACATCCTGATTTGGTTGCACCCCGAGAAGCCATCCATGAATGACATACGTTCGAAGCCGCAAGTGTTGTCAATCATGATGTCTGTGATAGGGAGGGGGAATTCATCTTTGGGGCATGCCTCATTCAGATTGCGGAAGTCGATGCAGATTCGAATCTTTCCATTCTTCTTGAGGATGGGTACTATATTGGCGACCCAGTCTGGATGTTGCTCCTCACGAATGAAGCCACTGGCTATCAGCTTGTTGACTTCGGCTTCGATCGCATCCATGATGCCCGGGCGGAAGCGTCGCTGTTGTTGCTTGACTGGCTTTGCATCCGGCCGAATGTTGAGTTTGTGAAGAGCAATATCGGGATTTAACCCCGGCATGTCTTCATAGCTCTAGGCGAACACATCAATGTATTCTTTGACAAGTTCCAGCAGCGATTCTTGCTCTTCGTCTGTTAGGCTTTTACTGACGAAGATTGGTTTTGGAGAAGATTCGCTGCCGAGGTCGACCTGTATAACCTCATCTTCAGTAGGAGGTTCTCTCAGTTCGAACCGTTTTTTCCCATTGTGCATCCAACTATTGGGCCCACGGCTCTAGCTCGAGGATTTCAGGGATGTCTTCGTCTTCTTCATAAGCGTCGGCGAATGCCATGTTGACTGACAAGACTTGTCTGAATATATCTCCGATGCTGGTATCTGAGTCAGAAGTTGGTGACCCGGTCGAATGTGAATGCCAGTCACATTCTTTATCTGAACTCTCAGGGGTCGTCGTGGGTGTAACATACCCTAACCCACATCGAGTCTTGCTATAGTAGTCCCGTGGTTTGCCAGCCGGGACCGGTGGCTTCAAAGGTAATCGTCGTCCAGTACCATAGTTCAAGCCTGGCGTCGTCTCCAGATTATACCCCTTTTTTTGCATGAGGTATTTGGATTGGGGGCTATAAAGATACAGAGGCAGTCTCCCGGCATCTGACCCAAGGTCGACTTCTTCTATGGTGAAGGGATGCGGATCGTCCTTTCTGCCGAAGATGATTGGATGGTCCCCTCCCTCGATTATGCGGTAAGCGTCTTCTACTGGAGTAAGCTGGATCGCGGTGTACATATTTGTCACCTGTGTGTGTAGGTGAGTGCCTATACCGTGTTCCATAACATACATTGTACAAAGCTTGTTAAGCTCGAGGTAGTTCAAAGATAGCCCTTTATTGATGAAGTAAGGTATCTTTACTATCGGGATTACATCATCTGCGGAGGGAACATCAGTGTGGGCAGCCACATACTTGGCTAGCTCTGGTTCCTCTTCGGCTACCCCCTGTATAAACGAAGACTGAGAGGACGACCTGGGAAGCTTGATTGTCAGAGGTTTAGCTGGTGGAGCAGAACGCGGAGTTGTTGGCAGACTAGCGACCTCCAGTCTGGTGCTCTATGCTGGGCGGGGAGTAGTTGGTTCGTTAGAAGTTCCAGGCCTTGCATCGGGGTGAAGACTCTTCTTGGGAAGGCATATCGTCATTGGCTTGTCGGAGGGATTGAGCTTCTCCGTTTGCGGCTGGCCGACTCTCGGCAGCCTGATTGTCAGCAGCTCCATTGTGGGTCTTGGGACTTGGCCAGACCTTGGCAGCCAGATTATCATCTGTTCTTCTTGTGCCGAGAGGCTGATTGCGTCATTACGCAAAGTGGCTGTAAGGGGTACGGACTTGCCAAGTTTGCGAGCTTGGAGGTGGATCGTCAGAGGTTCTTCTGATCCTATGGCCGTCTCGGTACGAGCTTGCACATCTCCTTCATCAAGGTGCCTCTTCGACTTTTCGTATAGGCAGGGGTCTGAGTAGTAGGATTCGACCCCTTTGAAGGGATCGATATCAGCAAATTCTGTCCTCATAAAGCCGTGTTTGTCGACATATTTAAAGCACTGGTAAAGCGTAGAAGGCACGATGATATAATCGTGTATCCACGGGCGCCCCAAGAGGATGTTGTAAGAAGTGTCTGCATCTATGACGTAGCAGGTGACTTCTGATTGGAGATCGCCAATTTGACACTTCAGACGAATCTTTCCAATTGGGTAGCTCCTGCCCGAATTGAAACCGTCGATGGCGGTGCTTGTAGGCGTCAGGCGATGTATTGGGATACAGAGATGATGTAGCAGACCCTTCGGGATAATGCTTATGGAAGAGCCAGGATCGATGTGCATCCGATCCACCTTTACGTCGCTGATATATCCAGTACAGTATAATGGGCGATCGTGCAGGTTGGTTTTGATGAGCATGTCCTGCGGAGTGAAGACAATGTTGGGCATTGCTCCCGTGCAAGCGCTGTCTTGGAGATCTGCAGGCGGGCTCTCTCCTGTAAGGTTGACCTGAGCCAGATAGGCGTCGGCATTCTGGAGTGCATCGTTCAAAGCCGCTCGCACATCGTTTGAGAGTCTCAGAAGCTCGTATAATGATAACTTGGCCGGTATATTGGCCAATTGTGCCAAGATGTCGAAGTTGTAGGGCCTCTCCAGCCCCTGTGGTGTCTCTTTTCGGAGGGATTTGTCAAAGCGAGTCTCCTTCGGCCTAGGCTTGTCAGTCGTCGGAGGCTGAGCCGGTCCCGGAGCGTCGGTTGTAGCTGGCTGATGATCTTCAGTCGAGTTGTCAGCCACAAGTTGGGATTGTGCCCCAGACCGTGTGACGACGGCTGTAGCTTCTTCGATATCTGTTGAGATTGTGCGGTAGGACCTGACTTTTCCATTCTTCTTTTTACAAATGGAAGACGGTGTGGACTGAGTCACTTTTGATACCAAGTCTGGATGGACCCACATGACCTTCCCTCGTGATGTGGTGAGGGGCACTAGACCAGCAGCCTGATCTCGGAGAGGTGGAAGGTTAGCAATTTCTATTATCGTCAGAGGGATGGGGACCACACTGTCTTGAGTTTCCGTCGGAGGGAAGCTGCCAAATTGTACTGACACCATGTTGGCTGCCACGGTTACCTCTTCGAAATTGATAGCCAGAGCGTTCGAATCGATGAGATTTTGGATATACCATTTTAGCTGGTAGCAGTCGTGTGTAGCATGGTGGACGTAGCGGTAATAATGGCAGTACTTTGGGTTCTCCATGTCTGCCGACCGAGGTTCCCGTCTTGGTGGAGGAAGCTAAATTCTGTCTCCTTGTATGAGCATGTCCAAGATGGGCTTGACGTGACCGTCTTCGAAGGAGTAAGTGATTTGCGGCCATTGTTTGTCTGCCGGCTTTGGCGTAGGTTTCTGTGCTGTATCGGCCACCATAGCCTGCTTACCCCTACTGTCCCGATTGTTGGAGGGGCTACCCCCATTGTCGTTGTTGGTGTTAGGACGCTTGCCCTTGTTCTCTCCGTCCGAGATGTGCAATCCCAATCGGCGAGCCTTCTTCAATCGTTCTTCGGCGCTTGTGGCACTGATGATGAACGTCTTCCAGTCCTTGAATTGACTTTCGCCCATCCAGAGACTGATTGTTAGGAGCAATATCTTTTGGCAAATTTCAATCAAAGAGGAATCTGGATTTCCAGACGGCAACTTCATTGCGGTTTGGCGGAACCGCTCAATGTAGTTCCTTGTCAGCTCTTTCTCCCCTTAAACGACGTCCATGAGGGTGGACATTGTGATGTCCTGTCCTACTTCATAGAATCTCTCAAAGAACATGCACTTAAAGCTGGCGAAGGAGTGGATGCAGTTGTCTGGCAGGTTGCGGTACCAGTCGAAGGCGACCCCTTTCAATGCCCCGATGAATAATCGTGTGAGAATGGCGTCGTCATGGGGCAGATGGTCGGTGGTGACCTCGAAGTAAGTGATGTACCGACTTGCTGAGGTCTTGCCTTCATAAGGATTGATATTGAACGACTTATATCTTGGTAGGAATGGAACATCCCTCCAGGCAGCAGGGTATGGTTGCCGTATTCTGAGGTCTTGAGAATTTTCTCGAGCGTGAAACATGGCTCGGAGCTCCTGGACCTCTCTTCTTGCTTCGTGGGCCTCATCCACGGTGGTGGGGGCCGTTACTTCAGGTGGATTATTGCCCGGGTTTGGTGCCGCTGAATTCGAGTCCGCATTGACCGCGGGACCCGCGGTTGTTTGGCCAGGCGTCCCTCCTTGCAGAGTTGGAAGGGCCGCTTTGATCTCGTCCACAGACTTGACCAAGGCAAGTAATATGGCTTCCAGAGTGTCGATGCGTTGGCGATCATTGGAACCACCTTGGCTGCTGTCCGTCATGAATACCGTCTTTACATGAGGAGAGATGGACGGAGCGGTAGAGGAAGCGCCCTCTGAATCATACCCTTGTAGTGAAAAGTCGTCGGGGTATGTAGGAATGTTCTCTTCTGGTTCGGACTCAGAAGAAATAGTACCCCCAGTCTCCGAGTTCGCCTTGTCTTGGGAGTTGTGAATGTCCTCGGGGACGTCGGGGTTTGCTACATCTGATGGGAGAGTTGTTTCCCCTTGCTCGTTTTCTTGGAACATCGGATTGTCGTGGAGGTTCGGAGGAGTGCTACCCCCAGTCCCAGTAACCCCCAGTGGTGTGGACAACAAATCTCCCACTGTAGAAGATTTTGTCTTAGAACGGGTACCTTGGAAAACTCCGGTGGTGGGCACCCGCTTAGACGACAGTCTCTTGGTCAAAGTGGTTAAAATCTTCAGGCTGGAAATATTTGTCTTCTTTCCTCTCCCATCGGCGGGAACTTTCTGAGCAGAGTTGTAGGAGACGACGGGAAGTGCCTCGTCTTCTGAAGATGGCTGTTGTAGTCTTTCAAAGACGGACTGCTGGTCTTCTCGCATCGTCACGTTATTGCAGCAGCAGTTGACGATGACTTGGGTGCAGTGACGTCCGTGGGAGGACTCTTTGCACCCCGATGCATCTTCTCTTTCCTTACGTTTGTGGAGGATGGCCTCACGCAAGTCAGATGGGTCTGGATCGACCATGTTTGCTCCCTGGATTTTTGGAGACTTTTGCGAACCCCTCTGTCAGTTTGTCGCCGGAGGCTGGACTCGAGTGGTTCTGTACAACTTTCCATCTGAGGCCCGCATAACGGTATACGGGACGCTCGAATGGTCAGAGACCGGATCAGCGGACCGAGCTTGCCAAGCTCGTGCTGCCCTAGACTTCTTCGCTCTAGTGCATAAGGGCACATAGTAGGAAGAGTCTAGGTGATGCTGGAGAGAGTCAGACATATCTTCTTGGGAGCACAAGAGATCAGGACCATAAGATAGGCGGTCGAAGACAGAGCGACGCGGGGTAGGCGTTATGTGGCTGTCATCAACAATCTTCATGCGGCTGGCAGACGTAGCCGCATAGGCTTTCTTCATGAGGCTGGGAGTCTCAGCCGCATGAGTTTTCTTCATGCGGCTGGATGATCTGGCCGCATAGACTTTCTTCATGCGGCTGGCAGATTCACCCGCATGAGCCTCCTGTATGTGGTTGGCAGATTTGGCCACAGGAGTGTTCGACTTCTTCTTGGGGCACATAGAACCACTCTTTGTCCCTGCAAGTCCAGCATCGTAGTTCTTTCCTCTGCCGGATTTGGGGACAGCAGAGTGCTCTACGGCTCGAAGTGGAGCCGTATGAGAATCGCCTTCGCCGTCTTGGATAACAGAGAGTACCCCGTCCAGAGCTTGTGGAGGAGCAAATGATTTTGGCCTCCACTCGCAGTGAGCTTTCTTTGTGCGGGTTCGCTTCTGGATCGGGCCAGCACTTCCTTCAGAGAGCATTTTTTCAAACGCCTGTTGGTCGAAGCGAACGACCATCTTCTGTTGCGTGGAGCCAAGTTTGGCTACATCCGATTGCGTCATCAACTCCTCAGCCGTGGAGAAGTTTGTCCCCAGCAGAGTCGCCATCGTGTTTGTCATGAAATATAAAAGAACAGAACAATTATCGGAGGACTGGACTTTTACTTCACAATACAAACTCGCTTGTACAAAGAAAGCCTAGGGACGAAAACCTAGGTACAACAATCTAAGTGCAATTGTTTATTTTAGATTCTGGGGGGTGACGATAGAGGCTCGGGAAAGCGACGGCCGCTCTGCCTTAGTACTTGGACGATCGGGTGCAGCTTTTTGGCTATGTGGAAGAACTGCTTGGCGTTGATGAAGAAATGCTCTCTCTTCAGGCTTTCTGGCTCTCTGTGTCTCTGTGTGCGTCTGTCTCTGTATCTTTCTATCTCTGTGTGTGTGTATGTGCAAGGGAATGGCACCCTGCTATTTATAAGAGTGGGGAGGCCTCATTAGGGTTTACAATGATCGCCCATTCTTGATAGTCGGCGGCTAAGGATCGTTAAATCTGGGCCGTTCATTGAGATTTGAGCAATAAATGTGATTGCATCAAATCTTTTGTGGGTAATCAATGCTGATTGACATAAATTCTCCTGATTTGTCATGCCAACCTTGGATTCCTCGATACGTGTCTTTAATTGGCTTATTTACAAATGATCCGATTTGATCCCAATATTTTATTGGGATTTGTTGAGAGATTTCGATCAACCTGATGCCACGTGCCCTGCTATCATGCCACGTGTCATAACAGCAGAAATTTAAACTGCAGGAAAGTTGAGCCGCATAAGGCCGGCCACGTGTCACGGCTGCCTAAGAGTGGCCCCCCGTGAACATTTGGGCCGCATGGTAATGATTTGAGCCGCATGAGTATGAGTGAACCGCATGGAGATAGTCCTCGCGAGCCGCATGGGGATGGTCTTCGTGAGCCGCATGGGACTGGTCTTCGTGAGCCGCATGGGGCTGGTCTTCGTGAGCCGCATGGGGCTAATCTTCGTGAGCCGCATGGGGGGAATCTCCACTTGGGCCGCATACGAATGTCCACGTGTCAAGGCCTCATGACGATTTCTGACTCTCGGGGGATCGTGTCAGAGATTTTTTTCACTTCCCAAGGAGTCTGTCATTATGAGGGAGTCATAATGATATCTTTGTGTCAGAGCTGTCACCTTGTCAGAGCTGTCAGCCGTCAAGGCATTTAATACAAAATGAGAGAGCTATTTGTAGGCCACGTGGCTCATCTTTGAACCGTATGAGACTTGTTTGAGCCGCATAGACGCTCGATCCGCAAGGATACTTGAGCCGCATGAGCTCTCTGAGCCGCAGGGGGCTCTCTGGCCGCATGGATCCTTCTTTATTCTTTTTCATGCTTCTACAGCCCCAGAACCAGAATACTGGAGAGCGGAGGCGTACATAGCCAGCTGCGTATATTGAAGTGCAACACACCTCGCTATACGGTCACGGCTGTCTAAATACATGAGGGTTTAACTACAAGCCATCAGTCTCCTATGGTCATGAACTAGCCTATTGTCTCAATCTCAAGCAAGTAATAACAGTTACAAGATGTCAGAGCACAAAATATACAATAGTAAGGCATCCCATACATTATATATTCGGATGATCATGAAGCTAGTCGTACAAAATGCCAAGACTAGCAAGAGTTTTAGTCATACATGATCAACCCTCGGATTTGTCAATCATGTTACAGCCCGTAGGAAGACAGTAAATAAAGGTGCAATACGAGCTAAACACATGCTCGTCGGCTAAACGCCTCAAAAGAATATTTTTACAATAAAGTGGGAGAACAAAAGGAACCCACTCATTGCCAGGGTTATGCCTGGTGGTCTCCATCTGGCTGGAAGGTAGGTAGATCCTCTGGAGCTACTCCGATATCTGGCCATACAAAGCCAGCTGGGTCAGACCCCAGAAAGAGCAAGTGCCACAAAGGAGGCTTCATTTAGGAACTAAAACCAACATATAATAAGAGAATATTAAAGATAATTATAAAAAAAACTGATAATAATGGGGAAACAACAGTGAATTGAGTACGAGGAAACCATTCAAGTAGCCAGGTCGCAACCCTTAAACCAAACAAGGACCGGGGTTGCAACCCTTCACCTGAATAGAAATCCATCTCAGATACTATTGGTAAAGTAAAACATGACGAGCATGACGTAGGGTGCAATAAGACAATAAACGAAGAGAGGACACAGAACTGCTCCGGGAACCAGGTTACAACCCTTAAACCAAAAAAGGACCGGGGTTGTAACCCTTCGCCTGAACAGAACTTGTCCACTGATCATTATTGTTAAGGTAAGCATAAATAATCATGATGATATATGATAAGATAACCATGGGACTATTCAGATAACCAAGTTACAACCCTTAAACCAAACAAGGACCGGGGTTGTAACCCTTCATCTGAACAGAACTTGGTTTCTCATCATTTATCGATAAGTAAAGCACAAGAAATCAGGTTATGCTACAATCTTGCACAGGATCAGGACAAGACTAGGCTGGACTAGACTCCATCCAATCAATCACGGCCACGCAATGAGTACGGCTTGATACTTTAACTAACTAGGGTTATCATAGGCGTAGTTACTAGCAAAATGCAATGAGATTATTCCAACAGCCAAAAGTCCTGCAGACCATCCAGGTTATCCAGACACAATTAGGGGATCGAATTCATGTGGGTACATCGTCCAAGAAATGCCTGTACCCTTAAGTAGTTTGGTGGTTGCAACATATATCAGTGTGCTGGAAATGTGCCATACTTGACGGTAGGCTACAAATCCCATGATAGGGCGCCCAGATAACGGGATTGCCTGTAGATGGGAAATCTCTCCATGACTACTGGATTTTCTAGTTATTAGCCTTAGTCAATTTCAGTAGGTACCCCTGACCGTGGTATTCAGGGGTCCCTATCATTGACATGATACATGACCATACTGGTTCATTTGTACAAACACAATCATCCACGGTGTCCAGGACATTCATTCTTGTTATGTTCGGCTAGTATATTGAGGTATATCATGTCATGTTTACTTGTCAAGAGTGCGCCACGGTGGGCCATTATCGTGTTTATGGAACATATCTGAATTTACATGGCATAAGCATGAATATGACAACTTAAAATAAGCATAATAAAATAATAGTAAAAGAGGACAAAGGCTATGGAAAGAGCCATGCGGCTAAGGAAATTAAGCTCCTGCGGCTAGGAAAAAGAGCTTATGCGGCTCGGAATGGAAGGAGGCGCATGCGGCTGGGAAAATACAGGCTTATGCGGCAAAGAGCACAGGGCGCATGCGGTTGGGAAGACGCAGACATATGCGGCAAAGAGCACCGGGCGCATGCGGCTGGAAAGACGCAGGCATATGCGGCTGGAAGAACGGGTCATATACGGCAGCGGAGGAACAACTCATGCGGCCAGGGGGAACCAACGCAATGCGGCTAAGTCAAGCCAAGGCCTTTGCGGCAATGGGAATGACTTCATGCGGCCAGGGAGGGAAACAGGTGTATATGGCTGGAAGCTGATCATGCTTATGCGGCTGGAAGATAAATGGGTTCATACGGCCATGAGCCAAGGATAGCTATGCGGCTGCAGGAGACGCGGACTTATGCGGCAAAGAAATTCATGCGGCTGGAAGTGCCATGCGGCTAAGGAGACTTGCCGCATAAAAAGCCATGCGGTTGGGAAGCTTCCACATGAAATCCATGCGGCCATAGAACTGTTCTTTTTCTCCACTTTCCGAAAAGAAGAGCTATGGAAAGCCATGACATCAAAGCTCCATACTCCTTCATCCAAGGTCAGAATCCAGACTTCCATCGGTCAAAATAGGGCAGAATCAAATTCTCTACGACGTGGAACCATCAAAACTTGAAAATAATAAGGTTAGATAGATCAAAACCCAAGAAATCCAAAAATACAACAAACTTAGATCTACACAAATTGAACCATGGAAATAAAAAATACTAAGTATTAAAGTGTCTTAGAATTTCGTGGAGGAGACAATAGAACAATAAAACTTGAGTTCCTCCATGAAGCAAGCTGCACTTGCCTAGGCTCTCTCTCTGGTATGTGGATTGTAATGGTGAGGAAGAAGAAGAGTTAATGAAAAGTAAATTGAGGAGAGAGAAGGAGTTGGTGGCAAATAAAGGAAGAGGGGTGGTAGGTGGGGTTGGTCCACATGAAAAACCAAGCCATGCCAAACCATGCAAACCGAACCGAACAAGAACAAATGCCAAAATAAATCATGTAGTGAGACGTGCAATATACGTACACGTATACCAAAATACGTAATACGAACCATGGTCGTTACAACTCTACCCACCTTAAAAGAATTCCGTCATCGGAATTTTAAATTAAGAGGCTAGAGGGGCAAGGACGAGCTATACTATTTACAGGCAAGCTATAATAAGGCAATCAATCAAGCAATCATTCATTCAATCAAGGAATTAAGAGCATAAGGTATAAGAAGGACATTATACCTTACGAGTCAAACAGGTCGAGATATCGTGATCGGATATCATCCTCACGCTCCCATGTTGACTCATCCAAAAAGTGATGATCCCAAGTAACACGGACTAACTTAATAGTCTTGTTCTTGAGTATCTTCTCTCTCCGATCCAATATAGACACGGGCCTCTCCTCATACGAAAGGTTGGTACCAACAACCAATTCCGAATGATCTAGGATGTGGCTCAGGTCTGGGATATACCGTCGTAGTTGGGATACATAGAACACGTCATGTACCTCACGTAACGATGGTAGAAGAGCGAGACGATATGATACATCACCTACTCGCTCCAGGATATCGAACGGCCGTATATACCTAGGACTAAGCTTTCTCCGTACGCCGAAACGAATGACGCCACGGTTAGGTAAAATTCTCAGGACTACATGGTCGCTGACTGAGAATTCACGGGGACACAGATGGGAATCGGCCCAATGACGCTGGCGATCTTTGGCAACTCGAAGATGATCTCTGACTCTCCTGACCACCTCAACTGTTTATTTTCGGACCGAGCATCTACCTCTTTCCAACATCGTCCATTACTAGCGGGGATCTGCACATCCTACCATACAGTGTTTCGAACGGTGCCATCTGGATACTGGCATAGAAACGTTATTGTACGAGAACTCTACCAGGTGTAGGTGATCTTCCTACGAACCACCAAAGTCGAGTGTACAAGATCTCAACATATCCTCCAAGGTTCGTATGGTACGCTCTGACTGACCATCTGTCTGCAAATGATAAGCTGAGCTGAACTGGAGGTGAGTTCCCAAACTCTCTTGCAGGCTGTGCCAAAAGTGCGACATAAATCTTAAATCTCTGTCCAAGGTGATACTGACTGGTACACCGTGAAATCTGACGATCTGCCTGAGATACATCTCCGCTAGCTGAGCCGTCAACTGACCAACTCTGAACGGGAGAAAGTGAGCAACCTTCGTGAGCCTGTCTATAATAACCCAAATAGCATCTCTACCGACCGGGACCTAGGTAACCCGGTCACAAAATCCATGGTTATATGCTCCCACTTCTACTCTGGAATTAGCAAAGGCTGAAGAAGTCCAGCTGGCCTCTGATGTTCAGCTTTAACTTGTTGGCAAACTAAACACCGAGAGACAAACCGGACTATCTCCCTCTTCATGCTATTCCACCAAAAGTGCTGACGGATATCACGATACATCTTTGTGCCACCAGGATGAACGGAATACTGAGAACTGTGAGCCTCGGCCATAATCTCCTGTCTGATATCACAACTGGGTACACAAAGACGTCTTCCATGTCTAAGTGTACCGTTCTCATGAATACAAAACTCTGGTCTTCGTTCCACCTCACACTCTGCTCTGAGTCGCTGAAGCTTGGAATCTGTTGACTGAGCCATCTGGATCCTCTCGACTATAGTGGACTGAACTTGCATGCTGGCCATCAGTGCCACACTGGTAGGAAGGACAACTTCTATACCCACCTTCAGAAGATCTGACAATAACTCTGGCTGCACTGTAAGGAAATAAACTCCGACTCTCCTGCTCAACGCATCTACTACGATGCTGGCCTTCCCAGGATGATACTGCAGGTTGACATCATAATTCACAAGTAGCTCTAGCCATCTGCTCTGACGCATGTTAAGATCCTTCTGGGTGAAAACATACTTCAGGCTCTTGTGGTCGGTGAAAATCTCTACCCTATCCCCGTAAAAGTAGTACCTCCATAACTTAAGTGCAAACACTACTACTGCTAACTCCAAGTCATAGGTTGGGTAATTTCTCTTATGATCACGAAGTTGTCGTGACACATAAGCTATTACCTTCCCATGCTGCATCAGAACACATCCTAAACCTCTGTCTGAAGTATCACAATACACTAAGAATCCTTCGGTTCCATCTGGAAGCATGAGAATGGCTGCCGTCATCAAGCCTCGCTTCAACTTCACAAAAGAATCCTGACATTCTGCTGTCCAAGCAAATTGCACATCCTTGCGGGTCAACTGGGTCAATGGCGCTGAAATTCGAGCAAAGTCTGAAACGAATCACCGGTAGTAGCCGGCCAAGCCAAGGAAACTGCGAACTTCTGCAACTTTGCTGGGTACCGGCTATATCTCGATAGCCACGATCTTCTAGAGATCCACTTCTACTCCTCCTCTGGTGATGATATGACCCAAGTATAAAAGCAATCAAGCCAGAACTCGTATTTACTGAACTTGGCATACAACCAGAGCTCTCTAAGAATCTGGAGGACAGCTCTGAGATGCTGCTCATGCTTTGTTTCACTCTTACTGTAGACCAGGATGTCGTCTAGGAACACAATCACGAACTGATCCAAATAAGGCATAAAGATACGATTTATGAGGTCCATGAATACAGCCGATGCATTGGTTGCTCCAAATGGCGTAACAAGGAACTCCAAATGCCCATATCTAGATCTGAAAGCTGTCTTCGGGATGTCCTGCTCTCTGACTCTGATCTGATGGTATCTTGACCACAAGTCGATCTTCGAGAATACTGTTGCCCCTTTGAGTTAATTAAATAAGTCATCTATCCTCGGGAGAGGATATATGTTCTTGATTGTCACTGAGTTCAAGGTATGATAATCTACACATAATCTGGGCGTACCATCCTTTTTTTCACAAGAAGCATCGGGGCTCCTCAAGGTGATCTACTAGCACGAATGAATCCCTTGGTTCTAAGTTCTTCAATCATCTTGTACAATATTTCTAACTATAATGGCGCCATCCTGTAGACTCTCTCCGACACTGGTGCTGTCCCTGGGATCAAGTCGATAGTAAACTCGATCTCTCGCTCTGGCGGCATTTCTGGAAGCTCTTCTGGGAAAACATCTAAAAACTCCTCGACTGTCCGGGGTAACTGCACTGCTGCTACTGCCATCCGCAATACTGGAGGAGAAGGTTCAACTTTGCCTCGGGAAAAGAAAAACTCTGACTCGCCTGGAATGCTAAAAACAACCCTGCCAATATGGCAGTCTATCCTAGCATACTGGTCTCTCAACCAATCCATCCCTAAGACCACATCATAATCGGCCATCGGGAACTCTATCAATCTAGCGGGGAATTCTCTACCGCTAACTACGATCCGACATGAGAAAAACACTCTATCTACTCCCACAAGACCGTTACCAGTAAGTATATTAAGCCTTACTGATAATGACTCGGGCTAGAGTCCTATCCGTGTCGCGAATCGTACAGACATAAATGAATACGATGCACCAGAGTCAAATAATACTGAAGCTGGAAAGATGTTGATGAGAATAGTACCTGCCACCACCTCACCTGGTGCTAATCCTTCTTCTTCCGTGGTCAAAGCCAGCACTTGACCATATCCTCGGGGTACGGGTCCCCTCTGCTGAAAACTTCTTTGTCTGCTCTGGATCAGGGCTTGGGCATACTGCTGCGATCTCTGCTGCTAGAATGCCTGGGCCTGTGTCGGCAATGGCCTCGGAAACGGGTACTGATGCTGCTGCTGGACTGGTACTGGAGCTGGTCCCCTAACCGAAGGACTAGAGAAAGTCGATGAAGATGAACTCCCCCGATTCGGGCAGTTCCCAACCCTGTGGTCCGGGACCCCACAAACCAAGCACAACCCCTGTGCTCTGTGACACTCTAATACCACATGCCCTGGCTTCCCGCAGTGTGAACATCCCACTGCGGAAGAGTGCTTCTGTTGTTGAGGGTGCGTCGGGGTTGAATGTTGAACCGACGTCACTGAGGCTGCCCGTCTCGGAGCTCCAATAGTCAAAGCCCTAGCTGCCGGGGCTGGTGCTGAAGACTGATTCATCTGGCCATGGGATCGCTTCCGACCCCCGATCCTGTTCACGATCCTCTGGGAGCTATACTCATGCTTCCTGGCTGCTCTCAATACCGCATCAAAAGTCTGATGCTCAAACTGCTCCACTACCAATAAAATCTCTAAATGAAGCCCCTGCTGGAACCGCTGGGCTCTATCGAACTCGGTCGCTACCAAGGTGGGAGCAAACCAACTAAGTCTGGAAAACTCGACCGCATATCCGTCGACCGTCCTGCCCATATACTTCAGATTGGTGAACCTCGTCTATAGATCGTACTGAGCTACAACATCGAAGTACTTGGTTTGGAATCTCTCTCGGATTACTGCCCAGGCAATAGGTACCACTAATCCAATAGCCTGCACCGCCCACCAGCTGTGGGCAAGATCCAATAACTGCAGGCACACCACGGCCACCTTCTCATCTTTTGGAGTCCTGGCTGCTTCTAAAATGACCTCAGTATCCTGAAGCCATGTATCAGCAGCAATAGCATCTTCGCTACCATCGAAGAAGGGAGGGTTCGGCGCTTGAAGCTGTTGGCTGTACTGTTACCGTGATGACCTCCTCTGGTCAGAGCATCTATCACTGTCTGGTGCAATGCATCACCTCGACGATCTTGAGAAGCTAACAATGTCCGGATGAGACCCACCAAGGTGCCATCATCAGGCTTTGCAGGCTGGACGGGCTGAACTGGTGGTACTTGACCTCCAGTAGGCATGACTTTGGAGGCTACTCCTGAATGCTGGGCTAGATCTCCAGGTTGCTACTGGTCCACGGGAGGTGCTCCGCCTTGCCGATCGGTAGGTCTAGGAACAATGCTGCTGAAGAAGATGACATAGAGAACAATAAGAAAGGAGCATGATAGATCAAAGATACAAGCATGTGATTAGGTCAAGATTTTAGGGATTTAGAGGATACGAACAGAGATCAAGGGCGAGTACTGATTGAGACATCTATTCGGTAAACCCTCACATATCTTGATTTATAAGACCTGCATGGGCGACCATTTAAACCGTGTAACGCCCCAGAACCAGAATATTGGAGAGCGGGGGCGTACATAGCCAGCTGCGTATATTGAAGTGCAACCACCTCGCTATACGGTCACGGCTGTCTAGATACATGAGGGTTTAACTACAAGCCATCAGTCTCCTATGGTCATGAACAAGCCTATTGTCTCAAACTCAAGCAAGTAATAACAGTTACAAGATGTCAAAGCACCAAATATACAATAGTAAGACATCCCATACATTACATATTCGGATGATCATAAAGCTAGTTGTACAAAATGCTAAGACTAGCAAGTGTTTAAGTCATACATGATCAACCCTAGGATTTGTCAATCATGTTACAGCCCGTAGGCAGACAATAAATAAAGGTGCAATACGAGCTAAACACGTGCTCGTCGGCTAAACGCCTCAAAAGAATATTTTTACAATAAAGTGGGAGAACAAAAGGAACCCACTCGTTGCCAGGGTTACGCCTGGTGGTCACCATCTGGCTGGAAGGTAGGTAGATCCTCTGGAGCTGCTCCGATATCTGGCCATACAAAATCAGCTCGGTTAGACCCCAGAAAGAGCAAGTGCCACAAGGAGGCTTCACTTAGGAACTAAAACCAGTATATAATAAGTGAATATTAAAGATAATTATAAAAGAAACTGATAATAAAGGGGCAACAACAGTGAATTGAGTACAAAAAAACCATTCTAGTAGCCAGGTCGCAACCCTTAAACCAAACAAGGACCGGGGTTGCAACCCTTCACCTGAATAGAAATCCGTCTCAGATACTGTTGGTAAAGTAAAACATGACGAGCACGACGTATGGTACAATAAGACAATAAACGAAGAGAGGACACAAAACTGCTCCGGGAACCAGGTTATAACCCTTAAACCAAATAAGGACCGGGGTTATAACCTTTTGCCTGAACAAAACTTGTCCCCTGATCATTATTGTTAAGGTAAGCATAAATGATCATGATGATATATGATAAGATAACCATGGGACTATTCAGATAACCAAGTTACAACCCTTAAACTAAACAAGGACCGGGGTTGTAACCCTTCATCTGAACAAAACTTGGTTTCTCATCATTTATTGATAAGTAAAGCACAAGAAATCAGGTCATGCTACAATCTTGCATAGGATCAGGACAAGACTAGGCTAGGTTAGACTCCATCCAATCAATCACGGCCACGCAGTGAGTACGGCTTGATACTTTAACTAACTAGGGTTATCACAGGCCTAGTTACTAGCAAAATGCAATGAGATTATTCTAACAGCCACAAGCCCTGCAGACCATCCAGGTTATCCAGACACAATTAGGGGATCAAATTTATGTGGGTACATCGTCCAAAAAATGCCTGTACCCTTAAGTAGTTTAGTGGTTGCAACACACATATCAGTGTGCTGGAAATGTGTCCTACTCGACGGTAGGCTACAAATCCCATGATAGGTCGCCCAGATAACGAGATTTCCTGTAGCTGGAAAATCTCTCTATGACTACTGGATTTTGTAGTTATTAGTCTTAGTTAATTTGAGTAGGTACCCCTGACCATGGTATTCAGGGGTCCCCATCCTAGACATGATGCAAGACCATACTGCTTCATTTGTACAAACACAATCATCCACGGTGTCCAGGTCATTCATTCTTGTCATGTCCGGCTAGTATATCGAGGTATATCATGTCATGTTTACTTGTCAAGAGTGCACCACGGCGGGCCACTATCGTGTTTATTGAATATATCTGAATTTACATGGCATAAGCATAAATGTGAAAACTTAACATAAGCATAATAAATTAATAATAAAAGAGGACAAAGGCTATGGAAAGAGCCATACGGCTAAGGGAATTAAGCTCATGTGGCTAGAAAAAAGAGCTTATGCGGCTTGGAAAGGAAGGGGGCGCATGCGGCTAGGAAGATGCAGGCTTATGCGGCAAGGAGCATATGGCGCATGCGGCTGGGAAGACGCAGGCATATGCGGCAAAGAGCACAGGGCGCATGCGGCTGGGAAGACGCAGGCATATACGACTGGAAGAACGGGTCATATACGGCAGCGGGGGAACAACTCATGCGACCAGGGGGAACCAACGCCATGCGGCTAAGTCAAGCCAAGGCCTTTACGGCAATGGGAATGACTTCATGCGGCCAGGGAGGGAAACAGGTATATATGGCTGGAAGGTGATCATGCATATATGGCTGGGAGATAAATGGGTTCACACGGCCAGGTGCCAAGGATAGCTATGCGGCTGCGGGAGATGCGGGCTTATGCGGCAAAGGAATTCATGCGGCTGAAAGTGCCATGCAGCTAAGGAGACTTGCCGCATGTAAAGCCATGCGGCTGGCAAGCTGCCACATAAAATCCATGCGGCCGAAGAACTGTTCTTCTTTTCCACTTTCCGAGAAGAAGAGCTACGGAAAGCCATGACTTCAATGCTTCATGCTCCTTCATCCAAGGTCAGAATCCAGACTTCCATAGGTCAAAATAGGGCAGAATCAAATTCTCTACGACGTGGAACCATCAAAACTTGAAAATAATAAGGTTAGATAGATCAAAACCCAAGAAATCTAAAAATACAAAAAACTTAGATCCGCACAAATTGAACCATGGAAATAAAAATACTAAGTATTAAAGTGTCTTAGAATTTCGTAGAGGAGGCAATGGAACAATAAAACTTGAGTTCCTCCATGAAGCAAGCTGCACTTGCCTAGGCTCTCTCTGTGATAGGTGGAGAGTAATGGTAAGGAAGAAGAAGAGTTAATAAAAAGTAAATTGAGGAGAGAGAAAAAGTTGGTGGCTAATAAAGGAAGAGGGGTGGTAGGTGGGGTTGGTCCACATGAAAAACCAAGCCATGCAAAACCATGCAAATCGAACCAAACCAAGAAATGAAATGCCCAAATAAATCATGCAGTGAGACGTGCAATATACATACACGTATACCAAAATATGTAATACAAACCATGGTCGTTACACTTATCCAGCTGTATTTGTGTGTATGTAAATCTATCACCTTTTTTACTTGTACGGAAGTACATTTTATTTACATGTGCCACAGTACATTGTACACCGATTGACGATCACGTACATGCTCAAGTTTTAAATATTAGATATACGTATGTTGCCATGACAAATGTATCCTTGACATGATAGATTGTGATACGCCATAATTTCCTGTTATTACATCTCTTTTTCATTCCATGCTCAGTTTATTCTGTTTGTAGAACCAATACTTGCTTCCGTCATGATAGGATAAAGTTGTAGGTATACATACTGAAGAGGAGTTGCTTTGTGATTCCTATTATGGGGTCATCATTGAGGATCAGGCTTTAGCCCACGAGGATTTACCTACGAAAAAACTCATCTAGTTTGTTATTTTAGTTGTTTTGGACTTTGAGAGCAGGACTGTTTAGACTATGTATTTTGATACTGGACCTGTATCTATTTTTTATAATTTGGCTATGTATTTTGAACATATTCGTATGTTAGATTTTGTGTTTGTGATAATATCTTTATTATGACAAAAAGGAACTGTTAGCACACTTTGATCTTTTACTGTTTACTTTTAAAAGAACAGATTACTACGCTATAACTCAAGCGTAGGTTGGACATGACTCGGCCCAGCCCAACAATTTTGGTAGCGGGTCGTGACAAGAGGGGTCCTGACAGTATCTGCCCCCACCTCTGTGCCAAGTGGCACGTATCCACGTGGCCTATGCATGGTAAAATTAGGCTCGGGTAGCAGGGCACAACATGGGGGTCTCGTGCTGCGTGTGCATGTCCAATTTGGACACGGATACGAACCCAAATCGTTCTCAGAGTTAGTGATTCATGATCAGCATTCTAAGGGCTACATAAACATGTAATTTGTTTCAGAAAACATGAACAAAAATCCTACAGTGACATTTCATCAAACACTAAGTAAAGGATACTGATACGTGTCCGATACGCACATCAAATCAACACCAATTCTTACCAAACTTGCTCTACAACTAAGGGACACCTAAATAAATGCATCTATGAAAATAAAATGGAAACTTGAATCAATTTGAGGGGTTTTACCAATTGAGAGTAAATCTCAATGAATAGGCCTAGAATGAGAATCCTCCTTCAATCTCCTAATGCCCAAAGCTCCTTAAATCTTTGCTAGCAAGCCTCCACTAGCCTTCACTACAGTAGAGGGTGATGATGCAATTGATTTGACTCAATTTGGAATCAATTTGGATTAAGTGGAAGAAATTGGGGAAGAACTAGATTAGGGTTTCTTGTAGGTATTAAAAGAAGCAAGATGAATTCACATGTTGCTACTTATAGGGTCATGTGGCCAGCCAACTATAGGAAATTAGGGTTAGACAAAAGTTTAGATGTGTGGCTAAGCTTCTCTCTATACAAATCAAGTCCAATCAAAGGCTCAAATTAAAACTAGGGTTTTCCCTTTACTAATATCTATACAAAATATCCTACTTACATAATATCTAGATATTTCTAATCTTGGCACTTAGCTTAGAAGGTTCTAATCAAATATCTAGCCACATAGTCATATCTAGATTAGGTTAACTTCTAGGTTAAGGCTCAATTAAATAATTAGCACATATTTAATTAATAAAAATTAAATTTTATAAAAAGTCAAAAATGACCAAAATATCCTCAAGCTAAAAATGTGGTAGTGACATTTCCCGATTTTGAACCAAAGTGCTCGTCTCGATGTGAGATGTTAAGTTAATGTCTCTAGGCCTAGTTATACTAGTTACATTACAGTTATCCCATGTTCTTTATCTTAGTGGCACAATATATATTCAACTAGCATCATCGATTTGAACGTTTGAACATTAAGAATTTGTTGACGAGAAGGAGTAGAAAAGAAGGAACTAAACCACCCACCAAAAAAGAATGCTCTGAGAGTAGGAGATCGCTTCGCAATATTCAAACATCAATTACACGAACTCCTGCAATGGCACGAACATCATATTAGAATCCTTCTTCAATCCTTCCCCTTCAGGCGCATTCAAAAATCGACGCGAAAGCACACCCATCAAAACCAAGCAACAAAACATCAAAAAAACCAATAGCAGACTGGTCATGTCGAAAGGACTCTTATATAGAGCTCATTCACAAAGACACAGTCCGCTGCATCTAGGACTTATTCCAACAAAAGTCGATCTATTCGTTGGAATGGTTCTCATATCATTCGTCCAAATCAATTTTATTGATGCCAAAATATTTTAGTATACCAAACTCGTTGCTAAGTCAGCTAGCCATCTATGTTCCTGACCATGTCTGACTTGTACTACAAGAAAAGTGACTTTTTACGACTTAAACTTTAGGGCATACATAAAATGTATGCCGTAAATAGTTAATTCACAGCATACATTTTAGTGAATGCCGTAAAAGATTAAGAATATGACTAATAGATCTATTTACGGCATGCATTAACACGCCATATATGACTATACCAATAATATGGCGTATAGTAAATGTCATAAAATTTCCTCAACCCAATTTTTTTGGAAGAATGCACCTCTTTTTTTTGTTTTCCCGCGATTTGTGTTCCTAAACCCACCCCCCCCAAAAAGAGAACCCGCTGCTCTCTCTCTCTCCATCCCGCTGCTCTCTCTCTTCCGATGCTCTCTCACAGGTTCTCTCACATGTACTCTCTCTCCAGCAGGTTAGCTTTCCCTTTTGCTTCTCTCTCTCTTACGCGGATGGTTCTCTTTCTCTCTCTCTGTTTTCTCTTCCTTCTCGCTATCACTACAAACATCTCTCATACTTTTTTTATTCTTCTTTGTTGGAGTTTTTGGTTTTTCCTTTAGAAAGCTTTAGTCCCACATCGGAAAAAACAAAGAGGTTGTATCTCTATATATTAGCTTTGCTATTATTGGAGATGCACATGTGGTGTGGAGGTGCACATGGGTTTGCCATGTGGAATTATTTTTCTAATGGAAAAAAGGCTAAAATCAACAATTAAAGCATTCATGCTTTTTGCTCTTGGGAAATTTATTTCCATCGGCGCTAAGCCCCGTAGTGGCTTAGCGACTCGGACTCGGACTCGGACTCGGACTCGGACTCGGACTCGGACTCGGACTCGGACTCGGGCTCATGGGCTCATGGGCTCATGGGCTCATGAGGCATAAAGTGGCATAATGTGGCATTTTGTTGGCGCACTTTGTACTTAGCACGTCAGCATCGTCGCTAGGCGCATAGTGCACATAGTGCGCTTTAGTTGTGCTGCCACGTTGTGCGAGCCACTTGTGCTGCTCAGTTGCGCATGCCCAGTTGCGCTGCCCAGGTGCGCGCCCAAGTTGTGCCCAGGTTGCGCTGGGTTGCACGGGTTGCTTGGGTTGTGCTTGGTTGTGCTGATTGTGCTGCGTGTGCAGTGTGCGCAATGCGTGCAGTACACACAGTGTGCGCAGTTCAGTGCACGGAGTGCAAGGAGCACAAGGTGTGCGCAGTTGGCAGCAGAACGTGCGTTTGCATTTTCTGGGCGGTTGCTACATGTTTGGGGTAGTTTTTACTATGTCCCTAACTTTGTGGCAACCGAACAGTTGCTGCAAGGCCTATATAAGGCATCCCCTGTCTCTCAAGGCTTAGAAAATATAGAAGAAAAAAGAGAAGCCACTACAGAAAGTTTACGAAGTATTTTTTAACACAAGTAAACAGAGATTTCAGACGTGTTCTTTAACACAGTTCTGATCTTCCAGTAGCCTTCGAGAGAGAGAGGAAAGGCGCCGCACCAGCGTTGCTTTTGCATGGGAGTTCGTATCCATCCGAGGAGTCGGAAGAGCAGGAGTATTCCAAGTTCTCCGACGAACTTGCTGGTTCCTGGAAGCTGTTCGTGTAGGGCGAATAAAGCTTTGAGCAACGGTGATTATTCACCCTAGCAGGAGTTCTTCCATCTTTCGCCAGTCACCTTCTTCGTTGCTGCCAGTAATTCTAATTGTATCTTCTTTTTAGAAGTACTACGATCTGATTGCTGTTGATTACAAAATCTTTTTAGATTCTCGTAATTCAGAATCACCTTCCTTGAAGTATTGATTTGAAATATTGTTTTTATAATTGTTTCATTTTCTCAGTTTTCCATCGAAAAATTGTGCCTCGGCACTAACAATCTCAAAGCTTTATTGCTATGATGGAAAATGTTAATGTTTTACTCTTCAATTCTGACTTTTGTAAGTTAGAAAAGTTTAATGGAGAACATTACCAAGTCTGAAAGAGGAAGGTATATCTCACCCTTCAACTTAAAGACGTAGATCACGTGCTTCTGGAGGAAGAACCTACCGTTCCAGATACTGGGTCTGCTGCAGCAATCACTGCGGCTACTAAACTTCAGGCCAAGTGGAGAAGAGAAAATAGCATATACAGGCTGCTTATCCTGAATGCTATGGAGGATTCCCTTGCAGAATCATATTCTAAGAAGAATATCGCTAGAGACATATGGGAGTCTCTAGAAAAACTCTACGAAGAAGACAAGAACCGCAATAAAATTTTTGTGGTTGAAAAATATCACAAGTGGTTCTTTGAGGACGAAAAGTCTATGCTGTCGCAGGTGAAGGAGTTCCTGAAACTGCGACAGAAGCTGGAAGACGAGGCGATGCCCCTCCCCGACAAGTTTGTTGTTGGAGGCATTGTCTCAAAACTTCCCGCTGGGTGGAGCAAGTTCTATGCAAACATGCATAGGAAGAAGCTGGAGATCACCCTTGAAGATCTCCTGCAGGAAATCTATGTTGAGGACCAGATGCGGGCTCAACTGAAGGTGGACGCACTGTCCAAGCAATTGGCTAACGCCAATATGGTTTATACCAAGGAACCAAGGGGAAAGCAGGCGGCTTTCCACAGCAAGAAGAAGGACCCTGACAATCTAAAAGTCAAGGGAACTTCTATCAAGAAAAAGAAGCCAAAGTCTCAAATGCCTTGCTTCAAGTGTGGCAAGAAGGGCCACTTTAAGAATGAGTGCAAAGCAAAGACCAAGCAATCAGAGCAAGGAGAGCCTAGTAAGGTATCTATGATCACTGACATTGTTGCTATGATTGTGCATGTTGATACGGTAAGGACTGACTCTGACTGGTAGGTAGACACTGGAGCCTCCTGCCATGTCTGCTCCTGTAGGGAGTGGTTCACCACCTATACACCTACTTCTGAAGTGGTTATGATGGCGAACCAGGCACAAGCTGAAGTGCTCGGGATCGGGATGGTGGTGTTGAAGCTGACTTCGGGGAAGTCTCTGACGCTTCAAGGCGTTAGGCACGTACCTGCTATCGCCAAGAACCTGATCTCAGGAGGCCTACTCTGTAAAGCAGGCCTCAGGATGGATATCAATGCTGGCCAGATGGTGATATCTATCAAGGGAACATATTTCGGGAAAGCTTTTTATACCGAAGGAATGTTCAAAATTCAGCTTATAAATCAGTCCAATATAATTAATGTGATTAATGAAATCACTCCTTCTGCTTATACTCTTGAGTTGTGGCATAATAGGCTAGGACATGTTCATTGTAAACGAATAAACAGAATGTCTAGTCTAGGACTTATCTCCAAGTGTAGGGGTAAGGTAGAGAAATGTGAAGTTTATGCTCAAACAAAAATCACAAGGAAACCCTTTCCTCGGGTTAATCGAAGTACAGATCTTCTGGAGTTGGTACACTCCGATATCTGTGACTTTAAACAGTTCTCTATAAAGGCCGGGATAAAAAATTTCAAAACTTTCATCGATGACTTCTCAAAGTATGCGTTCGTCAACTTGCTGAAGGCTAAAGACAAAGCATTCGAGAAGTTCAAGGAGTTCAAAGCCGAAGCTGAGCGGCAGACTGGACAACAACTCAAAAGGATAAGAAGTGATCGAGGTGGGGAGTACAGGTCTCATGAATTCGTATCATTCTGCAAAGAACATGAAATTGTCAATGAGACTACGGCTCCGTACTCTGCTCAATCAAACGGAGTAGCAGAGAGAAAGAACAGAATGTTAACAGAAATGATTAACTCAATGTTGTTGACTGCTGGTCTTCCTAAGTGCTACTGGGGAGAAGCTGCATTGACGGCCACTTTTATTCTAAATAGAGTGCCTCATGCAACTTCAGACGTTACTCCTCATGAACTCTGGTTCAAGGTCAGACCTAACTTGAATGTCATTCGAGTGTGGGGGTGTCTGGCATATGTCAAGCTTCCAGATCTGAAGATTCAGAAGCTTGGGACAAGGACTACTAAGACGATATTCTTGGGGTATGCCGAGAAGAGTGATGCTCGGAGATTTCTTGATATTGAATCAAATCATATCATTGAATCTCACAATACAGAATATTTTGAAGACAAATTTGCAAGGCACAAGAATATTGTTCTTGCGGATGTTCCGAAGAACAATGAGGGTCCGCAGGTCTTCATTGAAGATGTGGTCCAAGAAGATGTTGTTGTTAAAACAACGGTTGAACCAGATCTCGCTGAGCCGTCAACGAAGTGAGTGAGGAGGCCGAAGGACTTCGGAAGTAACCTTGTCACCTATCATGTGGAAGCAGATCCGCTTACCTATGATGAGGCGATGAAGACCGGAGACACGGTTTTCTGGAAGGAGGCGATTGACAATGAAATTGATTCCATCACCTCAAATAACACTTGGGTGTTGGTTGATCTTCCTGAAGGAGCGAAACCCATCGGATGCAATTGGATCTTCAAGACGAAGATGAAAGCAGACGAAACTATTGACAAGTTTAAGGCTAGGTTGGTAGCCAAGGGGTTTTCTCAGAAACAGGAGATTGACTATTTTGACACGTATGCTCCAGTAGCCCGGATGACCACCATCAGAATGTTGATTGCTCTCGCAGCAATACATAAGATGGTGATACATCAGATGGATGTAAAAATGGCTTTCCTAAATGGTGAGCTGACCGAAGAGATTTACATGCAACAGCCAGAGGGATTTATCATCAGGGGTCTTGAAGAAAAAGTCTACAAGTTGGTGAAATCTTTGTACGGTCTTAAACAGGCTCCCAAGATGTGGCATGAGAAATTTGACAAAGTTATAAGGTCAAATGGCTACATGGTCAGCGATACTGACAAGTGAGTTTACATGAAGTTCGCTGATGGAAGAGGTGTGATCGTTTGTCTGTACGAGGATGACATGCTTATCCTAGGTACGAATATTAGCTGTGTCACGGAGACAAAGAAATTCATCTCAAACAAGTTCAGTATGAAAGACTTGGGAGAAGCTGATGTGATCTTAGGGATCAAGATCATTCGGACAGACACTGGACTAGCGCTGTCACAGTCTCATTATATTGAGAAAATGATCACTCGTTATGGGTATCGGGATCTTCCAGGGATCGATACGCCGTACATGTGTGATCTGAAGCTGAAGTCTAATTCAGGGGAAAGCGTCAGGCAGCTGGAGTATGCAAGCATAATCAGAAGTTTGTTGTATGCTACTACTTCCACAAGGCCTGACATAGCTTTCGCCGTAGGAATGCTGAGTCATTTTACGAGCAACCCAGGGGTTGAACACTGAAAAGCTGTGAAACGGGTTATAAGATATCTCAAGAAGACTCGGACATATGTACTGTACTACAGTGGAGATCTGCCGGTAGTGGAAGGCTTCAGTGATGCTAGCTGGTGCTCAGAGGTAGAGAGCGAGAGGTCCACAGGTGGATTTATTTTCACAATGGGTGGAGCTGCTATATCGTGGAAGTCGAAGAAGCAGACTATGCTCTTGTGGTCATCCATGGAATCTGAGTTCTTTGCACATGATACCGCAGCCGAGGAAGCAGAATGGCCTCGGGAGCTCATGTATGATCTTCCAGTGGTTGGGGCGTAAATACCGGCAATACCGACATACTGTAACAACCGAGCGACTGCGACGGTGGCATCAAATGACCTCTTCAACGGAGGACTGTGCGGTTGAAGCACAGGGCAGTACACGATCTTATCAAGAGAGTTGTTATTGTAGTAATTGATGTTCGGAGTCAGGAGAACCTGGCGGATCCGTTCACCAAGGGCCTCAAGCGCCAGCTGGTCGATGACACAGCTTGTAAAATGGGCTTGAAGGCATTCTGATATTATATTATTGTATTCCTATCATAAAGTTTTATGCTATTAGTTCAAAGATTTATCTACTAGGCATCTAGCTTTTGGTTCAAGGGAGGACCACTAATCGGAAGAATATCAGGAACGGTGGGTACATGCTCTATAGGGCATGGAGAGGTTACGGACCTATAACCACTGTTGTCTACTGTTGTTTTCTGCGGAAAACGGTTCCTGTAGGAAGGTTGGCTTAATTGACTTAATGAGTTCTCAGGCAGAGTGAATGCCTGGTGTGCTTTACAGGAAGCACGGTAGAGCAGCACTACAAGGAGTGAAACTCCATGCTACAGTGGGGTGACTCCACAATGAGGTTCCTATATGTGGGGTGCTGCCCAGTAATAGGATAAAGCCTCGGCTTTGCAGGCCAAGTCACAGCGGCGTAGCACCGCAAATAGGCAGTTAGCCTAATGCTGTATGTTAAATATAAAGAGGGGTGTAGTCAGCACTACAAAGATGAGGAGTTCCTCATGTTACAGTGGCACGACACCACGATGAGGTACCCGGTTAGGGATAAAGCCTCGGCCTTGCAAGCTATGTCGTTGCGGCGTAACACCGCAAGGGAGCCTAAGGCTTCATGCTGGATAGTTTGGCACTACAAAGAGGCGGTTGCCTCATGCTACAGTAGTATGACACTACGATGAGGTTCCCGGTACGGGATAAGGCCTCGACTTTAAGCTATCTCAAGGAGGCGTAGCACCGCAAGGGAAGCGCAAAGCGCTTCATGTCATGTCTCTTTATAATGAACTCACCTATAGTGTATGGACAAAGAGATATCAGGCCGTCTCTTGAGGGTAAACTTGTAGATGCCCAAAATTATACACTGAAACCAGGCTGGCACAGGGCCTTTAATGTGTAGCCAGAAGCACATGTAACTACATTATGTGAGTGGAAAGAATTTCAGCTATGATGCAGAATTCAAGGCTTAGTCCATTCTTGTATTATAGTCTGATTTTTGATCCATGCAGGAAGATTCAAGTCGTCAGCGACATCTCTCCTAATGCATGATGGACAGTTACTATGGGGAACACTTATATCCATATATATAGAGATATGTGGGGGATTGTTGGAGTTTTTGGTTTTTCTTTTAGAAAGCTTTAGTCCCACATCGGAAAAAACAAAGAGGTTGTATCTCTATATATTAGCTTTGCTATTATTGGAGATGCACATGTGGTGTGGAGGTGCATATGGGTTTGCCATGTGGGGTTATTTTTCTAACGGGAAAAAGGCTAAAATCAATAATTAAAGCATTCATGATTTTTGCTCTTGGGAAATTTATTTCCATGGGAGCTAAGCCCCGTAGGGGCTTAGCGACTCGGACTCGGACTCGGACTCGGGCTCATGGGCTCATAAGGCGTAATATGACGTTTTGTTGGCGTACTTTGCACTTAGCACGTCAGCATCGTCGCTAGGCGTATAGTGCGCTTTAGTTGTGCTCATTGCGCGAGCCACTTGCGCTGCCACATTGCGCGAGCCACTTGCACTGCTCAGTTGCGCATGCCCAGTTGTGCAAGCCCAGTTGTGCTGCCCAGATGCGCGCCCAGGTTGCGCCCAGGTTGCGTTTGGTTGCGTTGGGTTGCTCGGGTTGTGCTGGGTTGTGCTAGGTTGCGCTGGGTTGCGCTGGGTTGCGCGGGTTGCTCGAGTTGTGCTGGGTTGCGCTGATTGTGCTGCGTGAGCAGTGTGCGTAATACTCATTGCGCAAGCCACTAGCGCTGCCACATTGCGCGAGCCACTTGCACTGCTCAGTTGCGCATGCCCAGTTGTGCAAGCCTAGTTGTGCTGCCCAGATGCGCGCCCAGGTTGCGCCCAGGTTGCGCTTGGTTGCGCTGGGTTACGTGGGTTGCTCGGGTTGCGCTGGGTTGTGCTGGGTTGCGCTGGGTTGTGCTGGGTTGTACGGATTGCTCGGGTTGTACTGGGTTGCGCTAATTGTGCTGCGTGTGCAGTGTGCGTAATACGCGCAATTCAGTGCGAGGAGTGCAAGGAGCGCAAGGTGCGTACAGTTGGCAGCAGAACGTGCGTTTGCATGTTCTGGGCGGTTGCTACATGTTCGGGGTGGTTTTTACCACATCCCTAACTTTGTGGCAACCGAATAGTTGCTGCAAGGCCTATATAAGGCATCCCCTCTCTCTCAAGGCTTAGAAAATATAGAAGAAAAAAGACAAGCCACCACAGAAAGTTTACGAAGTATTTTTTAACACAAGTAAACAGAGATTTCAGACGTGTTCTTTAACACAGTTCTGATCTTCCAGTAGCCTTCGAGAGAGAGAGAGGAAAGGCGCCGCACCAGCGTTGCTTTTGTGCGGGAGTTCGTATCCATCCGAGGAGTCAGAAGAGCAGGAGTGTTCCAAGTTCTCCGACGAACTTGCTGGTTCCTGGAAGCTGTTCGTGTAGGGCGAATAAAGCTTTGAGCAACGGTGATTATTTACCCCAGCAGGAGTTCTTCCATCTTTCGCCAGTCACCTTCTTCATTGCTGCCAGTAATTTTGATTGTATCTTCTTTTTAGAAGTACTACGATCTGATTGCTGTTGATTACAAAATCTTTTTAGATTCTCGTAATTCAGAATCACCTTCTTTGAAGTGTTGATTTGAAACATTGTTTTTACAATTGTTTTATTTTCTCAGTTTTCCATCGAAAAATTGTGCCCTGGCACTAACATTCTTTATTTTCTACAATTTTCCCCTTTATATTTATGGTTTGTCCCCTTTTTAATTAGAGTGGTCTGATTTTTAGGGTTTTGCATGTACCAATTTCAGGAACGACGTCAGCTACTCGACTCCGATTCCAGTAGGTTTGATTTTATTTTCCCCACATTTTTCATAAGAAATTTAATTTTAATTTGAGAGATAAGTTTTTGGATTAATTTGATTTTCGTTGATATTAGTTTTAGTTTCAATCTCTGTATGTATAAAGTTGCTTTCTGCAAAACATATCCAAGTTAAAAGAATATAAAAGGCCAGAAACTATGAATAATAAAAATGTTTGGTTCTGGGTTACTTCTTTTTGTACTGCTTTTGTATTAAAGACATTGTATTATAGACTAGAATGGTAGGTTCAATACTGTTTAACAATTATCCTTTTTCTATGATAGTAGACGATTGTTGAGTAACCAATAGGACTAGATCTTGGTAGTGCCATATGATAAGTGGGATTTTAGTTCAGTACTGTCGGTCAGATTGGACACTGGTATACGAAACTTGACAAAATCACAGGATCAGTACATAACACAATGTATCAAATATAGGGGAACAGTTGGCTACGTTACTTCATTATAAGTAATAAAGTTTTCTAGCATCATAGAAATGGAAGTTGGACTAAGACTATCTTGTCTTTACTCACATTATTAGAAATGTACATAATCTTCTTTCTTCAAAATGTCCCTGGTAAGGATCTGTTTCTTGTCTTACCTGTTGTGCTTACTACTGTAGTAGATAAAAGTAGAGAAGAAGATCTTACCCATTGGTATAAGGTGGTGACTCTTCACGGCCACGATTATAAGGAGGTGACTCCTCACGACCCCGTTTATAAGGAGGTGACTCCTCACGACCTCGTTTATAAGGAGGTGACTCCTCAAGCCCATATTTACGAGGAGGTGACTTGCTATAACTACGACTATGAGGTAAAACACCACGACGTCTTGGAGGAGAACGGTCACGAGGACTATAGCTCCTATGCAAAGACGATCACACAGACTAAAATAAATGAAACATAAATTGCCAGACTAATCATAATCAAGAAAAACCAGGTTAGAAAGCGTCCAGATTAAGGTAAAGCCTTGGGTACAACAGAATTAAACGTGTTTGCCAGTCAATAAGAGGACATTGTTGTTCCATGGCATTGTTACAAGGTTGCATTTAAGGGCATTATTACAATAACAAGAAAAAACAGACAAAAACTGTTAAATCTAACATTAGTGCATATACAAATAGCAGCAGGCTGTGCTTTAAGCCAGAAGCCTAAATCAGTTTACTCTTTAGTGGTCTAAGCAGCCCGTTATTTCATCTAAGCTGTAAGACTAAGTAGTAAGCATGAGCCTGGTCAAGGTACATAATATTGAACAAAATTGGACACAGAAGCTTATGACCAAGAACGGTGTTTATATTATTCTTGGATATCATTTTCTGCGAGGCAAAGCTGATTAGGTTGAAAAAAATGTGAGTAGGAAAAAAGTAACAGGAAGGCCAAGAGAAAAGCAACCAGTGTCACAAGGCCTACTCATTTCTTTGTACGTCATTCTAACGAGACACAAAGCCACATGTAGATAGGCTTAGCATCAGATACCTCATGGCAATTATAACTACTGAGTAACTTAACTGTGTAACCAAATTTTCTTTTTGCCATAACATGTTTTTATTGTCTTACCTATTAGAAAATGGTGCTAGTAACTTTGTCTCTCAGTTTTAATTAAGAGGGCATTGTTGGTCAATGAGGGTATGGGAGGGCATTTTTGGTCAATGAGGGTATGGGATATCTGTTACTTAAAGCATTCATGATTTATTTGTTATGATCCTTATACCAGCTCTCTTGGTGTTGGTGCATCAAGTAAGAATATTTAGGTCTTTATTATTCTTGGTACTTATATGTTTCTTTTGTATGCATATATAATGATATAAATGTATAAAGTAAGACAAGAATATTTAGATCACATCGGAGGACAAGTTGTTAAGACAAGAATAGTTTTTTGAGCTATATTTAATTATTTACTGTTGTATTAAAAGTGAGCAATTCTTCTTTCTATTACATGTGATTTAATGATGATTTGATTCATTAAGATGTTCATTAAAAGCAATTCTATTAAGGTGTTCATTTTGGTTCTTCTTTTGCTCGTGTCATCATAGTAATGATAATTCATTTTTGTTATGTACTTCATGGATGTCTTTAACAGGTTATAATTCGTACAAGTGGGTCATTAACAATTGATAAAGATTAGGTACACCTTAAAAGGTTATTATTTATTCCTTAAAACCATAAACATTAATATATAAAAATACTTGTTGCTTTTTATTAATATAAGATTATGTGTTGGCCGGGTGTTTGTCTTTATTTGTAGAGATTCACAAGCATATCAAAATAGAGCACGCAGGTTTGTTGATACAATTTAGCTAGTAAGGAAAATCCAGAAAAAATTCAATGTCCTTGTTGTCGATGTTTAAGTCAACGATTTCACCATTTTGATACGGTTTATGAACACTTAGTCATATTTAGGATGGATCCTTTATATGATAAATGGGTCTTTCATGGAGAAAGTTCTACTTCAACTAGAGATGAAGCTTTAGAAATACCCGAAGCATATTAAATGTTTAGAGATGCAAATTTTGAAGATAACTATTTTGATGACAATAATAATAATATGGAACCTGCATATGAAAGAAGAGATGCAAATTTTGCAAATCTTGTGGAGGATGCTGAACGTCCTTTATATGGTGGATCTACTTACACAAAGATGGCTGCAGTTGTTTCCTTATACAAGTATAAAGCTAGACATAGTCTTACGGACAACGGTTTTAATGAACTTCTTGAGATGCTTGGCAAACTTCTACCTCAAGACAACAAACTTTCTGATTCTTTATATTTAGTAAATAATCTACTTAAATATTTTAATCTAGGCTATGAGAAGATACATGCTTGTGTTAATGATTGTTGTTTATTTAGAAAGAAAAAGGAACATATGGAGACATGTCCAAAATATGGGGCTTCACGGTAGAAAGTTGATGTGCACACCAAAAAGATTCAAAATAGAGTTCCTGCAAAGGTATTGAGGTACTTTCCTATAATACTAAGATTTAGAAGAATGTTTAAATCACTTGAAAAGACAGAACAATTAAGATGGCATGACACTCACAAAAGCCAGGATGGAAAGATGCGACACCCTTTTGATTCAATGGCCTAGAATATGATCGACAGTAAGTGGCTTGATTTTGCATCAGATCCACGTAATCTTAGGCTTGGTCTTGCATCGGATGGATTTAATCCTTTCGGTGATCATGTACTCAATATAGTTGTTGGCCTGTAATTTTGGTTGCTTATAATCTGTCCCCTTCCTTATGCATGTCAAAGGAAAACTTTATGTTGACATTATTAATCCTCGGGCCCAAGCAACCAGGAAATGACATAGATGTATATTTGGAGCCACTTATAGAAGATTTGAAAGGGTTATAGAGCAATGGTGTGAATGTTTTTTATTCATTTAGTAAATCCATATTTAATTTGAAGGCTATTCTAATGTGGACAATAAATGACTTTCCGGCCTATGAAAATTTATCCGGATATTCCACAAAGGGTAGAGCAGCTTATCCAATATGTGAATTGAAACATCTTCAAGATGGTTGGCTAATTGTCAGAAGCATGTATATATGAACCATAGATGATTTCTTGCACACAATCATCCATTTCGATTAAAAAAGTCTTGGTTTGATGGAATTGAAGAACATAGAAGGAAGCCTAGAGCACTAACAGATTCAGAAGTTTTTGACGTGGTAAAAAACCATGTCAATAATTGGGGGAAACCAAAAAACGAAAAGAAGAAAAGGAAGAAGAAGCAACAACAACCAAACATTGATTCAATTTGGCCTTGGAAGAAGAAATCAATTTTCTTTGAGTTACCTTATTGGAAGGTACTAGCATTACCCGTTTCTCTTTATATATCTATCTTTCTCTGAAAATTAAATTTCTTTCTATTTATGAATTTTAGTTTTTTATATGACGTTTCAGAGTTTTTTATTGCGCCACAATTTGGACGTGATGCACATTGAGAAGAACATTTGTGAGAGCATTATTGGCCCACTCTTGAGTATAAAGGGGAAAACAAAGGATGGACTAAATTCTCGTAGAGATATGGCAGAAATGGACATAAGAAAAGAAGTACATGCTAAAAAAATAGGGAATAAATTCGATGGGCAGCAGGCTCTTTTAATCTATCAAATCGGAGAAGCAATTATTTTGTGCAAGACTTGCAAATTTACGATTGCCTGATGGTTACGGCTCCAACATTTCAAATCATGTGTCATTGCAAGATTCTAAGATTTTAAATCTCAATTCTCATGATTGTCACATTCTACTCCAATAAGTCTTGTCAGTAGAATTAAGAGGACTTCTACCAAAGGGTACGAGAACTACAATATTTCGACTTTATTTATTTTTAATGAATTATGTCAAAGAGTGATCGGTAAAAACAGATTGGAACAACCCAAAATTAAAGTTGCAAAAACTTTATGCTTATTAGAAAGATTTTTTTCTTCCATCCTTTTTTGATGTTATGGTCCATCTCACAATTCATCTTGTACGAGAAGCTCAAATAGTCGGGGGGAGGGGGGTACAATTTCGTTGGATGTACCCCCTTTGGAGGTAATAATCTATATTTTAAATTAATAGTGAACTTATAAATTATTCTATACTCTTCTAAGATTAGCTCTTAATTAGATCTATGAAGGTACTAAAAGGATATGTTAGAAACCGTTCACGGCCTGAAGGATGTATAGCAGAAAGATATCTTGCGAAAGAGTGTTCAAGTTTTTGTAGTGGGTACATAAAGCAAGCTGCTGAAATTGGAGCTCAATATGGACACAATGATGATTTTGAGAATGAAACTACCGGAGAAGGGAGGCCAATTTCTAAGGGGAAAACAAGGAGTATGTCTTCTGACATGTTAGAGATAGCTCATCTTACTATTTTGTTCAATAGTTCTGAAGTTGAACCGTACATTAATTAAGTATACTACCAAACTATAACTTATTTTCACTTAAAATTTTCACGTTCTAAATTAACATGTACTTATATTTGATATCAGGATGCATTTAGAGGAACTTAAGCATTTGGATAGGTGTCTTTTGAAGAATAAAAGTCTGCTACAAAAGAGACATATAGAGGCTTTCATAGGATGGCTAGCAAATAAAGTCAAAATAGGCCAAGTTGGCACTATGTCGAGCACATTAAGATGGCTAGCATGTGGACCTAAAAGGGATGTAATGTCATTATCAGGTTACGTCATCAATGGTCATCAATTTCATACAAAAGATGCCAAAAAAGCACACAAAACAGTGGTGTTTCAATTAAAGTAGAAACAATTTGTCGATCTAGTGCAAGAGACACATCTCATGTCATTGGCAGAGCAACTTATTATGGGGTTATTAGAGACATAATTTTGCTTGACTACTACAATATTCAAGTTCCTTTATTTCAATATGATTGGGCAAACATAGAAAATGGTGTCAAAGTTGAAGAGGGATTTACATTGGTTAATCTTCACCAAGGGCAAAGTCAATTTGAAAGAGATCCATTTATTTTAGCTTCACAAGCAACGCAAGTGTTTTATTCAAAAGATAGTGATGCATCACATTGGTATATTGTTTTAAGAGCACCACCACGAGGTTTTTAATACGAGTTAGAAAGTTTTGAATAGAGTGCGTACATGCCATGTGCACCATTAGATGCACTACAACTGGATCCGAATCTTGATGGTGAAGGTTATGTAAGACTTGATTATGAGAAGGTGACTTCGGATGAGGTACATAATTAGTATTTTTATACTAATTATAATTATTTTCAAATTTGTATACATATATCCTATTTTCTCTCTTACCTTATTAATTAATTTAAATGTTTTACCAAACAGATTGAAGATTAATCTCATATCCACTTATGGTGTCGACAAAGCAACTGGGATTTGATTGGCACTTCATCTTCATCTTCACTAATGTCATGCAAAAGCCTATGATTTGCATGTTATGTGAAAGAGAACATATATGTCATTTGGAAGAGTGTCACATGTGGAACTTGCTTAATCTTTCACTAAATGATTTTGTTGTTCTATGGTCGATTATTCTAACTATCATGTTGTTCTATGGTCAATTATTTGGAAGAGTGTCACATGTGGAACTTGCTTCATCTTTCATTACATTCTTATAGTTGTATTTGATTTTTTTTGAAAATTCTATCCTCATTGGTTTTACCTGTAAGGTTATGCTTGGCACCACTATTTTTGAGTTTGTTTGGAATCTTATTCTTGTCTTTTTTTAGAGTTTGTTTGGAATCACTATTTCTGAGTTTGTTTGGAATCACTATCTTATCTTTACAATCATAAGTACTGCATATATTTGTGGGATTGATATAGTATAAGGTTCAATGCTTTTCCATGTAACTTTTGGGATTCTAGTCATTGTCATGTCTAGGCAATTAATTTTTTTATTTGAAGGATGATGTTGCTAAGCTAGAGACATTTCTGTCATTGGTGACAATCTTGAACTGAAGCTTTATGGTGTCAATGATAAATTGTCTACATTGCTATCGAAAATATTAAAGCTTTCAAAATCCTTTTCACCAGATACTGATAGCTTTGAGGTATAGTTCCAGTGTTCTTGTCCACCTCTTTGTAGTTTTTAAGTAAGTCTATTTTTTCATTTGATTTTGATTTTGCTTTCATGTTGTATATTTTTTTTTCTCTGTACCTTTACCATTTCCAGTTCAATTCATAAGACCCTACTTGAAAGGCAAGTTTTGCTTGATATTGTTGCTGAATTTTGAGGTATAAACAATTGTCTTGAATTTATTTGGTTCATTAAGGCATTTATAACCTTATGTCGAGCTTTAGGTTTTCAATATTTCAGAATTCCTTAGAGTTACTATTGGTACACTTATAGGATAATTGGAAGTGGAGACTGGAAGTAAAAAAATGATCAAATATTGTGTGGTACAATCAGTCCCGACCTCAAGTAGCTGAGTTCTGTAATCCCTCCTCATCACTCTCCCTATCCATCCCTGAGTTCAAATCCAAGTCTAGTTTGTGTTGTAATCAGTCCTGACCTCAAGTACGTTCAGTAATTCAAGTAAAAGACTGATTTTGATATATAAATATATATACCATTCGATCTATCTTGTTATAGGTAAGTACTTGTTTCCGTTCTGCAAGAATTTATAATCATTCTTGTTAAGTTTATGATAGATGACCCCTAAAGCTAAAATGAACTGGTCCTAAATTCTGATTGGTTAAGATACATAAATTTATTCTAAAAAAGAAAAGTAGAGATCATCCTACTTGTTATAGATGACACCCAACCTAACATTTGGCCATACTAGATGAACCTCGTGGACTCCCATCTATTTAGTCGTCTTGTACATATGAATTTTTGTTCTTTCCTTCAGCTCCTGTGATTTTCTACATTTTTTTTGGGTATCTGTCTACTGTACTTGTTGCAGGATACTTGCTATAGATGTTGTCGTTTTGTGTTCTTATTTTGAGCTTCTGGATTCTGCATGGTATTGTATTGGTTTTCATTAGGACCATATTAGTGAAAAGATGTCACTTCAGTCGCATTTTTTAATAACTAGAAATAGAGAGTTTAATTACTAGAAAATTGAAGCCAAATTAAGCCCGTTTATAACTAGAAAAATTATCATTGTTACTTTTTAAATCAAGTTTGATAGGATATGCATGCCAAGTTTGAGGTAGTTGTAGCTTGTTGTACATGGGCTTTGGGAACTACTGTATGCTTTTTATTGCAAAAAAAAGTAGTGTGCATAGTCTCGGTCTTGGTTTGGACATGAATTCTAACTGATTACATGATTTCTGATTCATCCAATATTACATATTTCCATATTCATGTTGTTCTGATACAAACTGCCATTGATACTCTGTGCACATACACACACATCTGATACATATACATACATAATAAATATTTTAGGTACTACAAGTCTATTCAGAAAGTTGTGAACAAGTCGGGATCTAGTGAAGTAAGCTCATTTATCTTTATAAGCTTTTTTTTAATAATATCTTGGTGAAAAACTTTTATTTCTTATTGTAATGCCTGTGTTCGTATTACGTATTTTGGGATACGTATACGTATTTTATTCTGTATTGCCTGATTCCTTGTTTAGCTCTCGGCTTGGTTTAACTCTCGGTTTCGGTTGACTTGGTTCGGCCGGCCCAATGCTTGGTTCATCATGGGCCAAGGGTGGAAGTACCTTAGCCTATGCTTCTCCTTCATTTCCACCACAACCCCCTTCTTTATTATCCCCACCAACCTTCTCTCTCCTCCATAATTCTCATTTACTTCTCCTTCCCCCACCATTACTCTTCTCCACCAACCAAGAACACCATAGGCAAGTGCAACTTGCTTCCACAAGAGAACCCCTTTTGATGGTTTCATTAGCTTCTCCTCATGATTCTAAACCGCATTAGAACTTGTCATTTTCCATTTTGAGGCTTTAATTCTTGTAGATCTAGAGTCTTGCTATTTTTGGATTTTTGGTGGTTTTGATCTATCAAACTTCCTTGTTTTCAAGTTTTGATGGTTCCATGTTGTAGAGAATTTTATTCTACCCAATTTTGACCTTTGGAAAGTTGGATTCGGACTTGTTTTGACCAAGATATGGACTGTTGAAGCTTAGATTCAACTTTAGAGTTCTTGCTGTTCTTGCCATTTGGAGAAGACAGTGAACAGTGAGCTAGCTTTTTAGCTTACGCCACTGAGCTGTACGCTGCTCTTTAGCGAGCGTACGCTAGCCTTGGTACGCTGCTCTTTAGCGAGCGTACGCTAGCCTTGGTACGCTGCTCTTTAGCGAGCGTACGCTAGCCTTGGTACGCTGCTCTTTAGCGAGCGTACGCTAGCCTTGGTACGCTGCCTGTTGGCAGCGTGTCTTTTGCGTACGCTAACGTGAGCGTGCCCTAGACCCTTTCGTACGCTAGCTCAAGCGTACGCAGTCTTGAGCGTACGCTAGCTTGAGCGTACGCTGACCTGTAGCTTGAGCGTACGCGTGCCTTGGTACGCTAGCTTAAGCGAGCAAGGTGTACGCTGGCCTGAGCGTAGCTGACCTGAACGTAGCCTGACCTGAGCGTATGACTCTTGCACTGAGTGTATGGCCTTTGGCTGACTTGGTCTTATGTCAGCGTGTCAGATTTGGTTTTATTTTTCTTAAGCTTGGCTCTTTTATAGCCCTGTATATTGATATTTTATTAGATATTTTACGCCCATTTTATATCCTTACGCCTTTTGTCATGAACTTGATAATCACGAATTTATGTAATATGTTTGGAAAGGATAACTGAGCCTGACCTGATAGTGACCCGTAGTGGTGCACTCCTGACATGAGTAACCTGACATGACCTGATAGTGGCCCGTCGTGGTGCACTCATGACAAGTACACTTGGCATGATAACCTGGCATGATTATCTCGAATAACTGTTGCGACGGCTACCTGACATGACATGACCTGTATAATTAATCTGGACACCGTGGGCGATTGTGTTTGTATAAATAAACCAGTCTTGTCTTGCATCATGTCTAGGACAGGGACTCCTGAGTACCACGGTCAGAAGTACCTATTGAAATAAACTAAGGGCTAATAACTAGATTAATACATTAGTCATGAAGAGATTTCCCAGCTACAGGCAATCCCGTTACCTGGGCACGCCTTGGGATCTGTAGCCTGCCGTCGAGTAGGGCACATTTCCAGCACACTGTCATGTGTTGCACCCTTCAAGCTAGCTAAGGGTACATTCGTTTCCTGGACAATGTACCCACCTGAATTCAACTCTAATCTTTTAACCCGGGGAACCTGGATGGTCTGCAGGGCTTGTGGCTGTGGAACAATCTCACTGCATTTTGTTAGTAATTAGGCTTGTGACAACCCTAGTTAGTTAAAGTATCAAGCCGTAATTCTTGCTTGGCCGTGAAGTGATTGGATGGAGTCTAACCTGTCTAGTCTTGTCCTGATCATGTTCCAGATTACTGTATGACCAGAATGCTTGTATTTATTTTACCAATAAATGGTAGGAATTCCAAGCTCTGTTCAGACGAAGGGTTACAACCCCGATCCTTGTTTGGTTTACGGGTTGTAACCTGGCTATCTGAATAGTTCCATGGTTATCTCGTCGTATATCATCCTGATGTATTTTCTTATTCCCAGTTCCTACTTTTATTCCAGTTCTTACTTTTATTTATATCTTTGCTGATTGCTGGTTTTAGTTCTTAAGTGAAGCTTCCTTTGAGGCACTTGCTCTTTCTGGGGTCTGACCCAGCTGGTTTTGTGTGGCCAGATTTCGGAGCAGCTCCAGAGGATCTACCGACCTTCCTGCCAGATGGTGAACACTAGAAGGAATCCTGGCAACGAGTGGGTTATTTTTGGCTCTCCCACTCTATTGTAAAAATATTCTTTTGAGACGTTTAGCCGACGAGCACCTGTTTAGCTCGATTGTACTTACTTACTGTCTGTCTACGGGCTGTAACATGATTAACAGATCCTAAGGTTGATCATGTATGACTAAACTCTTGCTAGTCCTAATATTTTGTAATGACTAGCTTCATGATCAGCTGAATATGTAATGTTTGGGACGCCTTACTATTGTATATTTAATGATCATACATCTTGTGACTTTTACTTACTTGCTTGTGATTGAGACACTAGACTTGTTCATGACCTTAAGAGACTGTTGGCTTGTAGATAAACCCTCATGTATCTAGACAGCCGTGACCGTATAGCGAGATGGATTCCATTTATATACGTAGCTGGCTATGTCTGCCCCCGCTCTCCAGTATTCTGGATCTGGGGCGTGACATGGTTTAAGTGGTGGCCCATGCAGGTCTTGTAAATCAAGATATGTGAGGGTTTACCGAATAGATGTCTCAATCGGTATTCGTCCTTGATCTCTGCTCGTATCTTCTGAATCCCTGGATTCTTGTCCTGATCATATACTTGTATCGTTGATCTGTCCTGGTCCTTCCTTATTGTTCCCTATGTCGTCTTCTTCAGCGACATTGTTCGTGGTCCTACCGACCAGCAAGGTGGAGCACCTCCCGCGGACCAGCAGCAACCTGGAGATCAAGCCCAGCATTCCGGAGTAGCCTCCAGAGTCGTGCCTTCTGACGGAGAACCACCAGTCCAGCCAGTTCAGCCTGTCGAGCCTGATGATGGCACTTTGGTAGGTCTCGTTAGGACCTTGATTGCTTCTCAAGATCGTCGTGGAGATGCATTGCAACAGGCAGTGGCGGATGCTTTGACCAGAGGCGGTCATCCAGGGAACAGTGCGGCCAACAGCTTCAAGCGCTTGAACCCTCCATTCTTTGACGGTAGTGAAGATGCTATCGCAGCAGATGTATGGCTTCAGGACACAGATGTGGTTCTAGAAGCAGCCAAGACTCCAGAGAATGAGAAGGTAGCCATGGTGCGCCTGCAGTTGTTAGATCTTGCCCGCAGCTGGTGGGCAGCGCAGGCCGTTGGATTAACAGCACCTATTGCTTGGGCAGTGTTCAGGAAGAGATTCCAGACCAAGTATTTCGATGCCGTGGCTCGGTATGATCTGCAGACGAGGTTTACCAATCTGAAGCAAGGAGGCAGAACGGTCGACGGATATACGGCCGAGTTTTACAGACTTAATCGGTTTGCTCCCACCCTGGTGGCAACCGAGTATGATAGAGCCCAGCGGTTGCAGCAGGGACTTCACCTGGAGATCTTGTTGGCAGTTGAGCAGTTTGAGCATCAGACTTTTGATGCAGTCTTGAGAGCAGCCCGGAGGCATGAGTATACCTCCCAGAGGATTGTGGATAGGACCAGAGGTCGGAAGAGATCTCACGGCCAGATGAATCAGTCTTCAGCACCGGCCCCGGCAGCCAGGGCTTTGACTATTGGAGCTCCGAGGCGAGCGGCCTCAGTAACGTCGGTTCAGCATTCCACTCCGACGTACCCTCAGCAGCAGAAGCAGAAGCAGTCTTCCGCAGTGGGATGTTCTCATTGTGGGAAGCCAGGCCATGTGGTGGTAGATTGTCGCAGGGCACAGGGATTGTGTCTAGCTTGTGGAGCACCAGACCATAGGGTTGGATCCTGTCCAAATAGGGGTGGTTCATCATCGTCCAACCTTTCTAGCTCTTCGGTGAGAAGGCCAGCACCGGTCCAGCAACAGCAGCAGTACCCATTGCCGAGGCCCTTGCCGCCTCAGACCCAAGTGTTCCAGCAGCAGAACCCCCAGCAGTATGTTCAAGCCCAAGCCCAGAGTCAGAGCAGACAGCGAGGATTTTAGCAGAGGGGACCAGCACCCCGAGGGCACGGTCAGGCTATGGTGATGACCGTGGAGGAAGGATTGGCACCAGGAGAGGTAGTGGCAGGTACTATTCTCGTCAACTCCTTTCCAGCTTCAGCTTTATTTGATTCTGGTGCATCGTATTCTTTTATGTCTGCACGATTTGCGACACGGGTAGGATTGGAGCCCGAGTCATTATCAGTAAGGCTCAATATACTTACTGGTAACGGACTTGTGGGAGTAGATAGAGTGTTTTTCTCGTGTCGGATCGTAGTTAGCGGTAGAGAGTTTCCCGCTAGATTGATAGAACTCCCGATGGCCGATTATGATGTGGTCTTAGGGATGGATTGGTTGAGGAACCAGTATGCTAGGATAGACTGCCACCTTGGCAGGGTTGTTTTTAGCATTCCAGGCGAGCCGGAGTTTTCTTTCTCTCGAGGTGAGGTTGAGTCATCTCCTCCAGTATTGCGGATGGCAGTAGCAGCAGTTCAGTTGCCCAGGATAGTGGATGAGTTCCTAGATGTTTTTCCAGAAGAGCTTTTGGGTATGCCTCCGGAGTGGGAGATCGAGTTCACTATAGACTTGATTCCCGGGACAGCCCCAGTGTCAGAGAGAGTCTATAGGATGGCGCCATCAGAGTTGGAGATCTTGTATAAGATGATTGAAGAGCTTAGAACCAAGGGATTCATTCGTGCTAGTGGATCGCCTTGGGGAGCCCCGATGCTTCTTGTGAAAAAGAAGGATGGTACGTCCAGGTTATGTGTTGATTATCGTACCTTGAACTCAGTGACAATCAAGAACAGATACCCTCTTCCGAGGATAGATGACTTGTTTGATCAACTCAAGGGGGCTTCAGTATTCTCGAAGATTGATTTGCGCTCAGGTTATCATCAGATCAGAGTCAGAGAGCAGGACATCCCGAAGACAGCTTTTAGATCGAGATATGGGCATTGGAAGTTCCTTGTTATGCCTTTTAGAGCAACCAATGCGCCGGCAGTATTCATGGACCTCATGAATCGCATCTTCATGCCTTACTTGGATCAGTTTGTGATTGAGTCCTTGGATGACATCCTGGTCTACAACGAGAGTGAGGCGGAGCATGAGCAGTATCTCCGTATAGTTCTTCAGATCCTTAGAGAGCACTAGTTATATGCCAAGTTCAGTAAATGCGAGTTCTGGCTCGATCGTATTTCGTACTTGGGTCATATCATCACTCGAGGAGGAGTAGAAGTTGATCCCCAGAAGATTGTGGCTATTGAGTCGTGGCCAGTACCCAGCACAGTTGTAGAGGTTCGCAGTTTTCTTGGATTGGCCGGCTACTATCGGCGGTTTGTTTCGGATTTTGCTCGGATATCAGCGCCATTGACCCAGTTGACACGCAAGGATGCGCAGTTTGCTTGGACAACAGAGTGTCAGAGTTCTTTTGAATAGTTGAAGCGAGGCTTAATAACAGCTCCTATTCTCATGCTTCCAGATGGAACCGGAGGATTCTCAGTGTACTGTGATGCTTCAGACAGAGGTTTAGGATGTGTTCTAATGCAGCATGGGAAGGTAATAGCTTATGTGTCACGACAACTTCGTGATCATGAGAGGAATTATCCAATCCATGACTTGGAGCTGGCAGCAGTGGTATTTGCACTTAAGTTGTGGAGGCACTACTTGTATGGAGACAGAGTGGAGATTTTCACCGACCACAAGAGCCTGAAGTATGTTTTCACCCAGAAGGATCTTAACATGCGTCAGAGGAGATGGCTGGAGCTACTTGTGGATTATGATGTCAACCTGCAGTATCATCCTGGGAAGGCCAATATTGTTGCGGATGCATTGAGCAGGAGAGCGGGAGTTTATTTTCTAACAGCGCAACCAGAGCTGTTAGCAGATCTTCAGAAGATGGGTATTGAAGTTGTTCTCCCTTCCAGTATGTCCTTGATGGCCAGTATGCAAGTTCAGTCCACTATAGTCGAGAGGATCCGGATGGCGCAGTCGGCAGATTCCAAGCTTCAGCGACTCAGAGCAGAGTGTGAGGCAGGACGAAGACCAGAGTTATACATTCATGAGGATGGTACACTTCGACATGGTAAGCGTCTTTGTGTACCCAGCGGAGATATCCGGCAGGAGATCATGTCAGAAGCGCACAGTTCACAGTATTCCATCCATCCCGGCAGTACGAAGATGTACCATAATATCCGGCAGCATTTCTGGTGGAATGGCATGAAGCGGGAGATAGCTCGATTTGTCTCTCGGTATTTGGTTTGCCAACAAGTTAAAGCCGAACATCAGAGACCGGCCGGACTTCTTTAGCCCCTGCCCATTCCAGAATGGAAATGGGAGCATGTGACCATAGATTTTGTGACTGGATTACCTAGATCTCCAGCTGGTAGAGATGCTATTTGGGTTATAGTTGACCGGCTCACGAAAGTGGCTCACTTTCTTCCATTCAGAGTTGGTCAGTCGACAGCTCAGTTAACAGAGATGTACCTCAGGCAGATTGTCAGATTGCATGGTGTGCCAGTCAGTATCACCTCGGACCGAGATTCTAGGTTTACGTCGCACTTTTGGCATAGCTTGCAAGAGAGTTTGGGGACTCATCTCCAGTTCAGTTCAGCATATCACCCGCAGACAGATGGTCAGTCGGAGCGCACGATCCAGACTCTTGAAGACATGTTGCGGTCTTGCACACTTGACTTCGGTGGTTCATGGGAAGATCATTTGCACCTGGTAGAATTCTCGTACAATAATAGTTTCCAGGCCAGTATCCAGATGGCACCGTTCGAGGTACTGTATGGTAGGAAGTGCAGATCCCCGCTAGCCTGGGATGATGTTGGAGAGAGACAGATGCTCGGTCCAGAAATAATTGCCCAGACAGTTGAAGTGGTCAGGCGAGTCAGAGATCATCTTCGAGTTGCCCAAGATCGCCAGTGCCATTGGGCCGATTCTCATCGGCGCTGTTTGCCATTGATTGTAAAAGAACAGAACAATTATCGGAGGACTGAACTTAGACTCATAATACAAACTCGCTCGTACAAAGAAAGCCTAGGGACGAAAACCTAGGTACAGCAGACTAAGTACGATTGTTTATTTTTGATTCTGGGGGGTGACGATAGAGGCTCGGGAAAGCGACGGCCGCTCTGCCTTACTCCTTGGACGATCGGTATGCAGCCTTGGCTCGGGGAAGATCTGCTCGGCATTGACGAAGAAAGGCTCTTCTTACTCTCCTCGGGTTGCTCTCCTGGCTTCTCTCTCTCTGTGATTATCAAGAAAAGGGGGAGCTCTCTCTGTGTATATCTCTCTCTTCTTTTTTTTTTATTCTTTTTGTTGCCGACCTCTTTTACATGGGAATGATGCTGGCTATTTATAAGAGTGGGGTGGGATCATTAGGGTTTGCTGATAATTATCTGTTTGGAATGTCGGCGCTCCTTCATTCTATCTGGGCCCTTGATCCTGATCATAATGAATCTCGGCCACTAATGCGGATAGCACCAAATCTTATGAGCAATTAATGCTGACTGCTTTAAATCTTCGTGATTGATTATGCCAATATTTGATTGCTCGCCACGTGTCCTATTGGCTTGATGATGAATGATATGCCCTGATCTCGACAATTATGATGATGATGTCGAATATTCTCGTTGGGATTCTGTTGCATCTTCAGTGCCACATTTTTTTAATTGAAGATCCTGCCAGGGCCGCATAGGGTGACCAACACTTGAACCGCAGGGGGATACTCCTCGTGAGCTGCATGAGTCAATGCCTCATCGAGCCGCAGGGGACGAACTTTCCGTGAGCCGCATATGCATAATCTTTGCGAGCCGCAGGGGACGATCTCTCCATGAGCCGCATATGCATAGTTTCTGTGGGCCGCATGAATTAGCGTGGTGTTGAGCCGCATAGACTGGGCTATGGGTGGACCGCATATGGCAGATTTTTGTTAATCATATTAGAGTGACTCCTCAATGAGCCGCATGAAGCTGTTCTCTATCCGAGCCGCATGAGACTTTTGCCATGTGGCAATCTAGGATTTCTTGTCAGATCGGGTCAGAGATTTTCTTCTTTTCCCGAAAAGTCTGTCATTATGGCAGAGCCATTATGATACTTTATGTCAAAGACAGCCGTCGAGTCGTGTCAGAGCATTAAATGAGGCAATTACTCCAGTGGCCAACTGTGGGGGGGGGGGGGTCACACGTGTCGTCAATTGAGCCGCATATTCCTGCTGAACCGCATTCATCCCCGAGCCGCATGAGTCTGAGGGTCTTCTTTTGGGCTGCATAGGGCAACTCCAGTATGAGCCGCATAAACTTGCTACCCAAAACCGCATGGGCCATTTATGCCTTTATTCTAATATTTTCCATGCTTCTACAGGACCCCCTTCAAAGTTTTCAATTTGTAAAATTAAAACACTTTGAATAAGAAGCATGGCCCCGTTCATGCCGCATAGGATGTTCTGTTTACCTGAGCTTCCTGGCCGCATTAGCATCTCGGCCGCATAGATTCTTCTGGCCGCATAGGCTCTTTGCCACGCGCCCTGACCACGTGAGCAAATCTTCATTAATTACCTTCGATTTGATTTGACGCCGCCTTTTGGGGGAGGATCCCAAGGGTTGGTTTTGCCTTGACCGAAGCGTTCTCGCCTTTATTTTTGGAGACAGCGCATAATCCGAGGCATCTTTCTACTTTATGGATCGCCTATAAATAGGAGTTTTTCAGCTCTTGGGGATTTCTTTACCTCCTTTCTTTGCTTAAATTCCCTGTTGCCAACTTCACTCTTCGTTTTCCTTCTTCATCCATCGACCATGGCTCCCAAGAGATCTACTACATCGAAGGCCGCGAAGGGCAAGGCAGTTGCTGCTACGGCGACTGCGACGACGAATGTAGTCGCTCCTCCGCCGGTTGCTGTAGGCGCTGTCCATCCTGATGTTCACCCGCCTATCGCTGGTAAGGGGGTCACTCAGAAAAACCCTAACTGCTGCCATGGCTCTGTTGTATACTTTATGCACAAGCCACATATACGAGACGTATCGATGTGACCGCATAAGCACTTCGCCCATTATGGCCGCATGAGCTTGTCATATTCGATCAGTGCCGCATGTGTGTTTTCGACTTGGGCCGCATAAGCGTTGCTCACTTTTGAACCGCATGAACTTGATGGTTTGTAGCCGCAGCGGTTTGTATGAGTCGGGCTTAGCCGCATGAATCTATAAACCCTTCTGAATCTGAGTTGTACGGACTTGGTTAATTCAGAGCCGCATGGGGCTATGACGCGCAGAGCCGCATGGACCTATCTGCTGATGAGCCGCATGAGGCTGTGGCAACCTGAGCCGCATAGACTTCAGTAATCTTTTCCAATACTTCTGTTTTCTTTGTTTGTCTTCTGACCTTGTTTCTTTTATCTTTTTCTAGTGAATCTGCCCGTGAATCCTGCGGAGGAACTTTTGGTTAGTTCAAATCAATTTGCTTTGGATGTGCGTCTTGACGACCTAATTAAGCATGTATTGAATTAGTTCCCTGCTGATGAGCCTTTGGAGAGGTTGAACGCCATCGAGAATCAGACCCTTCATTACCTTCGTTCCATAATGAACACCGGAAGGCTGGATGGAAAATACCTGAAGCCTCTATTCCTCTTTGGAGATGCTCTAATCATAGGGAACTCTCGAGTGTTAGAGATTTCCGAGAACTGGGATTTCTCTTTGGACGGGGAGTCAATCCATATTCCTTTTATGGAACGCCATTATCCCTTATCGTGGTTCAACATGGTGCTGTTGAACAGGAAGATGGTGTGCAACTTAACCCCTACTCAATCAGGGATGTTGATGGCCGACATCCATTACAATCCGAATATGCGGTCAGCGTACCCAGGTAAGGATCCCGTCCCTCGGTATATGATGGGTCTGGCCCCGGGCTCCTTCATGAATGCATACGGTCCCAACTTCTCATTTGCTCAGGCTGACACCTTCTTGAATCGGCTTGTCCGTAAGAAGTCCTATCCTGTTGGTAGGATAGCATTGCCGAACTGGATAAACCCTACTTCTATGTGGGTCCAGTTGACCACTTGGGTCCTGCAGACCTACGGAACACTCTTGCGTGAGGTGGGACTTTATCATGCTGTTCGAGGGACTTGTCACGGGCTCCCTATTAATAAGTCGCTGTTCATGGCGCTCTTGGAGATGTATAGCCGGCGAATGGGGACATTCTTCTCACCAGTAGGGGAGCTGGGGCTTGCTCTTCATGAGATGTATACTGTCTCTAAACTCCCCTGGGGAAATAAGCCTTTCGAGGTGTATACCCCTTCGAATGAGGAGTTTGAGGACTTGGACCGACGATTCCCAGGTTTCGTTGCAGTATACCGGGAGTTGCTGTGCCACCATAGTGCTTGTCACCAGATGGCCATAAAGACAGCGGATAGCTCCGAAGGGATCGCTCCCCACACCACATCATGGATTAGTTACCTTTTCAAAATTAACCCTTCTGGTGGAGTTACTCCTCGAACCCCTAAAACGCACGTGGAGGTGAAGGATTTGATGTCAGGCGTCAAGAAGTCGCGGTCCAGGAGTAACATATTTGGGAGTCAAACTGACTCTCTCAGCTACTTTTACTATGGGACCACGCAGATGTCAGAGAAGGCGCTTCTGGCTGGCTTTTTGATGATATGGTTACGGAATTGCGTCGTCACGGGAGGAGCAGGTTCCATCGAGAGGATCGGTCGCCATTTTATTCTTCCTGCCGTTAAACTGGTGTTCGGAGTTAGGCTGGCCCTTCTTCCCGCCATGGTGTGCAGCATCCACCACGGTCTTCGGACCTTCTCATCCAAAGTTGTTGCGCGTAAGAAGACCTTGGATTTTGAGCGCGTAGAATTGCCTTTCCATTACTTGATGGTGTGGTTGGCGATGTATTACAAGTCTTTGCTGGGACCCGGGATAGCGGAAGATGCTACGGATGAAGATGCTTTCCTCTTCAAATGCCATCGCCAGTCTTGGGAATACAATACTATGCCGGCTTGTCGGAGGGCGCTGGCGAGGGTAGATGGGTGTCACCTTTTTGTATCTGTTCCTCCTTTTTCTGATGAAGATGTGAGTAAGGTACACCTTGATGGTACTGGACCTCCTCACTTTCTATCTCCGGATATGCTCACCTGGTTGCGTAACATCCGTCCTGCTCATTTGGTTTATCGCAACCGCGATAGGGTGTACCTGGAGCCTTACCTACCTAGTAGGTTTTCTCGGCAGTTCGGTTATAGCCAGTTATTCCTTGATCATCCCAATCCTGGTTTGGGCTTCGAAGGTAGTGTTCTTGATGGCGTCAGGGCATGGAATTATTATGATGCTTATCATACTCGAGCCAGCTTCTCGGTCCCTGATGCTCAGACGCCAAGGGAAATTTTATACGTGGCTGCTTTGTATCATGTCATGGCGAACAAGCCTCCTATTAATTTCGATCCGAGTACCAGTTTTATCGTGGGTACAGGCTTAGAGGAGAAGCCAAAGGGGGCTAAGTCCAGAAAGCAACTAGCGCTTCAGACTCCTCTCCCTGAATCAGAACCTTCCGAGTCGGCTGGGGAGGAAGATGACAGCGAAGATTCTCTTTTTGATGGAGGCGAAGAAGTAGCAGATCAACCGCTTCCCATCCCTGATGAACCGGCGGAGGGCCCATTGCTTTCTACAGAAGATGGAAGAGTGAGGGAAGAACAGCTTCCGGCTGTGTCTGGTTCCTCACGTAAGCGAGTCAGGCACGAATCTTCTGGCAGTAGAGCGACCTTTTCCGTGAAGAGAGCTGCCGTTAAGTCTCGTGGATCGCTTATTACCGAAAGGGATGACGGTACCGATGCTACTCCGGAGGTAAGGCTAAATTGGATTTATTTCTTTGTTGTAGTTCCCTTTCCTCTCGCAGATATGATTTAATCACTTTTCTTTGTAGGCGTCCGACGGACCGGGGTCTTCTGAACCATCTACTGCCTCCGAGGTTGATCCCGCCCTTGCTGCCTTAACCAGCGATATGTGCGCCACGGTTCCTCTGGGCCCGCCCCCGCGGTCGTTGAGCTTCAGCGAGACGACACCGTTCTCAGTACCTCTTCTCCCGGGGATGACTCTCTGATTCCTGATTCGGAGGCTATTGGTGAGGAGGCTGTGGTGGCTGTAAGCGAACCTCAGCCTCCATACTCCTCCATTGGTAAGATAGGCCATATATTGACTACCGAAGGGGCTTATTTGCTCTATCAACATATCCTTCGGGTCAAGTCGATTCATGGTTGCCTTGGCCCTGCAGGTCCTGACCTTTTACCTCCCGCCGCGGATGTTCTCGGGGAGAGTTCGGTCGGCCATTATCCGGACGAAAGGAATGTTTCTTCTCCTCTCTCTCATGTTGAAGAGCCTCCTGCCGTCTCCGGGCAGACGGGGAGGGAGTTGGCAATGGTTTCCGTCTCGTCTTCCGCTGTTGACACGGCTCCGGAAGTCGACTTCTCGACCTTGTCGAGCATCCAAATCCTGCGGGCTGCTGAAGAGGAGTTGGCCGCTGTTCAAGCGTCTTACCGCACGAAGTTGGTTTCTCTTGTGGCCGAAGTGGCAGATTCTGTTGCATCTTCTTCCATGCTGCCGGCCACACTCCCGTTGACACCGGCCTCCTCGAAGGCTTTGAACGAGGTGACGCAGGATGTGGTTGATAGCTTCTACCGTCACTTAGGGAGGGGTGTCGACGCTGCTGTAGAACGGGGAATCCCTTTCACTATGTCTTTGAAGGGTGCTCGGGGCCAGATTGACACTTTGAAGGACCTTCCTGGCGGGATGGGGTTAGCCGCGCTCCTGGAGCCCAAGTTGACAGAGGCTGATCGACTTGTGACCCAACTACTGGCAACACGGCAGGCTGGCTTGCCTGCTGCAATTGAACGGGAGCGGGGTCGCCTCGTTGCTGCTCGGGACAAGATCAAGCTCACTCGGATGCTGCCGCGCCAGCTGTGCGGGAAGACCTTGACAAGCTCTCTGCTTCATATGCACATCTGGGTCGTCGAAGTCAGGCTTGTAGGGCTCGTGAAGAGTCTGCTTCTCGTGGAGTAGCGGCCACACGGGATCGGATTCTTGCACTCCAACAGGAGTTGGCCTTCCTAGAGTTAGAGCGGGAATCTGCTCGTGCAGAGCAGGAGTCGATTGCTCGGGAGGCCGAGCGGGTTTCCCGATCCTCTGCTACCTTGGAGCGGTCTTTTAAGGAGTTTGAGGACAACTGGCGAGCCTATGCTCATCTGGAGGACCCGGCGGTGCTGAATCAGGAGGCAGAGCGTCGAGCCAAACAGAGTTTTGAGCGGTCGGTCGCCTTGATAAAGGACCGCCTCACGGTGTTATGTGCCCCGGAGCAGTGATCCACCATCTGTCCTCTTCTGCTTCTCTTTTTGTTTTTCTTTCATATGTGTATATTTTTATTTGTAAGGGATGTGATCCCCACTGATGTAGCTCTTTTGAACTTTGAAATAAATGAGCATGTTTCAACTCATCTTCTCTTTCTTGTTCTTGTGGTGTTCATGGAATTGGACGTGCTGGGGGATTATTTGTGGACTTGTTACCCTGGGTGTACCTAGGTTTTAAGTACGGATAACAAGTTTGATTAGGACGTTTTGGGGCAGCCATGGCAAAGTGGTCATGGATGTTCTTGGGGTTGGGAAAAGGAGTGCCATAGAGCAACTGGGCTCCTGGGGCACGGAAGAATGGCGGGTTTATGCTAAGGGGCTTAGCGAGGGATATTTGTGGACCTACTATCCTTGGCGTACCCTGGTTCAGGGTATGGATAATAAGGTGGAAGGAAGCCAGTCATATTTGCTCCGAGATTATGAGGACGTAGCAAACATGAGGGTTTTACCGTGGAATCTTCCTACTCAGAGGTAATGAGAACATGGTAGGGGGAGACTTCACGGAAGACTTTTCTATAATCAATAGTGGTCAACAGAGGACGTTTGTGGTCCACAGAGGACATTTGTGGTCAACAGAGGACATTTGTGGTCAACAGAGGACGTTTGTGGTCAACAGGGGACATTTGTGGTCAACAGAGGACATTTGTGGACCTATTATCCTTGTCGCACTCCGGTTGTGGGTACAGATAATAGGTTGAAAGGGAACCAACATACTTGCTCAGAGGTAATGTGGACATGGCAAATATGGTGATTTCTTCGACGGAGCCTTCCCACTCAGAGGTAATGAGGACATGGCAGGAGTGGGCTCAATGAAGAAGGGGTGCATAGAACTACTCAGAGGTAGGAGGACATGGAAGTTCTATGCGAGGGGGCGGTTTGTTTTTGGTGGAAGTGAAAACGACTCAGAGGTAATGAGGACATGGTCGTTTCGGAAATTAGTGGATCGATTACCCTTTTTGTGCACTGGGAGCGCGGGTAGTGGATCATGAGGGAGGATCTCTTTCAGGAAGAAAGTTCAGAGGTATGATTATACGTGACTTACTATCTGAGAGAGTGACCGGAATATAAGTACATAATTTGGATTTTCTAGAATATTAAGGAGATGAGAATTCAGTGGCACCAGCGGGTGTATGGCTCGGTAATCTGAAATGTTGTGGATGTGGGTTCAGTGGTATCAATGGATACATGACTCGATAATTTGGAAAATGGTGGGTGCGAGTTCAGGGGTACTAAGAGGGTACATGACTCGATAATTTGGAAAATGTTGTCTAATCATAGTATTTCTTTAGAAACTTGCCGTTGACGGGCAACATAAGCAAGTCCCCATTCTGCTTGGCGAGGCGGTAGGCGCCGTTGGAGAACACGGCCTCGATGACAAATGGACCTTCCCATTTTGGCTGGAACTTGCCTGCGGTCTTGTGAGTCATGACCATTGGTCTCCGGACTGCCAGAACGAGATCGTCCACTTGGAATGTTCTGATTTTGACCTTCTTGTTGAAGGCTCCTGAGATACGTGCTTGGTATAGCTCGATCCTTTGCTGGGCTAGGAGGCGCTTTTCGTCTAAGGCCTCCAACTCTTGTAATCGGCGTCGATAGTTATCATCCGTTGTCAATTGATAAGTGAGGGCGACGCGGAGTGAGGGAGTCTGAGTTTCCAGTGGGAGGACTGCCTCACTCCCGTGTACTAAAGAGAATAGTGTATTCCCAGTAGCTATTCGAACCGTGGTACGATAAGCCCATAAGCATTTGCCGATTCTCGTTCAGTCGCATTTGTTGGAGGAGACAAACTTCTTGAGGAGTTTGATGATTATTTTATTGAATGCCTCTGCCAACCCGT